>CM077151.1:278155916-278252612 GCA_039583875.1 Platanthera guangdongensis | reverse complement strand
ATCTCTCTCAACAAGCCCGGACAAAATTTTTTTGCCCGGATGCTTTTTTTCCGCCCGGACAGATTTTTTCGCCCGAATGCGATTTTTCTGTCCAGACGTGTTTTTTTCGCTATAATGCAAATTTTCACCCAGACGACCATACGAGAATTTTTCGCCGCAACTCAATTTTTTGCTCGGCCGCGTTTTTTCTACCTCGACGCAATTTTTTCGCCCAGATGCATTTTTTTTCGCCCGAACACGAATTTTTCGCCCCGACAAAATTTTTCTGCCAGGACGTGATTTTTTCGTCAGAAACTCGTTTTTCCAATGAACGCAATATCTTCCACCGGACGCAGTTTTTTCGCCCGGACGCGGTTTTTTTAACTCGGACACAATATTTTCCACCGGAAGCGAATTTTTCACACAGACGAATTTTTTTCTCTCATACGCAATATTTTCCCTCAAACACGATTTTTTTGGTCCGAAAGCGATTTTTTAACCCAGGCGCATTATTTTCCCGCGGAAGCGATTTTTTTAATCATAAAATTCGTCACCCCTAGATATATTAAGGGATTGTCCTGTTCATTCGATGAAGAAATGGTCTGAATCCCATGCATTGAATCCGGCTGGCCAATTAACATGCCCTTTAATTTTGGTAATTGTTATGGACAAACTTATTTTGAATAGGTGCAAACCAACTTTTAAAATAAAAACTCTTAAACAATTATTTTAAATATTACGGTAAAATTGGTAGGGGCAAATCATTTCCTATCAAGCCGACAGGAGCGAGCCATACATGATGACACCGCCACCACCGCCGACGCCTCTCTTTTCGCCGCCGCCAACGCCGCCGCTATCGCTGCCGCCACCGCTGCCGCCGACACCGCCGGCAACACCTACCACAAACCATAGGCGATGGCACCTGCCACATATCCTCACTTTTGACCACTGCGGGAGCTTCAGATTTATTTGTGTCGGACATTCTCGCTCATCTTCAGCTCTTTTGATCTAAAGCAAGCCGTAGATTTAAACTTTTCTTTTACTATTTCTCATCTTCATCATTTGTTTTCGTATTTCTCCAACGAAGAAAAATAACGTTGAAAAGTTGCATTCATTATTTAAAAAAAAATCTACGTTGAATTTAAAATTTTTATAATACGCTAAATTTTACAATATTGTTGCTAAACTATCTGTCACATTTTGCTAAAGAAATTTTTAAAAAATTTATATTGGTTTGCACATAACAATTTGATTTGCACATATAATTTTTTGGTTTACCAGTAAAATTTATTTGCAACTATTTAAAATAAATTTGTCCATAATAATCACCTTAATTTTTTATGCATGCGTGCAAGTACGTGGGAGGAGGCTTAAATAAGGGTCGCAACACTTAATATTTCATCTTATAGTGTTGGTGAAAAAGCCAACCAGTCATTGAGAATCTTATAACCCTAATTTGAGGAAAATCTGCATACACGGCAACATTTTACAGTACAAATTAAAATGTATTACTTGTGAGTGCGAATAGCATAAACAGTATATCAGCACCCATTTTTATCATTAATATAATACAAGTATATGTGTTAAATACTTATATTATATTAATTTTGTGATCATAAATGATAGTAACTTTTTGATTAAAAAATAAAAAATAAAGGTGATTGTTAACCTTAACTCGTAATTGGTTAGTCGCAGCACAAAATCTAACAATTATTCGCGCATTTTCGAAATACGCCTTGTACATGCAATTGAAGAAAAAATGTTCATCACGAAAGTTGTAGATCTCATCGAGATCTACAACTTTCGTGATGAACATTTTTCCTGAAATTGCATGTACAAGGCGTATTTCAAAAATACGCAAAATCTGAGCATATTTCCAAAGTAAGCCTTGTACATGCATTTTTTGGAAAAGTGATCAACACTAAAGTTGTAGATTTCGTCGATATCTACAACTTTTATGTTGAACACTTTTCCTGATATTGCATGTACAAGGCGTATTTCGAAAATGCGTGAAAACTTGGAAGATTTTGGGGTGTGACTAACAAAATAACGAGTTGAGGTTAACAATCATCAAAATAAAAAGTCAAAACAGAGTTTCATGCGGATTCATATTTTTGTATTTAAATTTTGGACTCATTTTTATATTTTCGAAGTCATGCTGGTGAAAACCGAAAACGCTACAATGCACATAGATTTTTCGTCATTTCTGCTAGTATTCATCTCAACGCCTAAGTTTTGCTCAAATTTGGGTAAGAGTGTGTTCGTTTGGTAGGTTTTCTACAGAGCGAATTGATTTTGTTCAAAATTAAAATGCGTGAATTTTGGAAATGAGTCAAAAATAAATATTTGCATTTGTTTGGAGAAGGTTTTGATGTACAAAGAATTTAAAAATGATATTTTTTTTTGGGGGGAGGGGGGAGGGGTGGTCGATTGTTCATCTTATTCGTTGAGCTACCACTGCAGAAGATCGCTAGTCACAGAAGGGATCTATTGTTCAAGCTGCATCTTCTTCGTTCAAGCTCCAACAGATCGATGGTCATTTGGTACGTTCAAGCTTGCTGAAGAAAGATATGACCGCTAAAATCATTGAAATCGCTGGTTATCATCTTCGATCAAGCGGCCATTGTTTGAGGATTGCAAGCATCACCGATCGCAGGTGGAAGATAATCGCATGTGATCGGGTGTGCATGTACCAAAACCGACTAAAATAGATGTTTTTTTGGGGCATATGAGGATTTTCAAAGACTCAAAATCAATATGTTTTGAGCCAAAGCCAACCCGGTCCCTAAAAAAAGCAAACAAACACTCAGAATTGGTTTTGCTCAAACACCTTCTTCTCAAAACCATCAGTATCAATTCTATCCTTTAAAACGACCAAATAAACACAAATATTGATTTTAGAAAGAAGAAATTAAATCAATTTCCTCCTCCTAAAAACTACCAAACAAACATAGCCAGAGCTATTTTCGCCGCTCCGCCACCAACTCACTTCAGGATTGCACGACATCGACACCATTTTGCATTTCATGCACGAGGCACTTGTTGTTGTATTATAGCACTTGGTATAAGATTAACTAAGTAGATTGCTATTCAATAGTAATCATAGAAGAAGTCAATGAAATAAAATAAAATTGGAACAAAATAAACAACAAAGAAAATGAAATTTAAGATAAATAAATAAAAGTATATATTTTGTATTATGAAAAAAAAAAGATTATGTAGCTCAATATAATTTGGTCACGACACTTGGAAAGAATACATCAAACACACATACAACCGCACATAAAAATGTATACATACAAACAAACACACATAAGCATATAAAAAAGCCAAATAGACATGAGAATCGAGTATATAACTCATAATGCAAGTATATGAGCTATATACTATATTATATTAATTTTTGTGATAATAAATGATAGTAACTATTTATGATTAAAAAAATAAAAGGAAGTTTTAAAAGGATTCATGTTTTGTTTGTATTAATATAAAATGTATATAGGAGTGACAAACTTTATTGCTATGTGCGGTATGAAGAGAATAGTCTGAAATATAGCCTAAAGAGGGCGACCGAACATGATGTTGTATATTGAGTCAGATTCTACGACGACAACGAACTAAATGTCATGCTGTTTGTTTCAGAAACTCGCCCTGGGTGGCGGGAGGATGATCATCGCATGCACTGAGACGAGCGTTGTTATTGAGTCCATACATTGGCCTCGTCGTTAGGCTAAGGTGTTGCTTCACGATCTTCATGCTACAGAGGGTGGACATAAAAAAAATGTCCACCGAACTTCCATTGTACATCAGAATTCTTTAAACGTTAAAGCGGAGATCCACGATCCCTGTGCTGACGAGTGGGTCTTGGTGTGGCAGGAACAATCCATCGTAGTCCTCGTCTCCGGAACTAATGTTTGCATTTTATTGTGTTTTTTGGTCTTCAAGTTCTCTTTCAAGCTGGGTGATGGAGTAAACTTGAGCAGAGAGGAAGGGGAACCTATCTATAGTTTCCACTTCCTCAATCATTTACCTTCCCCCATGTGCACATTGACGCACGAAAGATTGATCTCTTATGAACTCGGGCAGTGCAGTCCGGTCTGGGACTTGATTTAGTAAGAAATAACCTTCTTAGGATTTCTCGTCGGACAAGACGCTTAATCTCCTCCTTCAACTTGGTGCATTCATGAGTACTATGTCCCTGTCTACCTGCGATGGAAGTTGCAATACTGCAATTAGTCCCCCTTGTTTAGAGCAAGTAACTTGAGTCTACAGAGCATGTTGTTATCACAGAAGGCAATCAGTCTGTTGGTCCTGGTGGCATTCAAGGGAGTATAGCTCAGATGCTGACGAATCCTTGATCTCAATGTGGGGTTATCACGATGTTTGTCATTCCTTTTGGGAACAGGTTCAGTGTTTCTTACGCCATATTCCTCTTCGAACTTCCCTCAAATTTTTATTGGTGTGCCTCAGTGCCTCGTCCACTACGATCTGAGCCTCGATTTGATCGATGAGTTTAAGGTAGCTGAACAATGTCTTTCTCATCAGCGTCGAGTAGAAACCAATGAGATGGATTCCCCCTGGGAAACACCGCACATAAGCTCTGGGTTGACCCCCAAAATCTGCCTTACCTTTGTAGTGAAGCGGATGAAGAAATGCTTAAGCGACTCTCTCTTGTTCTGGCGGATCCCTGAAAGGTGAGTGGGTACTGAACGATACAGTGATTGTCAATAAACTAGTCGTTGAACAAATGAATTAACTCTACAAAGTTGTTGATCTCTCCCTCCTTCAGAGAATGGAACCAGGTGCGAGCCTCTCCTTCAGAGTTGTCTGAACACTTGGTAAACTGCTGATCGGGGGCGTTGTAGATTCGCATAATTATTGTGAAGTGATGGACGTGCTCCATTGGATCATCCTTCTCATCAAAAGTCTAAAAGTTTGACAGCTTAAGCATGTGTGAAACAGGATGTGTCATAACTAGAGAGCAAGCAGAGAGAAGCGGTGGAAGTGGCATTGCGCATTTGCAACTCGACGCCCGTTATGCCAGAATTCTTCCACAACCTTGTTCCTTACTTCTTCGCAAGCGAGCCTTCTATCACCCTGTCTAACATCTACTTGCATCGGGCAGAGGTTGTGTTCCGTATGGCCGAAAAGCCCACCGGGAAGTATGGCACGCATGGAGCTGGTAGCGTCATAACAATTTTTCTATATAAGATTTTTTTGAAGAGTGCGGTGCCTTCAGACAAGACGTGACTCGAGATTAGTGGTGGTCGACCACCTAGAGTGATGATCGAGTTTGAGGTGTGAAGGGCCCCTAAATTCCTCAATAGGGTACGAACCTCATCCCAATGCTCATCCATAAGGTGCACACGCTATTCCACAGACGTTGATGGCGCGACTGCGACTTCCTCAAAAAACGACATGTTGTTGGCTGGTGAATTGACATGGGCTAGATCGACGCATTCCTCGGGGACTTCCCCGCGGGTTGCATGAGTACTCCTCTCTTGTCGTTGCTGTTAGTAGGGAGTACTCCACAGAGCGAGTACGATCGTCAGAAGAAACTCAAAGTTTTGGGAACACTCTTCCTACAGACGGTGTCAAATTATCGCTGGTCATTTAGCGCTCCAACAAAACAGAAGAATCAGATTGTCTTAGCTTGAGAGTGGACCAAACACGCAAATAATAAAAAATGTAGAACTAACAAAAAACAACAAGATTTTTATGTGGAATACCCAAAAAGGAAAAAAAATCACGGGGCAAAGGCTAGTTCTCACAAAATCTACTAGTTGTAGATGACTATAGGAGTTAGAGTTTTTGGAGGGTGAAAGTCACCGTCACTCCTTTACAAATTTCTTGAGAAAATAACTAAGTCTTGAGTTGCGCTCGCGGGAACAGTCCCTAGAGCAGAAAATCACAAGTGGAGTGCACACTGAGCAGGAGAATGAACAGAGAACCAAGTTTTTGTCAAAAAAGTTTAGAGCTTTGTCTTTTTGTTTTTTTCTGTCTATACAAATGAAGGCTTATGACCCCTTTTATAGTTAGTTGTTCCGGGGGAAGTGTAAGCAATTGCGCCCTTAGGAAATTGAACGGGCGAATAAGTGCTCAATTCCAGTCAGCTGAGTCACTAATTTCTGCAATGTGACGACCTTGCCCCTTGAGAGGTTTGGGTAGATTGGGCAAGGCCGCCAGAGATGTCAGCGGCGGCGGTGAGGGCACGCGTGGCAGCGCGTGCGCATGAGCGCGCACTGTCACACACTCACGCGTGCAAGGGCAAGCGCTTTGTCACGGGTGCAAGGGCGCACACTGCCTCATGCCCGCGGGTGAGCACGCTCCCCCACACATGCAGGGGAGCAGGCGGTCGTGCGCACTAGGGTGTGCGCTCCCTTGCTCCCCGTAAGGGAGGGCGCGCACGAGTTCCTACGTTTGGGCTTGCTTGGATTGTGTTTTTGATTGAGGCAAGAACTCCCACGACTGAAGCGAACAGTTTCGGCGGGCCGGTCGGGGCCGCGGGTTATGAGCGCCAGTTTGACCTGTTTTTTGGTTGTGGTGAGACTCGCACAACTGAGGCCAATCGTTTCCGCAGGCCGGTCGGGGTCACAGGCTATGAACGCCTGTTTGACTTTTGGCTTGTCTTTTGGGTTGTGGCGAGACCTCGCACCACACCACAGGGGCAAACCGTTTCAATGGGCCAATCAGGATTGCAGGTTATGAACTTAGGGAACCCCTAGTTTCCCATTACAACTTATGACCAAGAGTATTTTGCCAAGGCATGTAAGTGGTCTGGATACTGTCACGGCTCATGGGGGAACCCCTAGTCTCCCATTACAACTATAGTATTCATTATTAATATTATTCAAATTATTATTATATAATGACTCTCTTTGTATATAAATATATATCTTATTATATAAAGCAATATAGGTATTTGGAGGCACACCATAGAACAAACAAGAGCCATTGGATCATGAGAGAGATCATGAGATGAGGAGAGTGAGTTGGGAGAGAGAGAGGAGGGAGAGAGAGAAAGAGAGAGAGAGGAGGAGAGAGAAGAAAATAGATGAGGAAGGGAGAAAAAGAAGAGGGAGATAAATATTGTGAAATTAATGTCTTTACGATAAAACATAATTTTTTTTATATAAAATAAAAATTGTAATATTGATTTATATTTTTTTACGGTCATTTTAAGTACTCATATGTATATATTGTGGGAACTGTCCGTCTTAATGTGGGTGCATCCCGATTTGATGCGGGCGCATCCCGCTTTGATGCGGGCGCAGCCCGCAATGACGCATCGAACACGGGAGAAGCCTGTTCGGAGGCGGGCGAAGCCCGCCTGGATGCGGCCGAAGGCCGCCCGAGAGCATCGAGCACGGGCGTAGCCCGTGCGAAGATGCTCGTGTGTGTGTGTGTATATATATATATATATATATATATATATATATATATATATATATATATATATATATATATATATATATATATATATATATATATATATATATATATATATATATATATGCCTGCACATAAAGACCCGGTCCCGGTCCGGGACCGGTCCTGGGCAGGACCGGTCTTTTGGGACACCGGTCCCGGACCGGTCCTGCCCAAATCGGTCCCGGTCCGGGACCGGTTTTACCTTTGAAAAACGGACCGTCTGGGACCGGAAGGACCGGTCCTAACCGGTCCTAACCGGTCCCAGACCGGGACCGGTTAATTAAAATAATTATTTTAATTATTTTTTTATATTATTATTTATTATATTTCAATTTTAATGATTTAATTAAATTAAATATTAACATAATAACATGTAATAATTTGAAATGCAAAATTGCAAAGTAAATAAATTTTTTTATTAAATTTGAAATCAAACTACAAAATACAAATTACAAATTATAATACAAAATCAAAATACAAACATTTTTATTAAATTTGAATTATATTACAAAATACAAATTCAAATTTTGAGTTGAGCCTTGGACTCGTCTTCATTCTGCGGCGCTCCCCAGATTTAAGTTATTAAGCTCGTCTTCAACTTCAGACTCACTGTCTTCAATTGACGAGACGTGTTGTCTTCTCCTCAAAGCGTCCAAATGGTCCTTGTAGCAAATGCAAATCTCCAAAGATGCTTCGGTCAAACGGCTCCTTCGCTCGTTCAGAATCCTGCCACTCAAAGAAAATACAGACTCCGAAGCTACCGTACTAGCTTGGATGGTTAGTAAATCACGGGCCATTAAGGCCAAAATAGGATAATTATTACATTTAATTTTCCACCATTTTAAAATATCAAAATTTTCTATTTCGTACGCGGTCATAATATCTTGAAACTGTGTTTTGCTATATAAACCTAATTCGTTTAAAGTACTCGAAGTTCGTTGTTTTTTCTTCGAAGCTAATTCTAAAAATCTATTTTTCAAAATATCTTTTGTTCGAGGGGCGGTGCATTCCTCGCAAGGTCGCAATCCATATAGTTGATCGTAATAATTATATAGGCGAGTAAAATCAGAATTAAATTTTGCAACAATAACGTTGTGAAAATCACTAGAAGATTCGTTTAACTTTAAATTTCGATTAATTTCCTCTATAAAATTTTCAACACCGTCTACACCCATTAAAGGGTTTAAAGCCGCAGCACAAGAAAACATAGGTGGTGTTGGGTTGACAATTTGACTCGGTCAAATTGTCAAAGCTTTTATAATTAAGTTTATTATTATTATTAAGTTTTAATGCATTTATGATGGAGAGTTAATGATGTAATTAATAGGGGTAGTTGGAGAGTTTTCTTTTTGCCTATAAATAGGCCTTTTGTAGTTCATTTCAAAGATTGATGAAATAGAGAAAAGTTCTTATATTCCTGTTCCGTTTTAGAGAGAGGAGCGCTGCAGCGCTGGTGCGGTTTTCTGTCCGGGCGGTTAGAAGTAGAAGCCGCGCGGTTTGGTGAGCGCGGAGAGAGAGAGAACTCGCGGTCGTGTGTGACTCGCGTTTTGGTGATCTCGGCATGGGGGAGCTCGCGCTGGTGTAGCTCTCGCAGGTGGAGCTCGCGCAGGAGCAGGTCGCGAGTAGACGGACCTCGCCACGCGAGTTGGGAGGTCAAGCCACGAGTGAAGTGCGGGTTCGCCTGGTGGTCTAGGCGCGAGGTGTTGTAGGCGATCTCGCTGGGTTATGTTCGCGAGAGGCGGCGGGAGCTCGCTCGCGAGAGGCGGTACTCGCCAATAGTGGGAAGGAGCCCGCGCGGTTTTGTAGCGGTCTCGCCGGGGTGAAGTCGCGCGACTTGGCGGACTCGCCAAGTTGGTCTTGCCATGTACTCAGAGGTTTTTCGAGACAGCAGGAGCCCATACACGTTTCCAACAGGTGTCATATGCGTATAATATTTTAAAAACTTTTCCTCCATTACTAATATTAACGGACGCCACATTGGGTTAATTTTGTAAGTTTTAAACGTTTCAGTAATTAATAAAAATTTTTCAATAACAAGCGAGCTAGTAGAATAATAAACGCCAGATAAAATAGTTGTTGCCCGATAAAAACTTTCTAATAAATTTACGTAATCTTCGATTATAGCCCAATCTGACGCATCTAAATCATGTGATTCTTCTACACTATTATAAAATTCTATCAATAACGATTTTTGTGACAAACTCCGTTTTAACATTTTGTACGTGGAATTTCATCGTACCGGCATATCATAAGATGGACCCAAAAATTTTTTACCCTGTGCTATAACAAATTTTTTGAAATCTTGTTTTCGTCGTTTTGAACTATAAATAACTCGTAACATAGTACGTATTTTAATAACATAATTTTTCATAAAATTTAAACTATCTTGCACAATTAATTAAGAACGTGACATACGCAACTTGTATGAAAAAAAATACCATCTAGCATAGGTTCCAAATCATTAATCAAATATTTAATAGTCATATTATTATTCGAGGCGTTATCAAACGAAATACTTAAAATTTTATCTTTTATTTTAAAATCTCTAATACACTTAATAATCACCTGATAAATAGCTTTACCGGTGTGCGGATATTCAAAACCTTCAAAACAAATTATACGTTTATTTAATTTCCAACTATCGGGATCGACCCAGTGACAAGTTATGCAAATATACGAAAGACCGTCAACTAAACCGCTAGTCCAAACGTCGCTCGTTAAACTAACTCGACCGTCGAATGTTTCAAAAAAATTTGTAAAAATAATTTGATTGCAGGTAAGCTTGTAAAGCATCACGTCGAGTTGTAGTACGACTTACCTGTTGATATTTTGGTTGAAGTGCTTCGTGTATGTAAGACGTCATTTCGTCGTTGTCGTAGTGGTTGAACGGAAGTCCGCTTTTGATGACATTCTCCATTTGTCGCTCCCGTTGCCGAGCTTGGTCATACGTCCAAATGTGCCGGTCGTCGAAATTTGAGCTTGGTTGGCCTCCGACGGGGCTTGTTTGGAAAGACACGATTTGTTGTGTCGGGCGAGCGTTGTGTTGCTACTATTAGCGGCCATAAGCTTCGCGCAAAGTTTGCACTTCGCCTTAATTTCGCCGCCGATCCGCAGTTTATCGAAGTTAACCCATACCGCCGCTTTATGCCGGTGCTCAACGATCTCATGATCGACGGACGCTGAGGAGGACGCCGACATGGAGGAGGAGGAAGCCATTAAATACGAATATGAGTGAGAGAGAGAGTGAGAGAGATAGTGAGAGAGAGAAAGAGAGACAAATGAGAGGGGGGGGGGGGGGGTTTAATAAAATTTTTTTTTAAAAAAAAATTATAGAGCCGTTCGGCTCTATAGATGAGCCTGCCACGTGGCAGGCTCATTAAAAGAGCCGTTCGGCTCTTTTATGAGAGCCGAACGGCTCTCATTAAAAGAGCCGTTAACGGCTCTATTAAAAGAGCCTTAACGGCTCTTTAAAACGGTCCCGACCGGTCCCGAAACCGGTCCCGGACCGGGACCGGTAAAGACCGGTCTTAGACCGGTCTTTTACCGGTCCCGGTCCGGGACCGGTTTTTACCCTTTTTAGAGGGACTGGCAGGGACCACAGGACCGGTCCGGGACCGGACCGGTCCTAACTGGGACCGGTCTCTGTCCGGTCCCAACCGAACCGGTTGGGACCGGTTTTTTTGGGGTAACGGGTGAAATTTGGCTCAGTTCGGTTCCAATGGTGGGCATGGTTTGGTTCCAGATTTTTGGAACCACATGAGGGTGGTCCGGTTTTTTTTGTGTTGTAACGGGTGAAATTTGGGGTTTTTTGACACTTAACATCCTCCAATTTAGTGCTGTAACGGTTCGGTTTGGTTCGATTTTTGATTAAAATCACTAACCGGACCACCCCCATGTGGTTCCAAAAATCTGGAACCAAACCATGCCCACCATTGGAACCGAACTGAGTCAAACCATATGGTTTGGTTTGGTTTGGTTTGAGTGGTTTGAAAATATGAAAAAATAATTGGGACATGAAGATAAATAATGCATGAACATAAAAACAGATAAACAAATTTAGGTAAATTTATTCTTATGAAAGATTTCTTTAATTATGTACCCGACTATAATAAATCGTGTTCTATAATAAGTCATGTTCTTTAATAAATCATGTTCTAATATAAGTAATTATGAAACCAAAAACAGTGACTTCTAGTTCTAGTAAGTTGTAACAACTAACAAGAGTGAAGACCTAACTATATTGATAAATATATTAAAATTTTATTAAAGCTAATACGGTTTGGTTCGACTCAGTTCGGTTTGACATTCCAAACCGTGAACCTAACCAAACCACATGATTTTTCAAAAAAACGGAACCATGACCAAACCGCAAGCTACTAAAACTGAACCGAACCGTGCGGTTTGGTTCGGTTCGGTTTGGTTACGTGGTTTGATTGGTTCGTACTTACACCCCTATTCCAATTGAGGATGTTTGACACATTGCACCCTCATATTGAATCATTGGCACTTTGCACCCTCTAAAACCCCTAATGAACTCTCATTTTATTAAAATCATTTATTCTAGGGTGCTGTTACTAGCAAACCCAATTTGATTTCTAGCAAACCATTACTATTAGCAAACCCTCATTTTTCAAAATGGTTATTTGAAAACCATTTTGTTACTAGCAAACCAATATAAAATTTTTCGCGTCTTTTTGAACTGCGTTTTATACGTACATTTTCATGAGAAGTGTTCAACACGAAAGTTGTAGATCTCGACGAGATCTACAACTTTTATGTTGAAATTTTTTTTTTATTTGAAGCAATTTAGACCCCCGATTTGACCCATAAAAAAGTCACGCCAAACATATGTACTGACACTCGGGATCGGCGCGACCTTTTTCGGAGGCTAAATCAGGGACTTAAACTGATTCAAATTAAAAAGTGTTGAACATAAATGTTGTATATATCGACGAGGTCTATAATTTTCATGTTGAACACTTTTTGATTTGAAGCAGTATAGACCTCCGATTTGGGCCCCAAAAAAATTCACGCCGAAAATCTGTACCGACGACTCGTTCCGTTCGTGTCTTATTTCAGGCCCAAATTGAAAGCCTAAACTGCTTCAAATCAAAAAATGATCATCAATAAAGTTGTAGATTTCGACGAGATCTACAACTTTCATGTTGAACATTTTTTGATTTGAATCAATTTAGACCCCCGATTTGACCTCTGAAAAAAGTCACGCCGAACATATGTGCCGACACCCGGGATCGGCGTGACCTTTTTCGGAGGCCAAATCGGGGGCTTAAACGACTTCAAAATAAAAAATGTTCAACATGAAAGTTGCAGATATCGACAAGATCTATAACTTTCATGCTGAACACTTTTTCATTTGAAGCAGTTTAGACCTCCGATTTGGGCCCCGAAAAAAGTCACGCCGAAAATCTGTACAGAGGACTCGTTCCGTGCGTGTCTTTTTTCGGGCCCAAATTGGAAGCCTAAATGACTTCAAATAAAAAAATGGTCAACATGAAAGTTGTAGATCTCATCTTTATCACTATTTCAATTGAGAAACATTTGAGATTCAAAATTCAAAAATATAAAAATTACAAAAAATAAGATTTATTTGCTAGTAGTAATTTTTGAGAGCAGAAAGAAATGTAAAAAATAACTGAATCTATTTTTTTTTGATTTGCTAGAAACGAAAGTGAGTTTGCTAATAACAACACCCTATTTTAAAACCCCAAATGCACCTTCTAAAATCCCAAAATCTCATTAAAAAATACAAAATGCCAAAATTTAAAATGATGCAATATGCCAAACATCCGGGTGTTACGTGGCAAAATCCCGAAACTTGAGCTCCCATATCGTCCAAAATGACGCTCTCTGTTGCGCGCTAAAATTTGAAGGCGGGGAGAGAACTGAGCGAGGCTAAAATATTTTCCTCCCCACTATCCCCTCCGCCGGCGAACCTTGAACATTTCCATCGTCCTCTCAACGCCGCTGGCCTCGCCGTCACCGAATAGTCTCCCACTTTAGGGGTATTATATTTCACCTCTTCGCATCGTCTGCGCATTATTTCTAGGGTTTTGCTGCCATCGAATCACTGTAAGCCCCATTTCCCATCTTTCTGCTTTCTTCTGTCCCGGTTTCCACCATTTAATGACCTTAAATTTGTAGAGAATTCATTTAATGATATCTACGCATTTGCAGCTGTATGTGATCAGCCTATTTGTCACTGGATTTGCGTTATCTTTTTTTTCATTTTGTTGAATGGCATTTCATATCGTGATTTGACTTTCAGACGGAGGTGGATTGCTAGCTTGCTTATAGAATCATGTTTTTTTTGGTGCGTTTACTACATTTTAAAGTATGTATTGATAGGTTCATACAATGCAACACCGAAAAACAGATGATCACCTGAAAGATCTAATCCAAGAAGTTTTTTAGTTGACATTTTGGATTTCTTTTGATGAGAATAGGCTTGAGAGGCTTTTTAATGGGGATGAAGAGCACCATTCAAAATACGCTCAGAACTGACAATCACAGCCAGTCATAGGATCATCATCTATGATCAACACATTTTTTTCTTTTTGTAAATTTTTGGGCAGACCAAAAGACATTCCAGTGTCCTTTTCTCCTTAGTGCAATTTCGAGAGAGCACCACTCGGCTTGAAGACAATTCCGAGAGAACAACCATTGCCTCCTCTCTGTGCTTCTTCCCCACCCGACCACTACACCCAATGCGTCCCTAGCTCCTAACATCACAACTCTTGCTCTTTTCCAACCGCCAGGCGCCGGCTTTAGAGAAGCTAATCACTGCCGCTACTTCCCATGCCTGACACCACATCTCCTCCTACAATTGCCATTCCTCCGCCCCTTCCCACCACCCTTGCTGCCACTAATCCCCCTTCCTCTCAACCTTAGTAGGAGTGAATTGCAATAGTCTTCTTCAACCCTGCAATACAGGGACGCCGACTTACACCCCCTTCTAACCACCTGCCATTTCCCCAATGAACGGCCATCGACTCCCAACATCATAAAATTTCACATTGTTCTCTCCAACCATTGTGTATTCGAACCTGCACATCACTCCTATTATCCCCAAAATTCATTTCCTATGTCGGTTTCGCATCCATACCTATTGATGTAAACCAGAAATCTTGAAATTAATTTTAAAATGATAAATTTGTGATCTTTTCAAATAGGTAGGTAGCGCAAGCAAGACATTTTGGAATGATCTCAAGCAACAATCAACCTAGGGCTCGCACACCCGCATAAAGAGCCAACATTTGTACATATAAAAAATATGAATTAAAGATCTACAGACATACAATTAGAGAAATGAAAGTGCGAGAATGCGATGATTGATGGGAAGCAAGTAAGCTAGAAATTATGGCAAGTTTTGAAGTTTTAGAAGATCAAATTAAACATGAGAATAAAATTAAACTAACGAAATTCATGCAATAACTGTGAAAGTTGTACCATGGCTCATAAGTGCAGCGATGTTATGCTTTGACGGTAGGTTTCTATTGGGGATAAGTGAGCAAGGACTATGTGGAAGACTGAAATGGGTCGGTCCATAGCTTGGTGATGTGGCGGTCGATGGGTATGAGGTGAGAGTGGCAAGGGATGGCCGATCGAAGGCGGTGGAAGGCTGGACGGAGGAGATGCAACGATCTGGTGGTGAAACAGAGCAATGGAGGCAGGTCCTGGTCTCTGAAGTAGACCGGGGGCAGTTGAACCGGTGATAGTTTCATCGATGTCGATGGGGATGAAAAACGGGAAGGTCGTCGGTCCTAAAGCTAGGTAGGCTCTGGCGGAGGCGCCAAGGACAACAGAGTAGGAGTCGGTTACTGACAATAACGTCTGGGTGATGAAGAGGACGGGAATTAGGAATGACATGGGGGAGCGCTGGAGGAAATAAGACAAAAAAGTATCTGTTTGGTTTTCTGTTCCAATCCTTTCTTACAGGAAGTGGGGCCGGTTCTTATAAGAAGAGAAGTTTTTTTTCCTTTTTTTAACAGACTTAATTGACAATTAAAAGGAAGAAAATAAATGAAAATCAATAGAATCTATTCATTCAACAGATTCTGTTTAAACAGTTCTAAAACTAAAGATTATTTAATTTTATTTCTTCATTTAATTGTCCCTAAAAATAACTTGTCTTTAATTTTAATTTCATCGTTTGCCCTAATTATCATTTTATCTATTTTGACGAACCTTTTATCATGGTCTTACTAGACTATCACTCCAACAAACCGTACGGACGTGCACGAGTGACATGCACGATACAAAACACATAGTTGCTAAGATATAACACACGCAAAGACATGCACAACACAAATGAAAATGCGGGAAATAATAAATAAATACAATAAAAATGTGATTGAGGTTACATCTGAGTCTTCTTGAAGTCTCGCTTCTCTCCCCCACATTTAAATTGATCACCTTGTCCTTCTTTGGCTGCGTTGCATCTGGTTGGCATGAGTATTTGTTGAGAGATTCAGTGGTGGAAATTGCCTCATCCAAAGTTTCTACAACTCGTTGTTGTAGTTTTTTCTTCACACATTGTTGAAAATCATCTATGAAGAAGAGTACGAGATCTTCATCCGCGATGTTAGAGATTTGTAGTACCAAGGCTGAAAATTTCTTGATGTAGTCCGTGATGCTTCCTTTGTGCTTCAAGACTCTCAATTTCTTCTCGGCTTCGTATATGTCGTTATCCGGATAGAAATGTCGTTTGAGTTCTATCTTGAATTCTTCCTAAGTATCAATACAATACAAGATTTTATCTATTGCGGCTTGCTTCCTTCACCACCATAATGGTTCAATTCTGTTAGATAGTCAGAGGCTTGCTGTACCTTGATAACTTCATTTACTATGTTGCATCCTTCAGAATTTTGTTCCATTTTCCATAAGAATTTTCCCTCTTCTTTCACATCTCGTTTTGCTACAAAAGGGTTGGGCTCAGGAATCTCAATCCTTGGGTTTACCGCCATCATGTTGACCCCTCCATCAGCCACGTTTCGTCAACATAATGTTAATTCTTCTTTCTTTTCTTCAAAGCCTACCTTAATTGCTTGAATGGAATCTTCCATCCCGACAATACGCTCCTCCAACATTGGGTGTGCATCAAGGCAAGTCTGAGTTGTCTCCTTGACAGTTTCAAATTCTTCAAGAACATTACTTTTTAGAGTCAAAACTACCTTCCACTTTTTCAATTCGTTCGGCCAGCCCCATCACTGGATGATCCAATTGACCTTCGTCATGAGTCTTGCCATGGTCTCTCTTCTTCTTGCCATGTTGATTTGTGTCCTCCCTACCACGCTTATAAATAATGCTTGAGTTGTTCATCTCATTCACCATTTCAGCACTATACAAACTTGACTCGGATACTAACTGTCACAAATCTATCCCCTTGACCAAGTTACACACAACATTAACTCCCGTTGCCACGCCTCACGGTTAGCTAAGGTAGCCTCACTCCAAAATAAGTTGTAGTGGAAAATGAAAAAGAGAGCACAAAAGCAAGAGAATTTGAAAACTTTATTCCAATTTGGTTGCCTACAAATGCAAGAGTCCTCCCTTTATATAGCCTCATGGAGGTTTCCCTCCAAAGAAGGGAATAGTCTAAATTCCTACTTTTCTAGAGTATCATGCCATTTTATACTATTTACAACTATCTTACTTTTCTAGAATTTTCTCATGAGAACACCCAAGAAACTTCTAGTTTCTTCATGGTTCTTTCTTTGTTCTTCTTACACCTTTGGCCTCCTTATGTTTCTTGGATTTTTTTCTTCATAAGGCCTATAAAAGGTGTATTTGGGCTAGATGTTGGGTCTTTTATTCTTGACCCGTAATATCACGCTTTAGTTTTGTTAAAGGAAAGATGTGTAAAAGCCCAATATGAGGCCCATTTAGAGCCTACTTCATCTGATTAGGAGTTAGTCCCACATCATAGATTGAAACTTCTCCTATTTCTTTTCCTATATAAGTGTGTAAGTGTACAAATTTATATATGGAGAATTTAAACATTTATTTGAGAAATTAATAAAATGATTGTATGTATAAATTTATCATGTTATTTCTACACAGTATTAGAGCAGAATCGGTCCTTATTTTCTCTCTTGGGCGGCTAGAATTTTTCTAACTGCAGCCCCTTTTGCGGGCTCCTCTGCGGGTTCCTTTTCCCCTTGGGCGGTTAGATCTTTTCTAACCGCAACCCCTTTGCGGGCTCCTCTGTTGGAGGATTTTGTAGAGGTGGTGAGCTGTGGAATTTGTGTGGAGAGCATGGATTTAGGCGAGCTATTAGGGAGGCTGTATGTAGGAAGGGGGGGGGGAGGGTCACATCCGGGTTTGCGGGATCGGGAGCCAATGGAGGCAGGTTGAATGACGACACTTGTACGGAGGTTCGACGGTTAGAATGGTTGATTTGGATCAGGAATGGATGGACCTGGATCAAGAATGGCTGGATCTGAGACGTCAATGGATGGATCTGGGAGGGCAATGGAAAACAGAGGGAAGGGGGAGGCTGGAGGAAGTCAAAAGCCTTAGAGTACACCAAGGAGAAACCTCTTGGCGTCGCTCCGAGGGAGAGAGGACTGACGGTTTCTAAACGAGAATTAAAGCCATGATCCCCCATCATCCAGCGCATGCATGCTTAAATAAGTCAACACAAAAATAGGACGTCCAAATCAGATGGCTCATAGCGTCCGAGCCAATCAGGTGTCAAATACAACTCGAAATAAACAAAGGAACGACCGCCCAGAAGTATCCATGGACTCAGATCGTCTGAATGAATTGCAGATCACTACCTTCTTCGGGAATACACGTGCGTTGGTTGATGATCTCCATCAGAGAGAAGTGAAGTGTGGATGAGAATAAGATGGAGAAAGGGGACGTAAAGTCCAAGATCATCAATAACAACAACAATGATTGCGAAGTTTCAATATATTTTTGGCACTTGCATTTGAAACATGAGAGATCTCGCTACTTCAAGGAGGTGACGATTCTTCCACTCTGTCATGCCTTTTTGTTGTAGTATATCTGATAGATAATATCCAATGTATTGCGGGTCACCTGAAATTCATGACTAATGTTTTAACGAACATTATCAAGTAGAATGACTTATATTACTCAAAAATTGATTGTGAGTTTTAGTGAGGAATGAACAAAAGACATGCATTATCTCAGAACGAATACAAAGTAAATACACTCATGCTATGTGAGAATGATGATTTCTAAAAGTAGCAAAATAGTGATATCCTGATAAACCAAAAAAGTTGAACAACGATGTTTTCCATAGATACATGTTTCATATGTAAACTCAGAAAAATTAAAATTCGGAAGAGCTTTCTATAAGATTAGGAGAGGTTCATGGCCAATGTGCCAATCGACTGAAATGATGGAAAAGAGTGCTGATAAAGGAGGTAAGAGGCACATCTCCGGATCCATTGACCAGAGTGGTTTCTCCGTTGCCAACTGTGATGAACTTGGGACAATCATTGTCTATATATCGTAAGGGTTTCTGCGAAGTTGGATGATTTGTGGCACAAAGTCCACTTTTACAGGTGGAGTTTTGGTAGAGATATGCTATATCTAAGGGTATGCATACAAAATTGATAACCGACCGAACCGCCAAAAACCACAAACTGAAACCAATTTTACACCAATCTGAATGGTTTGGTTTTGGTTTTCACATACAAAAAAATAGAACCACGCCTACTAATAACTAATAATATAAGTAAATGATCTTTCAACTTTTACTATTAACTAAATGACACATACACATTATATGTCAATGGTTTCAATATTATTTGGATATTACTAAAATTTTCAAGTTATTTATTTTATGCACCGAGAAGTAAATAATGTATTTAGTTAATTTTTTGTATATTTTTATTTTTTTTCACTTAATTTCACAATAAAAATATTTAACCACATATTTTCATGCAATATGAGCATTTAACTATAACATACAAAGAAAGTTGAATAATAATATTTTAATTAACATAGTTTTTTAAAAACAATTCTTTAAGATATGTATGTTCAAAGTTATTTTAACTTGTATAAAGAAAAAACGAACCTAATTGACACATTGATTCGATTTCGGTTTGGGTTCGCTTGCATCCCCAGATATATCTTCATAGGACATTGAGGCAATGTGCACGAAAGTTTGAGTAGCCAGCCCCGAAGGCTCTCGAGTTCCTCCCTTAGGTGTCAATTTCAGATCAGGACGTGCGGGAAGTGAGTACCGTATAAGAAGCTTGGTGCAGAGGGTTTTGTTACTGTCGGGGAAACTCATGTTTTCTATAACACGTTGCCTTAGTGTGATTTGTCCGATCATAGTAGGTACACATATAGGTGCTCTGTCACTTAAAATGATTTTGGCCGTCTTTGATGGGGGGGGGGGGGTCGACACTTCATTAGAATGTTGGAGGGGCAGGAGATCGACTCATGGAAACATCGATCGAGTTACCTTTAGAACCATCGAGCAAACATCCGAGAAGGTTGGAATAGTTAGAGAAAAAAACATGGGCATGAACACTGTACAGATGTAGTGGTATTCTCGTCGTCATCAAAGCTATACCAATTGCTTCCTTTTGAGCTTTATAGGTAGCCAAATCAAGAGTGGGAGGCCGGTCCTGAATCCTGTCCTTGATGAACATTTTGTATTGCGCTATGAATGAAGTCAAATCGCCATCTGGTCCAAAATAGCTCGAACAAGTGTTGAATGCTATCTTTCCCAGAGTAAATGAACTTTTGTTCATCTCACATAGCATCCTGAAGCCATTGCTTAGTGATGCGGAACAAAGACGAGGACCTGCAGTGGAGGATGAGTTTTGGGCTCGTTCGAGACTGATTGGTGACTTTCCATATATGTCGTGTCCGGATAGACAATCGGACTCCGCAGATGTGTCCTGATTTGCGTTGCGAATCGATTTGATATATTACTTCATTATTTTGTTTTGTATTTTGATGTATTTGAGTGGCCACACCTTTGGCCAACCATAGTCGTCGATGGTGGGATGTCCTAATTCTTCTTTTATTATAAATAGATGGTTTGTGAGCTGATTTGAGACATTGCAGATTTTGGTGAAAGAATTCCCGGAATCCCGCGATCCCGCCGTCGTGCCGACTCCGTGGAACCCTAGACGACGACTCCTAGGCTTGTATCTCCATCCCCAAGGTTTGTCCTAACCCTAAGCTCCTTCTTCCCCCTCCCACGCCCCCTCTCTTAGCCTCCACAACTCCCAAACAACAACTACATCCCCCATAGCCCTGTTGAAGATCATCACCCTGTTGCCCAGAACCAATTCTTCTCATTCCCACTGTTGATGAAATGTACTGTTCATTTCATATAGTTTCGTACAGTTCATTTCATATAGTTTCCATTTTAGTGAAGTCCGCGGCCTGAAGCCCCCTCCTGAAATTCCACCACCGCTCCATTTCCCCCCTTTTTCTCAGCCGCTGCCTGGGTTCACCTCCCCTTTCTTCCAGCCACCGCCTAGGTTCTTCCCCCCTATTGCCAGCCACCGACCACCCCTCCATCGCCTCTACAGCATCGCATGCCCCTATTGTTTTCCTACAGCAGCAGCCCCCCTCCTTTCAACCCTAAATCTCCCTGTCGCCAACCCCTCCACTCGTGGAGCCACCTCCCATAATACCCCTCTCCTTCCGGATCAGTCCACATCTGGGAATTTCAGCCTCGATCCGATATCATATCATCAAATCTACCCTTCCCCGACCGGATCTATCCATTTCTGATCTGATTCCATCTCGCCTTGCCAAGGAGAGCCACCTACATCGCGTTCCACGCCTCTGGTTCCACCTCGGATCGTCGTACACACATCTCCGACTCCGGATTCTTCATTACTTTGGTCAGCCCGTTACTTGGTGAGTCTTCGTAGTACTGGATTATTATTTTCAGCATATTTATATTGGATTGGATCTGATACTCGTTTGGATATCTTGTATGATAATTGTTTCCTTTTATATTATTATTGTGATTTGCAAGGTTTATTCGCACACTCTAGCTTTTGCCCTCCACGCAGAGTAAAGGATAAGCTTGTCTTGCTTAAATAAATTATTGTCTTGTATTGAATTTATCTGTTTATGATGCTATTTTTATTATCTAACTGCGGCTTAATCCGTCGGGCTTTGCATAACATGTAAGATTAAGTCACCGATTTTCCGCCTCCTATAAATCTGCCCTGCGTCAATTGGTATTAGAGGTAGGTTACGTGCTATTTTGATAGGCGGTCGTAGAGTTTATAGGTTTTTCATCATGTCTAGGTATCACAACTATTCATCTCCTCACTTTGGAGGTCTCGAGTTCACTTGCACTCGCTTTCACAGTGCGCCGTCAGGGAGCTCCTCACGTTACTACGATGATTATTACTACGGCGATTATTCTCGATCGCAACACACCAATTTTAGAGATCGTGTTGACCCACCGACGCGACCCCACTATACTAGAGACGATCAGTACGAAGATTGTCGTCGTTCATATCCTTGCACGCGAGCGGATCGTGTTGACCCTTTGACACGACTCGATTACCTTAGAAATGACTATTATGAGGATCGTCGCTTTAAGAGAAATCTTGAGAGTCAGTTTCATATTGTTGCCCTCCCTTTGACGGCTCATCGAGTCCCAAGTTTTTTAGTTATTTGCTCGTGAATATGAAATATTATCTCGATCATTTTGAGTTATTCTGTGAGCGTCGCGTCAAGTTTGCGAAACTTAGACTTTTAGATCAGGCGAGAGCATATTGGTCTAGCGTTGAGAGCACTCGCGAGCGAGACCGTCTACATCACATCACTAGTTGGGTGGACATGAAGCGTACATTGGGTAACGGCCCGTAGTCCGCCACAATCAACACCAACGGCATGACAATATAGTAAAGTGTTTTACAGGTAATAAAATACACAACATCTAGTACTCACTATGAGTGCATTCAACTTTTACAGAGCATATAGTTGCAATTCCACATAACACACTTACAACAAGTTAGTTACACGTAAATAAGTCTCCAACAGTGTTCTATGTACATAAGAAACATTAGCAATATGTACAAGAAAAGAAGCCAAATGCTTCCATAATATCTTGGCCAAGATGTCTTTTTGGTACGCTTCTAGTGATGGCTAGTTTGCGTCTTCCTTGTGCCTAAAAATGTTAGAGATTGTAGAGAAAACTCAAAACTTGTATGTATTTATTGAGTATATAAATACAAGGAGAGAATACAAATATACAAGAGGAACAGAGAGAGAGAGAATAAATCCTATACAAGATGTGAGACTACAGGAGAAGAGAACAATAATGGGCACAAAAGAAGGGCCCAATACATGAGTTATTCTAACACTCCCCCGCAAGCTGGAGCGTACAAATCGTATGCACCAAGCTTGGACAAGCATTGATAGAAGAGTGCCTTGGGAAGAGTCTTTGTGAGGACATCTGCAACTTGTTCCATCCCTGAGACATGCTTTAGATCAAGCTTCTTCATTTGAACTTTTTCTCGAATGAAGTGACAATCGACTTCAATGTGCTTCGTTCTTTCGTTGAAGACTGGGTTCTTGACGATATGTATAGCCGCTTGGCTGTCTCAAAGGAGAAGAGCCGAAGACGGTAATTTTACACCCAGATCAGTGAGAAGACTCTCAAGCCACGTCAGTTCTGATACAACAGATGTCATTGCCCGGTATTCTGCCTCGGCTGATGATCGAACAACGACCGCTTGTTTCTTGCTTCGCCACGTAACCAATTGTCCTCCAAAGTATGTGCAAAAACCACTAGTAGATCGCCGGTCATCAAGAGAACCAGCATAATCAACATCTAAGTATGCCACCAAAGTTGAAGCAGAAGAAAAGGTCCGGTAAACAAGTCCTTGACCAGGAACTGTTTTTAGGTACCTGAAAATACGTTCAACAGCCTGAAGATGAGATTTTCGAGAAGGGTGCATGTACCGACTGACAAGACCAACAACAAAGGAAATATCTGGTCTGGTAACCGTGAGATAGATCAATTTTCCAACGAGTCGTCGATAATATTCAGGATTCTGGAGAAGTAGATCCGAGTCAGATGTCTGAGCGCACAACTTGTGGTTTACATCCATAGGGGTATCACTTGGCTTACACCCTGAAAGACCATCATCATGAAAAAGGTCAAGACAGTACTTCCGTTGAGATAGAATAAGCCCATCCGGTCGTCTGGCAACCTCAAGACCCAAAAAATATCGTAGAGGTCCCAGGTCCTTTGTCTGAAAGACCGAGTTTAGATGTACTTTGATGGCATGTATCCCCTGTGAGTCATCTCCTATAATGATGATGTCGTCAACATATACTAACAGAAGGATCGTCCCTGTTGGTTGGTGACGAGTAAATAGCGAGAAGCCGGCCGAGCTGCAAGTAAAACCGATATCACGAAGGACTTTGCTGAATTTTTCAAACCAGGCCCGTGGAGATTGTTTGAGACCATACAGAGCCTTTAGAAGGCGGCAGACCTGAGATTCCCCCGTGGTCTCAAACCCGGGTGGTTGTTGCATGTATACCGTCTCCTGGAGATCCCCATTTAAGAAGACATTCTTGATATCCAGTTGAAATAGGGGCCACTGGCGATGAATATCGACAGAGATGAGGACGCGGACGATATTGAGCTTGGCGAGCGGCGAGAAAGTTTCCTCATAGTCGAGCCCTTGATGCTGGGTGAAGCCACGAGCCACAAGACGAGCCTTCAGGCGGTCAATTGTCCCATCAGCAGCGTGTTTGATGACAAAGACCCACTTGCACCCAACCGGTTTCTGACCCGGAGGAAGGGGTACGACGGTCCATGTCTGGTTAGCCCAGAGAGCAGACATGTCTTCCTCCATAGCTGCCCGCCAGCCGGGATGTTGAAGCGCCTCCTGCACAGAGTTAGGAACAACAATCGAAGAGAGAGAAGCAACAAATGCATGCAGAAGGGGAGAGAGGCGATGAAGAGAGACGTAGTTGGCCAGAGGATGAGCAGTGGAAGGTGGTACCTGATCAGAGGGACGCGGAGTATCCGTGGTAGAGGTCGGCTGCAGAGGGGCTACGGGACTGGGAGGGCGACGAGTGTAGACACGGATAACGGGTGGTTTGGCGGTAGCAGGAGCCGGTGCAGGGGACACTGGCGAAGGTGGCGTAGTAGCGGGAATAACGGGGCATGGGATGGATGGCGGGAGAGGAGTTGGTGGTAGATCAGCGGGTAAAGGAGCAGAAAAAAACAATTGTTCTTCCCGCAAGGTAACGTCAGCAGAAACAGAGATCTTGCGAGTAACATGAGAGTAACAGACATAGCCCTTCTGGGTTCGTGAATAGCCGACAAAGACGTGTTTAGCCGCCCTGAGATCCAACTTAATTGAGGAAAAAGCGGTCGCGGGGAGGACAAGACAGACCGCGGATAGACAGCAGCGGACTGAAGACAGGCTGCGGCGAGCAGGAGCAGTCCGTCAGCGACCAAGAATCGTCTGCGAGCAGGGAGCCCGCAGCGGACAGCGGAGAACGAGGGAGAAGGTGGCCCCACAGATCAGGAAGAGAAATGGCTATAAGAAGCCGGGGGGGTGGAACCACGGGAGAAAGAGAGCAACTGAAGGCAGCAAAAAAGAAGCGGACAGAGACGGGCAAGCCGCAGAATGGAAGCAGACAGAGACAAACAGGCCGCGGGAGGCAGGCCGTGAGAGGCAGGCCGCGAGAGGTCAACCGAGGCGGACAGAAAAAAAGAGGCCGCGAGAGGCCGATTTTGCCTCTGATACCATGTAGAGAAAGCTCAAAACTTGTATGTATTGATTGAGTATGTAAGTACAATGAGAGAATACAAATATATAGGAGGAAGAGAGAGAGAATAAATCATATACAAGATGTGAGACTAAAAGAGAAGAGAGCAATAATGGGCCCAAAAGATGGGCCCAATACATGAGTTATTCTAACAGAGATGAAACCATTAGTCTTTCATAAAGACTAAGCGAGAACATACCTTTTTAACCTACCGCACATGTAAAACCAAAAAGATTATATATAGCAATATGCACAACATTATAACAGATAAAATCTGAGCCAGTAAAGGAAGCAAAGCAAAAATTTTATATCAACATTTCTATGAACAATAGAGTACAATGTATGGACATAATAGTGTACATACATATCGTATAATATGAGCTATCATGAACAGCTGTATATTACAATAAAGTAAGAGATCATTTGTTTCTATGATATTTCATTAACTAGGAAATGTTAAGGGCAATTGATCTTGTAATCAATATACTTTCTCATAATTCCGTATTTGTGCCCGACCCTTTTGGATCATCAGTATCCAAAATCATTACATACAACACGCGTTTATGCCCTTAGGCCGACTGGTTTGACAAATCATCTGTATCATTTTATTTACATACATCAATATGTCCATAACATAACCTCGTGTCGACACGTTAATATGTAGATAAACAGTAAGTTATTGATTTTATAATCCCCTCAGATATTTTCTTCGCCTGTTTGCTTTTTTGCAAGACCATACATATAAGAGAGCATTAATTTTCAGTGATAAACAAGATATTCATGATGTGACATGTCATATTAAACTCATTTCCATATCTTAAAAACTGTGCAATAAGTGAAAATACTTGAAATAAGCATAAATTAAAACGTTTCTTTTGCCCTTCCCGCGTCACGCCCCGCGTCATTGTCATTTCTATGTTGGGATGCCATCTGTCGCGATATCTGATTAGGAATCATATCATTAGTATTATCGGGGTTGCATCACATTTGTAGCTATGACGTTGACACAAAGGGTTGACTCAGATAGTGAAACAGTTTTCCCCGGAACAATAATTAGCACATATAAATAGAGTCCCAACAGAAACATTTTGGCAAAGCAACAGCAGCATAGCAGCAACCAATCTAAGTCATCATTAATTCCCTTTTTCCAAAAAACTTCTGCGCATAACCAACAACCGGTCAACTCTCACACTTGCAGATTATGAGAACGGTCAAGTCTTTAAATTCCCAAATCCAACCCAGAGCATATTCAAACTATGAGAGAACCATAAAAACATGACTTGTCTAGAAGTTAGAACAAATCTTTGCACCGTAAGTAAGTTACAATCCAAACATAAGGGTTATCAAGAACCCATCCCCTTTTTCTCTCAATCCCCATTAACACCAGCATGCCATAACGAAACAAGTAGAGCTCAACACCCAATCACCAACAAGACAAATCACAAATCTCAAAAGAGATAAATAAGTCTCTGCCTAGCATGAAAACCAGCAGAAAATAAAAGAGACTAAGCCTTCATTTGGTTCGGCGGTGGCGGATCGATCCGGCGGGTGGAAACGGAGTGTTCGAATCGGAGGGGGGAGATAGCTTCTCCAAACGGAGCTTTTTGGGCGTTTCTCAAGGCGGTAGGGTGGAAACAGAGCAAACGCCGCCGGAGGTTCATTTGTTTACCCACCTTCCGGCGGCGTTTGCCCCAAACGGAGTGGCAAAACGCCGAACCAAATGGAGCCTAAGAGGTAAGAACAGCTTACAGTGAATATAAGACAGGGGAAGTCGACGAAGGCACTGATATAACACGAGACACCAGTTCACTTAGCCGCAGATCAAACAACACTGCCAAACCCCGATGCTAGCCGCAGATGAGAAATCCCGCTCAACCGTGTGAAGGAGAAAGAGATAGAGGAGAAGAAAAGGGCAACCCACCGATTTACCCTAGATGTGAGAGGGAGAAGCGGTAGCAGAAAAATAAAATGATAAGAATGAGGGATCTTCTCGAAATATACGCCCCCACCGCTTCCCGTTTAACAAATCCAAGACTCATTCCGTTAACAAGCTTAATGAACATCATTAAAGTTAAAACAGTTCATGTCCCGACCCAACATACTATAAAGATACACCAAGCCCGCACTTCAAACTCGGCAAGAAAATAAAACCATCAGGATGGCAACCAATTATTAAAATTAACTTATGGTGCCAACATAAACGAGTTTTGTCATAAAATTTCATTACCAAAAACGAAAGAACATCGTAATCCAAATAAACTGCGATATTTGCACCGACACTGCTATGTTTTAGTTTTCATATTCATCATAGGGGATATGAAGTTATAAAAATATGAAAATGATTTTATGACGAAAAAGGTACTCACAAGAAATGTCGAATATCACAATTCTTCCCTCAGAAATTTTCGCCCCCGAAAATTTAATCAATATGCACGTCAAATAGTAGAGGAAAAAGAACCCGCATAATTTCCTCCCGCTCCCAAGTCGCTTCATTACGTGGGTGACCTTTCCACCATACTTGTACAAAATTCACATCCCGATTTCGTAATTTCTTGCTTTGCCGGTCAATGATTTGATACGGTTCTGTCGGGCTAGACAAATCAGCTTCAATTTGTATATTTTCAGTTGGAATAATCTTTTCTGGATCATGAATATATTTACGAAGTGCCGACACATGAAAAACATCATGCAACGTTTGCAAGTCCTCTGATAACTCTAAACGGTATACGACTCCACCAACTCGTTCAATGATAGGGAAAGGCCCTACATATCGTGGACTTAACTTTTCAAGTCGCCGCAGTCGTGTGACTTACTTAAAGGGTTTAATTTTCAAACACACGAGATCACCAACTCAAAATTCCACGAGGCGATGTTTTGCGTTAAAATACTTCTGCTGTCGATCTTGTGCCACCTTCACTCGTTGTTGAATTAAAGCAATGTTTGCGTGCCATTTATCATTTTTTTCTTTATTATACAATTGTCTTTCGCCATCTTCAGCCCAACTTAAAGGTGTACGACATCGTCGACCATACAGTTCTTCAAATGGTGTCATTTGTATGGAAAACTAATAGTTGTTATTATAAGCAAGCTCTTCCAGTGCCAAGTATTTCTTCCACGAACCCTTTAAGTCAATAACAATCATTCGTAATAGATCCTCTAGGAACTGAAATAGTTCACTCCGACTGCCCATCAATTTGGGGATGAAACGTTGTACTAAACAATAATTTCGTTCCCAAACGTTTATGAATCTGTCTCCAATTCCCCGATGTGAATCGCCCATCACGATCCAATATAATCGTTCGAGGAATACCGCGTAATTTCACAATAACATCAATATATAATTCATTCAGTCTTTCAGGCGGTCCATCTTGTCTTACCAGTATGAAATGTGCACTTTTTGTTAGTCGATCAATGATAAACCCATATACCGTCATGACCCAATTTACTACGGGGTAAGCCAAAGACAAAATCCATGGCAATGTCTTCCCACTTCCATTCTGGTATGGGTAACGAATGTAAATAACCTTCAGGATTTTGATGTTCAGCATTTACCACTTGGCAAGTGTGACAAGATGCAATGTATGTAATTACATCCTTCTTCATTCCAGGCCACCAGTAGTCTTCTTTTAGATCATGATACATTTTAGTTCGTCCGGGATGAATTGAGTATGGGGTATTATGGGCTTCATATAATATATCTCTCCGCAAATTGTCCACATCTGATACGCATAACCTTCCGTTCATCAATAACAACCCATTCTGTTTTGTAAAACTCTTAGATTCTCCTGTTTTTACTTTTTCTTTCAAATCCATCAAATATACATCTTTTGGCAAAGCTTCTAGGATTCTATCCTTTAGTGTATAACAAATTTGCATTTGAAATAATTGAGACTGCTTCTCTTTTGTTGTAAAAACTGGAATTATTTCCATCCTTTCACGTTCACGCATTAACTGTGGACTATAAACTTTCAAGGCTGCTAACCTGGCAACGCTTTTGTGGCTTAACGCATCAACCACAACATTTGCTTTTCCGGGATGATACTGAATATCCATGTCATGATCTTTGATAAACTCCAACCAACGTCGCTGGCGAAGGTTTAATTCCTTTTGTGTGAAAATGTACTTCAAACTTTTATGATCTGTGAAAATTTCACATCTCACTCCATACAAATAATGACGCCAGATTTCCAAAGCAAAGATGACTGCTGCTAACTCCAGATCATGAGTTGGATAATTTTTTTCAGCATCCTTTAATTGACGTGAGACATAAACGATTACCTTCCCATGTTGCATTAATACACGACCTAAACCTTTATACGAAGCGTCACAATAGATTTGAAATCCTTCTGTGTCTGATGGAAGTATTAACACAAGAGCAATAGTTAATCTTTCTTTTAATGCGTCAAACGCAATTTGACAGTTTTCGTTCCAGTGAAAAGGAACATTCTTCCGCGTTAACTGTGTTAATGCCAATGAGATATTTGAGAAATCTTTGACAAACCTGCGGTAATATCCCGCCAATCCAAGAAAACTCCGTACTTCTGTCATATTTGTGGGTTGCGGTCAATTGAGAATTGCATCAATTTTAGTAGGATCAACAGACAAATCTTCTTTTGTTATCATGTGTCTTAAAAATGACACTTCCTTCAACCAGAATTCACATTTCGAGAATTTTGCATACAGTTGGTTTTCTTTTAATCTTTGCAATGCTAGTCGTAAATGTTGAGCATGCTTTTCTTCAGATGGTGAGTAGATTAAAATATCATCAATAAAAACTATGATAAATTGATCTAGATAATCTTTGAAAATTCGATTCATCATATCCATGAATGCTGCAGGAGCATTAGGTAATAAAAGTCCAAACTAAACAGATTTAATACTTACAGCGGAAGTAAAAATTAAATTAAGGTTAACCACATACCTGATGTCTGGATTCACAGAGCCACTAAACAAGAATGAGATTTGCAATAACTGAAAATCTGAACTATCAAAATAAGTCTGATACAAGATATATAAAATATTAATGAGTTACACTGTACACAACTACAAGTACATGCTGAAATGAAGTAAACTGAAATGGTAAAAGTACTACAACTGACACCACCATGACGCTCATCCTAGACGTAGTTTCCCACCTGGTTCACCTGAAAAACATTACCCACGAAGGGTCAGAGTAAAGAAAAACAATTCCCCTTAGTGACAACTAAAATAGATTTACATATGAATGCATGCATGTCTTTAAAACTAGTCTCGTGCACTGAAAACATTTTATGCTATATGTCATGCATGCTTTTCCTATACTTTCTGGTGAACACACTATAGTTCTATATTCATGACTTTCCGTTCATTTACCCAAGTCCCGACGTTCACTAACTAGTGTACTGTCTCACGCCAAGCCTGTACTTGAGTTCTAAGTGGCTTCTAGCCTACACGTTTACTGGGAAGGCTCTAGGCAGAGTAGCTCCTAACGCGCAACTGAAACTGACGACCCGAGACCATCTGACAAACTCAATTGTTCTAGTGTTATGCAGACACGGTCCCGAATCTACTAACTGTCTCAAAGGGGAGTCAACTCCCAAGACTGTAACTCATAGGATACCATATGCCCTATGAGGAAGGTAGTGCGCCTCTACCAAGCACAAAAAGACTGGTGTGCTACTGACCTTTTTGGTCTGACGCTACTCTGCATGAGATATCTTTTCTGGTGTACTACTGGGCGACCCTTGACTTTTTCGTGGTCGACTTGAAGGGACCTTCGCACCCTTGGTCGGACAGTCTCCAAACTTACGTGTACATGTGAAGTTTCGTACTTAACTAACCGTTCACGATTTTACTAACGTGGTTATGAAACAAGACGTTATCATACGCGTTTCCACAATTATTTTCCTACTGTCACACTTCTCTATGTATGCTTATGATGTTGTACGAAACCTACTCATGCGTATAAAATATAATTACTTGATATGTCTAACTAAAAGGAATTAGGATTTCCTTACAGTGGTGCTGCGACGCTCGTATACTCGGCGCGGCGACATTTTCTTTTCCAAAAGTAAATCCTACTGCTGGCCACCTTCAAAAACTGCTCCGACCACGCCAAAGTCCTGCAAATTCAAAGCAGTCCTAATTGTCGCATTTTCCCCTTAGGGTTAACTTTTTGAAAAAATTCCAAAATGCTAGGGTAGTTCAAAATTAGTGGTTAACATAGCGTATTACCTTCACGAGGGAGGGATTGAAGCTTCCAATGCGCCCAACTCCAAATTCCACGGTGAGGACCGTGCTCCAAAACCTAATTAGGGCACAAGGATGATAACCTAGGTTAAACTGGTTTCCTAAACGAATGAAACCAAGCAGAAAACGAGTAAAGGAAGAGATTCACTCACCGGAACCAAAACCAAACTCAAACTTTTTTCGGTTAGGGTTGAATCCGGCACTTCCACGACCAAGGAAGGAAAAGGAATGTCCACCGGTGCTCGTAGAGGAGGGAGGAGTGGTCGGAGAGGCGCTCTGGAGGAGTATTGGCCGGCGGAGGGCACCGCGGGATGCGTCGGCTTCGTCCGTCGCAGCGTGCGGGAGGCGGAACAGTAGAATGGAGTCGGGCTGCGGTTTTCCCGTGAGAATGAAAGTGTGGGATCTATTTCTTGCGGTTTTACTTATTAACCGCATGAGAGGGGGGGGGGGATTTTGTTATTGACATCTTATTTCTAATACTTTTGATGATTAACTCATCTTCACCCCACGCGTCACTGAAACAAAATCTGTCACATCCTATAGTTTACGCACTTGACTGACTAACGGACACTATCATAAGAAAAAGTAACATTATACCTTGCCGACGCGCCGTCTCGATCAAAATTCGTCGCGACTTGCCCCTACAAATTTTAAAAGTTACATTTCGGGTCAAATTTATGGATGTTACAAATCTCCACTCCTAACAAAAATTTTCGTCCTCGAAAATAGTAACCATACCTGAATCGAAGAGAAAAGAATAGTCTGCATTGCTCTTAAGCTCATCCTCTCGCTCCTAAGTATACTCTGGTCTGCCACAGTTCATTCAAAGGACTTTGACCATGCGAATCTCTGTATTTCTGAGCTTCTGTACCCTTGAATGCACTATTCTGACTGGTCTAACCCCAATACTAAGATCTGTCTCAATCGGTGCTTCTTCGGTACTGCTCTTCTCAGATAGGAGACGTGGAACACATCATGTACACCACTTATTTCCTCAGGTAAGGCCAATCTGTAAGCAACCTCACCAATTCTTTCCAGTACCTCAAAAGGACCAACGAATCTGGGGCTCAGCTTTTTCATCCGCTTTATTCTAGAAACACCTCTGACTGGTCTGACCTTCAGATAAACGTAGTCTCCAACACTGAACTCTACTGATCTGTGCTTCTGATCATGATACTTGGCCTGGCGATCCTGAGCTGTCTTCATACGCTCCTGAATAAGCTTGATCCTATTAGTGGTCTTATCAATCCATGACTCCCTGATTGCGGATCTCTCTTCGCTTTCAGCCCAACATAACGGTGTCCGACAACGTCTGCCATAGTGGGCCTCGAACGGTGCCATCCCAATACTTGTCTGAAAACTGTTGTTGTAGGAGAATTCCACTAGTATAACATATTTCTCCCACTTTCCTCCAAAATCCAAAATGCACATCCGTGCAAATCCTCCAAAGTCCTATTTGTGCGCTCAGTCTGTCCATCTGTCTGGGGATGGAATGCAGTGCTGAAATGTAACCTGGTACCCAACCGCTCCTGTACGTAACGCCACTCCTTGGAGGTGAATCTGCCGTCTCGGTCTGAAACTATAGTCCTGGGAACACCGTGAAGCCGAACTATCTCGTCCAAATATAACTGTGCCAGCTTCGGACCTTGATCCGTCTTCCTAAGAGGAATGAAATGGGCGACCTTAGAAAGTCGATCAACTATAACCCACAAGGAATCATTCCCACTCTGCGATCTCGGCAAAACATGAATGAAATCCATGGATATATCTTCGAATGTCCACTCAGGAATGAGAAGTGGCTGCAACTTGCCTCCAGGCCTTTGACACTCGGCCTTAACCAACTTGCACGCCTCACACTTCCTTACGTAATCTGCAACATCTCTCTTCAAGCCTGGCCACCAGACTAACTTCTTGAGATATGCATACATCTTCGTGCTACCCGGATGTATAGAATATCTGGAATTGTGTGCCTCAATTAAAATATCCTCGCGAAGGTGACTAACATCGGGGATACACACCCTGCCATCAAACAATAGTAAATCATCCTGAATAATGAATTCCTCCTTCTGTCCTGACTGCACTGAGCTCCAAATCTCTGCCATCTTTGGATCCAACGGTAGAGCTGTCCTGATTCTGTCCTTGATATCGCAGGTAATCTCCATCCAACTCAACCTTGCAGAACCAAAACTACTGCGTGACACAACGGTAATATCCAGTCTCTCCAGCTCTCGCACTAACTCCTCTTGCTGAGTGAGGAGAAAGAAACATGAACCTCTACGGCTAAGGGCATCAGCTACAACGTTCGCCTTTCCTGGATGGTACTGAATGTCTACGTCGTAGTCTGATAGAAACTCTAAGCATCTGCGCTGCCTCAAATTGAGCTCTCGCTGATCAAAGATATACTTGAGGCTCTTATGATCAGTGAAGATCTCACAACGAACACCATAGAGATAGTGCCTCTAAATCTTCAGAGCATGTATGACTGCTGCAAGCTCCAAGTCATGCACTGGGTAGTTCCTCTCATGAACCTTTAATTGTCTCGAGGCATAGGCTACGACCTTTCCATGCTGCATGAGAACACATCCCAAACCCTGACCTGATGCATCGCTGTAGATCTGAAACCCGTCAGGCCCTGATGGTAAACTCAAAATCGGTGCGGTCATCAACCTGCCCTTCAAGTCCTTAAAAGCCAACTCACATTCAACTGTCCAATCCAAGATCTTACCCTTTCTGGTGAGGGAAGTTAGTGGTAAGGCTATCTTCGAAAAATCTCTGATGAATCTCCTGTAGTAACCAGCAAGACCCAAAAAACTACGAACCTCTGAAACTGTCGTCGGCCTTGGCCAACTCTTAATGGCCTCTATCTTCTTCGGATCAACACTAACTCCTTTCTGACTGATGATGTGTCCTAAGAATGCAATCTCTGAAAGCCAAAACTCGCAATTTGAAAACTTGGCAAATAACTGATTCTTTCTGAGTGTGCTCAAAACAATCCTGAGATGTGCTGCATGATCTTCTGCACTCTTAGAGAACAACAAGATGTCATCTATAAAAACGATGACAAAACGATCCAAGTACTCCCGAAATACCCTGTTCATCAGGTCCATAAATACTGAAGGGGCATTGGTCAGCTCGAACGGCATGACCACGAACTCAAAGTGTCCATATCTGGTGCTGAAAGCCGTCTTCTGAATATCCAAGTCACGAATTTTTAACTGGTGATAGCCTGACCTCAGATCTAACTTGGAGAAAGTGTTCGATCCCACCAACTGGTCAAACAAATCATCAATCCTGGGAATCGGGTACTTGTTCTTTACTGTCAGCTTGTTCAACTCACGGTAGTCTATGCACAGTCTGAGACTACCATCCTTCTTCTTCACAAAAAGCACTGGAGCACTCCATGGTGAAGTGCTGGGGCGTATAAAACCCAAATCAAGTAACTCCTGCAACTGACTCTTCAACTCTGCTAGTTCCCTTGGAGCCATCCGATAGGGGGATTTGGCTACCGGTGTAGCCCCAGGCTGCAAGTCTATCGGGAACTCAATCTCTCTATCTGGAGGGGCACCAGGGAGCTCTTCCGGAAAAACATCGAGGAACTCCTGCACCACTGGTACCTTTGACAACTCAGCCTTAGTCTCTGCCTTCATTAGTACTACGAAGGTTTCACAACCCTTACTGATGGACCTTCTCGCTTGGACTGCATATATGATCATCTTCACTACTCCCTTCAAGCCCTGAAAAGAAAAAGAAGTCTGATTGGGGCCATCAAACTGTATCTGCTTCGCCCTACAGTCAATCCTGGCGTTGACTGCCGAAAGCCAGTCCATTCCAAAAATCAGGTCGAATCCTGCAATAGGTAGCTGCAAAGCTTCCACGATAATCTCGGTGTCACCAAACTGCACCGGTACCCCGCACCTATCTCTGGTCTGCAGAAGGGATCCATTCGGCATCATGACTTCCAGCGGTACTGTCTCTGAGACGATTTCTAAATTCAACTTACGCACTAGAGATTCTGCGATAAACGAGTGCGAGGCACCCGTATCAAACAGAATCTTAGAGGGTAAATTACGAATCATAAGGATGCCTACATGAATGATTTTCAAAAAGAAAAGAGTGTCACTACGGGAGGTTAAATAAACTTATCAGGCAAAGTAAACACTTACCTGTCACTACATCCTCCTGCTCCTTAGCCTCCTGCTGACCAAGCCCATAAGCTCTAGGCTGAACCAAATCTCGACCCTGCTGTGGTCTTCCATTAGTAATCATCAACGCTTTGCCCTTGTCTGCTCTGCTAGGGCCACCAATCTCATACTTCGACTGCAGGAACAAAATACATTTGTCATCTACCGAAAATTTATAAATGCACAAAATACAACAAGGTTGATTATCTGATTCGAACCACCTTCCTGACAGAAACGAGCAATGTGTCCAGGTTGACGACACTTGTAACACACGCCCGCGCTGGCCAAACACTCTCCTGGATGGCGACGCTGACACTTGGGACAAAGGGGGTAGTCCCTGCTCCTGTCACCAGATTGATCATACTTCCTCGCATCAGGCTTCTGCTTCTTGTTCCAGTTCTTCCCCTGATCATTCCTGCTCTGCTGCGACTGATGCGAATCCTGAGATCGATTTGCACGGAAATTACTTCGCTTTTGAACCTTCTGCTGGTCAGCCTCCAGCCTGCGAGCCGTATCCACTAAGCTCCTGTAATCAGCATTGACCATAGTCATCAACGGCTGTCTCAATGAGTCACGTAAGCCATCCACAAAGCGGCTGCACTTCTCAGTCTGGTCTCCCTGCATTACGCTCGCATATCGAGCCAGATGGGTAAGCTCTCGCTCGTACTCAACAACAGTCCTGTCCCCCTGGAAAAGCCTAAGGTATCTCTCCTGTAGACCTCGTCGTGCGGAAGGAGGCACGAACCAACTCGCAAGGGCTCTAGAAAATTCGCCCCACGTAAACATGTCTGGCGTACGACCTGGCCAAAAACATGGTCATACTATTTAAAAAGAGAACATATCACTTCAAAAAAAAATTAGAGAAATTTTCATAACCATTTACCTGCTGGATCATCTGCCCGGTACTTGTCCCACCAGACCTTTGCCTCACCTCGGAGGAGGAAAACTGCCAGAGGAACCTTCTTATTCTCTGGGCACTCCAAAACATCCAGCAGGTCTCTGGTGTTTGCTACTCAATCATCTGTGTCCATCGGGGTCTCATCCCCACTGTAGTTTGAAGGCTGAAGTTCTCTAAAATTCCTCAAATAACGCTCCAGGGTCATCTCCACGGGCGCTGGGGCAGGAGCTGGTGCAGGGGCTGGTACGTGCACTGGAACGGAAACCTTGCAGCCAATCCTCTCTGAAACTCCATCAAGGCAACAGTAACCGCCTTGACAATCTGAGACGCTATGTCAGTGCCCTCTGAAGCTGCTGGAACTGGAGGTACCTGTGGCACTGTAGCATCTCCCATAACGGCGTTAGGAACAGGATCCTGACGTGAAGATTCACCTGGTTCACTAACTCGAGTTGCCTGATAGAACATATAAAAGAAATCTGGTTATTTATCAAGCATCTGCTAAAACTGGCTTGACAACTTTATTTCGTACTCTTGCGAAAATTAAGCCTTAAACGCAACTTAAAATACTCTACTAACATGAGTTTACTCTTACACAGTCCTATGACTCTGTGAAAACCTTCTAGGGTTCAGGGATCCTAAATCTCGCTTTGATACCAATTTATAACACCCCTTCCCAGTATTACAGAAATCAGCCGTCCGGCCGGGTCAGTGATATAAAGAAAACTAGAAAGCAGTATTAAAACTAGTAGCAGCAGGTAATAAAAGTCCAAAATAAACAGATTTAATACTTACAGCGGAAGTAAAATTAAATTAAGGTTAACCACATACCTGATGTCTGGATTCACAGTGCCACTAAACAAAAATGAGATTTGCAATAACTGAAAATCTGAACTATCAAAATAAGTCTGATACAAGATATATAAAATATTAATGAGTTACACTGTCCACAACTACAAGTACACGCTGAAATGGAGTAAACTGAAATGGTAAAAGTACTACAAACTGACACCACCATGACGCTCATCCTAGACGTAGTTTCCCACCTGGGTCACCTGAAAAACATTGCACACGAAGGGTCAGAGTAAAGAAAAACAATTCCCCTTAGTGACAACTAAAATAGATTTACATATGAATGCATGCATGTCTTTAAAACTAGTCTCGTGCACTGAAAACATTTTATGCTATATGTCATGCATGCTTTTCCTATACTTCCTGTTGAACACACTATAGTTCTATATTCATGACTTTCCGTTCATTTACCCAAGTCCCGACGTTCACTAACTAGTGTACTGTCTCACGCCAAGCCTGTACTTGAGTTCTAAGTGGCTTCTAGCCTACACGTTTACTGGGAAGGATCTAGGCAGAGTAGCTCCTAACGCGCAACTGAAACTGACGACCCGAGACCATCTGACGAACTCAATTGTTCTAGTGCCACGCGGACACAGTCTCAAATCTACTAACTATCTCAAAGGGGAGTCAACTCCCAAGACTGTAACTCATAGGATACCATATGCCCTATGAGGAAGGTAGTGCGCCTCTACCAAGCACAAAAAGACTGGTGTGCTACTGACCTTTTTGGTCTGACGCTACTCTGCATGAGATATCTTTTCTGGTGTACTACTGGGCGACCCTTGACTTTCTCGTGGTCGACTTGAAGGGACCTTCGCACCCTTGGTCGGACAGTCTCCAAACTTACGTGTACATGTGAAGTTTCGTACTTAACTAACCGTTCACGATTTTACTAACGTGGTTATGGAACAAGACGTTATCATACGCGTTTCCACAATTATTTTCCTACTGTCACACTTCTCTATGCATGCTTATGATGTTGTACGAAACTTACTCATGCGTATAAAATATAATTACATGATATGTCTAAGTAAAAGAAATTAGGATTTCCTTACAGTGGTGCTGCGACGCTCGTATACTCGACGCGACGACATTTTCTTTTCCAAAAGTAAATCCTACTGCTGGCCACCTTCAAAAACTGCTCCGACCACGCCAAAGTCCTGCAAATTCAAATCAGTCCTAATTATCGCATTTTCCCCTTCGGGTTAACCTTTTGAAAAAATTCCAAAATGCTAGGGTAGTCCAAAATTAGTGGTTAACATAGCATATTACCTTCACGAGGGAGGGATTGGAGCTTTCAATGCGCCCAACTCCAAATTCCACGGTGAGGACCGTGCTCCAAAACTTAATTAGGGCACAAGGATGATAACCTAGGTTAAACTGGTTTCCTAAACGAATGAAAACCAAGCAGAAAACGAGTAAAGGAAGAGATTCACTCACCGGAACCAAAACCAAACTCAAACTTTTTTCGGTTAGGGTTGAATCCGGCACTTCCACGGCCAAGGAAGGAAAAAGAATGTCCACCGGTGCTCGTAGAGGAGAGAGGAGTGGTCGGAGAGGCGCTCTGGAGGAGTATTGGCCGGCGGAGGGCACCGCGGGATGCGTCGGCTTCGTCCGTCGCAGCGTGCGGGAGGCGGAACAGTAGAATGAAGTCGGGCTGCGATTTTCCCGTGAGAATGAAAGTGCGGGATCTATTTCTTGCGGTTTTACTTATTAACCGCATGAGAGGGGGGGGGGGAATTTGCTATTGGCACCTCATTTCTAATACTTTTGATGATTAACTCATCTTCACCCCACGCGTCACTGAAACAAAATGCGTCACATCCTATAGTTTACGCACTTGACTGACTAACGGACACTATCATAAGAAAAAGTAACATTATACCTTGCCGACGCGCCGTCTCGATCAAAATTCGTCGCGACTTGCCCCTACAAATTTTAAAAGTTACATTTCGGGTCAAATTTATGGATGTTACATCATCTGCCTTAGCCTCTTGCTGACTCAGATTAAACACATGGCGCTGCACATGACGGTCTTCCATTGAAGTTCCAACTGGAGCTGAAGTTGAGGCAAAAGATTCACTTTCTCTAGAAACACCCATCTGATAAATTTTCTGGCCCTGTGGTGCGGGGAATCTCCTTGCACTGCTTTCTCCTTCCTTATTCTTTGGACATTCCCTTTGATGATGTCCAGGCTGACGACACTGATAACATACATTACTCCCATCTAAGCTCTGTCCCTTGTGGGATCTCCCACACTTTCCATATTTCTGTTCCTGTACTGGAGACTGCCCCACACTGCCACTCTCTGTCGGACAAGGTCGCTTTCCAGTGTCACCGGATTTCCCAGAAATACCAGATTTAGCCGAGGTCTCCTTACTTTGAGTCCACTACAATCTTTTTTTTTCCAAATTCCCTTCTTCTTTGTGTTTTCTCGGCATCTATCTCCATCAGTCGAGCTTTCTGAACTAGAGCCCCATAGTCTCGAATTTCCAGCAGAACCAAAATTGATCGAATGCTATCTCTCAATCCTTCTTGGAACCCGCGACATCTTTCTCTTTCATTTGGTACGAATGCTTCAACATAGAATGACAGATTGGCAAACTCTGTCTCGTACTCAAGTAAGGAGCGGGAACCCTGTACTAGACGCAGGAACTTGTCCTGTAGCAGTTTCTTCTCTGATTCAGGTACAAACCATCCGATAAACCCCTTCACAAACGTGGTCCACGGAATGCTGACTTGTCCTCGACCAGCCAAACGACCGCGAACATTAACCCACCATCGCTTAGCCTCCCCTTCCAGGAGAAAAGTAACCAAGCCCACTTTTTTGTCATCTGGGCAAAGCATCACTTCAAATATTGTCTCGATACGTGAAATCCAATCTTCTGTCTCCAAAGGGGAGAGACCACCTCGAAAAATAGACGGCTTCAACTCTAAAAACTGTTTCAAATCCACATCAAGATGTCGTTGCTGTGATGATCCAATAGGCTCTGCTGAAGGAACAACAGGAGGAACATCTCGCACCATCTTAATAGCTTCTGCTAAAATGTGAGCAAGGTCTGTCAGTTGAGGTTGGGCCTGCTGTTCAACTTGTGGACGTACAGATTGTTCCACAGACAAGTGTTCCTGCCGTAAATGCTCTTGAAGAACATGTGCGAGAACACCACTGTCATTCCTAGGCTCCTAAGTTCTCTGCACAGGGTCCTTTAAAGCAAAACAAGTGATGATCAATTATCAGAGAAGGAACCTAAATCTAAGCTATGTTCACTAGCTATTGGCTCTTCGACATATGTACATACTCATTGTGACCAAGGTTTTGGAAACCTGGCTCCGATACCACTAAATTTTAATGTCCGTAGTCCGACACAATCAACAGTAACAACATGACAATATTGTAAAGTGTTTTACAGGTAATAAAATACACATCTAGTACTCACAATGAGTGCATTCAACTTTTACAGAGCATATAGTTGCAGTTCCACATAACACACTTACGACAAGTTAGTTACACGTAAATAAGTCTCCAACAATGTTCTATGTACAATAAGAAACATTAGCAATATGTGCAACAAAAGAAGCCAAATGCTTCCATAATATCTTGGCCAAGATGTCTTTTAGGTACGCTTCTAGTGATGGCTAGTTTGCGTCTTCCCCGTGCCTAAAAATGTTAGAGATGAAACCATTAGTATTTCATAAAGACTAAGCGTGAACATACCTTTTTAACCTGCCGTATATGTAAAACCAAAAAGATTATATATAGCAATATGCACAACATTATAACAGATAAAATCTGAGCCAGTAAAGAAAGCAAAGCAAAAATTTTATATCAACATTTCTATGAACAATAGAGTACAATGTATGGACATAATAGTGTACATGCATATCGTATAATATGAGCTATCATGAACAGCTGTATATTACAATAAAGTAAAAGATCATTTGTTTCTATGATATTTCATTAACTAGGAAATGGTAAGGGCAATTGATCTTGTAATCAGTATACTTTCTCATAATTCCGTATTTGGACCCGACCCTTTTGGATCATCAGTATCCAAAACCAGTACGTACAACACGCGTTTATGCCCTTAGGCCGACTGGTTTGGCAAATCATCTGTATCATTTTATTTACATACATCAATATGCCCATAACATAAACTCGTGTCAACACGTTAATATGTAGATAAACAGTAAGTTATTGATTTTATAATCCCCTCAAATATTTTCTTCGTCTGTTTGCCTTTTTGCATGGCCATACATATAAGCGAGCATTAATTTTCAGTGATAAACAAGATATTCATGATGTGACATGTCATATTAAACTCATTTCCATATCTTAAAAACTGTGCAATAAGTGAAAATACTTGAAATAAGCATAAATTTAAAAGGTAAGTCTCACCGTTTCTTTTTCCCTTCCCGCGTCACGCCCCACATCATTGTCATTTCTACGTTGGGATGCCATCCGTCGTGATATCTGATTAGGAATCGTATCATTAGTATTATCGGGGTTGCACCACATTTGTAGCTACGACGTTGACACAAAGGGTTGACTCAGATAGTGAAACAGTTTTCCCCGGAACAATAATTAGCACATATAAATAGAGTCCCAACAGAAACATTTTGGCAAAGCAACAGCAGCATAGCAGCAACCAATCTAAGTCATCATTAATTCCCTTTTTCCAAAAAACTTCTGCCCATAACCAACAACCGGTCAACTCTCACAGTTGCAGATTATGAGAACGGTCAAGTCTTTAAATTCCCAAATCCAACCCAGAGCATATTCAAACTATGAGAGAACCATAAAAACATGACTTGTCTAGAAGTTAGAACAAATCTTTGCACCGTAAGTAAGTTACAATCCAAACATAAGGGTTATCAAGAACCCATCCCCTTTTTCTCTCAATCCCCATTAACACCAGCATGCCATAACGAAACAAGTAGAGCTCAACACCCAATCACCAACAAGACAAATCACAAATCTCAAAAGAGATAAATAAGTCTCTGCCTAGCATGAAAACCAGCAGAAAATAAAAGAGACTAAGAGGTAAGAACAACTTACAGTGAATATAAGACAGGGGAAGTCGACGAAGGCACTGATGTAACACGAGACTCCAGTTCACTTAGCCGCAGATCAAACAGCACTGCCAAACCCCGATGCTAGCCGCAGATGAGAAATCCCGCTGAACCGTGTGAAGGAGAAAGAGATAGAGGAGAAGAAAAGGGCGACCCACCGATTTACACTAGCTGTGAGAGGGAGAAGTGGCAGCAGAAAAATAAAATGATAAGAATGTGGGATCTTCTCGAAATATACGCCCCCACCGCTTCCCGTTTAACAAATCCAATACTCATTCCGTTAACAAGCTTAATGAACATCATTAAAGTTAAAACAGTTCAAAAATAAAACGGTTCATGTCCCGGCCCAACATACTATAAAGATACACCAAGCCCGCACTTCAAACTCAGCAAGAAAATAAAACCATCAGGATGACCACCAATTATTAAAACTAACTTATGGTGCCAACATAAACGAGTTTTGTCATAAAATTTCATTGCTAAAGGCGAAAGAACATCGTAATCCAAATAAACTGCGATATTTGCACCGACACTGCTTTGTTTTAGTTTTCATATTCATCATAGGGGATATGGAGTTATAAAAAATATGAAAATGATTTTATGACGAAAAAGGTACTCACAAGAAATGTCGAATATCACACATTGTGCCAGAGGTATCTTCCTTCGTCGTATCGGAGTCGTTTGCTCGACCAATTATTTTTCCTTTACCAAGGATTCATGTCTGTCGCTGAGTACAAGGACCGTTTTGATAAGTTAGTGGTAAGGAGTGATATCCATGAGGACCCATCCATGACCATTGCTCGATTTTGGTCTGGACTTCGGTCTGACATATGTACTAATGTAGTTTATCATAGCTTGAAGTCCCTCGAGCAGACATATCAGCTCGTCCTTCGTTATGAGCAGTCTTTGAGATCCGCAAGAGTTGGTCGATGAGATTCTCACCTTGACCTCTGCAGTATGAGTCCTTCCCATACTGAGGTCACTGCGATGCCTACCACTGCCCTGCCTGTCACGACAGAAGCGATACCCGATGGGGATTGCTCTCACCCCAGTGAGGTGCTTAGCCCAGTGAGTGACATATCTCTTGTTTTTGACCCGTCTCTTGTGACCCCGGCTGGGAGTGAGCCTGAGCGGCCTATATAGTCTGCAGTATTGTGTTCCTCACCCACACCTCTTCTTCTGTCATGCACCGGGTTAGTTAGCACCCCAACCACAGACCCAATTCTTGACACCACACTCACAAAATCATTTTTGAGTGTAGGTCCATGTCGCTCTCTCATTGTCATTACCTAGAGTCACATCCCGATTGAGAGCCCATAGTCTGATGTTGATCTTGTAGTGACTATGTCACCCATTCACGGGAACACGACCCTTTATGATGATATTCACATGGAAGATCATGACCCTAGTGACGAGTTTTACGTTGATCCCCCCATATTGAGCCTCCTGATGAGCCTCCACATCCTGGTGAGGATGCGATTCAGGTGAGATGCCCGTTTATGGTGATATTCCATTTCTGTTGCCTTGCCACCTTCATAGCCCACACACATCTGATGTCCACCATGACTCACCCACTTCTGACACCCACCTATATGGAGACTCGTCTTCTTTGGTTCTATCGACGCCGCCGCCGATCGCATCGAGATCCACCACTCGTGAGTTGAGTGTTGAGAGCATCATGCAGACCAGACTCCACTAGTGCATTCCCACTACAGATGTTGGTGACACCGGGGTACTTGTGGTTGTGGCAGAGCTCGATCAACTCGCCCCTGGACTTCGACTTTAGTACGACCGTCTCCATTCACAGGAGGTGACAACTTTTCAGTCGGGGGGAGTTAGTTGACGAGGGAATTCTTCCATCGACGACATTTGGACGACCTCTGGTGGACCTCTTCGAGTCTTATCCGGCATACAACGACAAAATTTTGATCCTTATTCATCGGGAGATGAATTCTTTCAAGCCGAGGAGATTGATGCGGAGCAGAGACGAGGATCTGCAATGGAGGATGAGTTTTGGGTTCATTCGGGGCTGATTGGTGAATTTCTATATATGACGTGCCTGGATCGACGATCGGACTCCGCAGATGTGTCCGGATTTGCGTTGAGAATCGATTTGATATATTACTTCATTATTCTGCTTTGTATTTTGATGTATTTGAGTGGTCACACCTCCGACTAACCTTAGTCGTCGATGGTGAGATGTCCTAATTCTTATTTTATTATAAATAGATGGTTTGTGGGCTGATTTGAGACATTGCAGATTTTGGTGAAAGAATTCCCGAATCCCGCGATCCCGCCCTGGACTTCGACTTTAATACGACCGTCTCCATTCACAGGAGGTGACAACTTTTCAGTCGGGGGGAGTTAGTTGGCGAGGTAATTCTTCCATCGACGACATTTGGACGACCTCTGGTGGACCTCTTCGAGTTTTATCCGGCATACAACGGCAGAATTTTGATCGTTATTCATCGGGAGATGAATTCTTTCAAGCCGAGGAGATTGATGCGGAGCAGATACGAGGATCTGCAATGGAGGATGAGTTTTGGGTTCATTCAGGGCTGATTGGTGACTTTCTATATATGACGTGTCTGGATCGACGATCGGACTCCGCAAATGTGTCCGGATTTACGTTGAGAATCGATTTGATATATTACTTCATTATTCTGCTTTGTATTTTGATGTATTTGAGTGGTCACACCTCCGACTAACCATAGTCGTCGATGGTGGGATGTCCTCATCCTTATTTTATTATAAATAGATGGTTTGTGTGCTGATTTGAGACATTGCAGTTTTTGGTGAAAGAATTCCCGAATCCCGCGATCCCGTCACGATGCTGATTCCGTGAAACCCTAGGTGATGACTCCTAGACTTGTATCTCCCTCCCCAAGATTTGTCCTAACCCTATGCTCCTTCCCCCTCCCACGCCCCCTCTCTTAGCCTCCACAACCCCCAAACAACAACTACATCTCCCATATCCCTGCTGAAGATCATCACCCTGCTGCCCAGAACCAATTCTTCTCATTCCCACTGTTGATGAAATGTACTGTTCATTTCATATAGTTTCGTACAGTTCATTTCATATAGTTTCCATTCCAGTGAAGTCCGCGGCCTGAAGCCCCTCTTGAAATTCCACCACCGCTCCATTTTCCCCCTTTTTCTCAGCCGCTGCCTGGGTTCACCTCCCCTTTCTTCCAGCCACCGCCTAGGTTCTTCCCCCTATTGCCAGCCACCGGCAACCCCTCCATCGCCTCTACAACACCCCTATTGTTTTCCTACAACAACAGCCCCCTCCTTTCAACCCTAAATCTCCCTGTCGCCAACCCCTCCACTCGTGGAGCCACCTCCCATAACACCCCCCTCCTTCCGGATCAGTCCACATCTGTGAATTTCAGCCCCGATCCTATCTCATATCATCGGATCTACCCTTCCCGGCCCGGATCTATCCGTTTCTGATCCGATTCCATCTCGCCCTGTCAAGGAGAGCCACCTACAACGCGTTCTACGCCTCCGGTTCCACCGCGGATTGTCGTACACGCATCTCCGACTCCGGATTCTTCATTACTTTAGTCAGCCCGCTACTTTGGGAGTTTTCGTAGTACTGTATTATTATTTTCAGCATATTTATATTGGATTGGATCTGATACTCGTTTGGATATCTTGTATGGTAGTTGTTTTCTTTTAGATTATTATTGTGATTTGCAGAGTTTATTCGCCGCGCGCTCTATCTTTGACCCTCCACGCAGAGGAAAACCTAAGCTTACCTTGCTTAAATAAATTATTTTGTCTTGCCTTGAATTTATCTGCGCAAGATGTTATTTTTATTATCTAACTGTGGCTTAATCCGCCGGGCTTTGCGTAGCATGTAAGGTTAGGTCATCGATTTTCCGCCGCCTATAGATCCGCCCTGCGTCACTTAGTAGGCTTAGTCGGGGTGGGGCGGGAGTTGGGCCTCTAGTTAGACGATGAAAGAGATCTTTAATCTGAAGCACTTGACATACAAAGTGGAACCACTGAACAAAATTCTTCTTACCGGTGATATTAGTGATCTTCAGCTCATCTTAGACCTCATATCTAGGAGCAAAAACAGAAGAGACATGAGTGATGGAGGCCATCATACATTAACCGACGAATTCGGTGAGAGTAGGCGAGCTCAACCGAAATCACCAACGGGTATCACGAGGTTTAGTCGAATCAGTTTGGCTCAAGCGAGCAACTGGTAGCAGACCGGTGCGTCAAAGGACTTCTGCGAGGAGGGGGTTCCTGCGAGCTTCAAGGGAGCAGCAATGATCTCAGATGAGTTCCTCACGGGAGCTCCAAGGGAGCAAGGAGAGCTTGAGCGAACTTCAAGGGAGCAGGTGTGAGCTCAGGAGAGCTTCAGCGAATTCTTCGCGGCAGTTCACGGCGAGTGTTCTATGGGGTTAGGTATCAACCAGGTGAGAACAGCGAGGACAGTAAGAGCAGTGAATTCTGCGGGAGCCGATGTATATCTGTGAGCTCAATCAACGAGAGTGGGAGCCCCATCGACGAGAGAGAACAAAGGAGTTCAATCCAGAGCAACTCTCAGGAATCGTATGACACATCTTGTGAGAAAATGCCAAATGCACATAAATATTTCTTTTATAAAGAGGAATTGTTAATTTTTTCAGCTATCGTAAAGCTGTCCGTACACATATGGCTGATGTATGCTTGAATCTCCCTTTTACAGGTTTTACTGTCATATACTTTTAAAGTTTACAGGGTTTCCTATCACTTTATGGGCATCCACATATCCACTTATGAATACGTTGGAATCATCCAGGTAAATTTAATTGCAAACATATCAACTGATTCTCAAACTTCGAAATCAATTATTTTTTCTTTTGTTTTTATCCACATGCTTCTATGAATTAGTGTCCCTCAATTTGAGAAGGTTACAATATTTATTCCTTCCGTCTTCTTACGTGGCAGTAGTGCGTCTGCCAAAAAATGCACATCTAATGACAATTCTCCAAAAGTCAACTGGACACAGCATGCAACTGCTTTGGAGGATATCACATCTCAGCATAAATTTTTAAGCTCGAACTTTCTGTTCTGTTTGTACAGACAGAAGCCACCTTCTGAAATCAGTGGTGAAGAGATGTTGTCATCAAGGTAACTACATTCTTCTTGCACTTTTTGGATACAATGAAATAACAGACAGCGCATTCCCATTAATTTATGCCAGCAAAGATATCACTGCATATTTTCGTAGTTAATGCATGAATTATGAAAAAAAATATGTTAATAATGTTTGGATTATGACCTAAATCTGGACGTATGAATTTTAAAAAAGTATCTTATATCACCTGCCTAGTCTTAAATTAACTTGTATGATAAAAATTACAGAAAGCCCTGTCTGTAAGTTCTTAGGTCCTCCCTGTGTTTGAAAGCATCTTTCTTCCCCAAAAGAATGTAAAAATTCTTGAAGAGGGTAGACTGTGAAGGTGAACTCTAAATATGTATTTCTAAGTGGGGCACCTGGGAAATCAAACCCCAACTAATCTAGGATGATGTATGCAATAAGTGAATGATCAGACAGACAATTAAAAGTTGGGACATTTAATTTGAAGCTACTAGAAGTAGAAACAGAAGTTGCATATCGCTAATGAGACATGGATGGAAGTTAACTGATTCAAAGTCATTTTATCTATCTGTTTGTTTTATTATTCATCTACATAAGTAACATCGGCACTAATTTTATATTTTAGAATAGTATTTGTTCGAGGAAGTACATCATATATCTAATCCCGTGCCATCCACCTATCTGCATTTCTTTTTTGTTATCCTATTGCGTGGTCATTTAAACACCTCTACAAAAGAATCTGTTTCTAGCTAAGAATGTCTTCTCAATATTGTTTTTGTGCAATTTATGATAACTGAATCGTATTTAAATTGTCCCTTTCTTAATCGTGTGTGAAAACACTGTGTTTATTACATTTTCATTTTTCAACAAAAACATACAACACTTCTGTTGATTTTGTTGAAGGAAATGAAAACGTTTTTGATTAATTTGCCAAGAGCACAAGTCCCTTTTTTATATGGAGGCGGACCAAGGAATATTACTTAAGTTGGAAATAAAAGGCATAAATAAACCTTAAAATAAAACATAAATAAACATATCGTAACACTCCCCCTCAAGTTGGACGTGAGATGTTAATCATTCCCAACTTGACGACAATTCTTCCAAAGGTACTTTCACTTAGGCCTTTCGCGAGAATGTCAACAAGCTTCCTATCTGAGGGAACAAATGGAGCACACACCAGTCACTTTTCAATGTTCTTCTTGATGAAATGACGATCCACTTAATATGTTTAGTACGATCATGCTGGACAGAGTTGTGTGCGATGCTGATAGCAGCCTTGTTGTCACAATACAACTGAATGAGCTCATCTTCAGAGAGTCCCAAGTCACTTATCAAAGAACGCAACCAATGACCTTCACAAACACTATGGGCCATAGCCCGAAACTCTGCTTCAGCGCTAGACCTTGCCACTAGTCTTGCCTTACACCATTCAACAACACCATGTGAATTTTGTTTGACAGTAAACATCCATTTGCATCCAACGGGTTTTTTCCCATTGGAAAGGGACACTAAATCTCATGTGTTGTTCTTTTCAAGCGCAGTCATTTCCTCAAACATCGCTTCCCTACACACAGGAATCTCCAGAGCACTCTGCCAAGATGTTGGTATGGATATGGAAGCAAGGGAAGATGCAAAGGTTTTATGGGAGGTAGAGAATGAGTTGCAAGAAACATAATTAGAAAGAGGATGTTGAGTACAAGATCAGATATCTTTGCTGAGGGCAATGAGAAACTCTGAAGGCCCCGAGTCCAGGTGCAATGATTGATTTGGTTGCACAGTTAGGTCAAGTGTGCTGGTAGGCCTCTTTCTTCGCCGAGTGTACACCTGCAAGGTAGGAGCAGTAATGACAATAGTACTAGGAGTAGGAATATCACTTACTTCCGATGGTAGAAGCTCTCCCTAAAGTGAGGGATAAGGTGAAGGAATGGGCAGAGGTACAAACAGAGAGGGCAAAGGAGTAGAGGGCCAAGAAGGCGAGGCACCCGGGGCAGGATAATAAGCTTCAGTTTCACGAAACGTGACATCCATGGTGACAAAAACCTTCTTAGTAGGAGGATGAAAACACTTGTATCCCTTTTGAGTAGGAGAGTAGCCAATAAACACACACATTAGTGCTCGTGGATCAAGTTTGGTGGGAGGAGGGTGATGGATGTGAACAAAGCAGACACATCCAAACACCTTGAGAGGGAGCTGAGAGGAAGGGACCCGTAGAGTGTCGAGGGGAGTGACATTCCCAATAATACGAGAGGACATGCTATTAATAAGATATGTTGTCGTAAGGACAACATCCCCCAGTAATACCTGGGAAGATGCTTGGTGGCCAAGTGACAACGAGTCACTTCCTATGTTGTTAAAGGTGCGCATCAGGCGCGCCTAAGACTCAAGGTTCACCAGGCTTAGACGTTTGCGCATTCGTGTGCCTTTTTGCGCCTTTGGAGCATAAAAAACGCGCATGAGTGCGATTTTTATTGTAAACATTTGTTTTTGTAAAGAGAGGCCAAAATCTTGTATATACTTCTTGAATACAAAAAACATAAGTATGAGTACAAATATATAGGAGAGAAGAGAGAGAGAGATCTAGCTATACAATCAATGTGGGAATAAACACTAAAACATATATGGGTCAAGTTAATGGACCAATACATCATTTTTCCTAATATTCTTTAACACTCCTCCGCAAGCTGGAGCGTACAAATCGTAGGCACCAAGCTTGGACAAGAACTGATAGTAGAGACGTCGTGGTAAGGCCTTGGTGAGGATATCAACAACTTGCTGAGCAGCAGGAACATGTGTTAACTCTATTTTCTTCAACTGAACCTTCTCCCTAATAAAGTGACAGTCAACTTCAACATGTTTTGTCCGTTCATGGAAGATCGGATTCTTGGCAATGTGTATAACAGCTTGACTGTCGCACAATAAAGTTGCAGGTGAGGAGAGCTTGACTCCTAGATCATTAAGGAGACCCTCAAGCCATGTGAGCTCAGACACAACAGCTGCCATAGATCGATACTCAGCCTCAGCAGATGTGCGAGCAACCACAGACTGTTTCTTGCTGCGCCATATAATAATATGTCCTCCAAAGTAAGTGTATAATCCATTTGTGGAACGACGATCATCCAAAGAGCTAGCATAATCAGCATTAGAGTATGCAATCAAAGATAAGGGAGACGAAGAGGGCTTGTATACAAGCCCTTGCCCAGGAACAGTCTTCAAGTATCGAAGAATACGTTTGACAGCCTGAAGATGAGAGATACGTGACTCATGCATGAATCAGCTGACAACTCCAACAACAAGTGATATATCAGGTCTAGTAACAGTGAGATATATCAGCTTTCCCACAAGATGACGATAATACTCTGGATTCGGAAGGAGAACATCGGAGTCCGAGGCATGAGCACAAAGCTTGTGATTGATATCTATGGGAGTGTCAGCAGGCTTGCATCCAGAATAGCCCGCATCATGAAGTAAGTCAAGACAATACTTTCTCTGAGATAACACAAGCCCATCGTGTCTCCGAGCCACTGCGAGACCTAGAAAAATTGAAGGCTTCCCAAATCATTAGTTTGAAACACAGTTACTAGATGCTGTTTTATCATCTCCTGTAATCAGAATATCATCCACATAAACTAGAAAAATAACTGTGCCCATTGGACGATGACGAGTGAAGAGAGAGAAATCGGCCGAACTCCGAGTGAACCCAACAATACTAACGATCTTACTAAATTTGTCAAACCATGCCCGAGGAGACTGTTTGAGACCATAAAGAGACTTCTTTAGACAACAGACAAGGGACTCCCCCGTGGTCTCAAACCCGGGAGGTTACTGCATATAAACGGTCTCCTGTAAATCGCCATTTAGAAAAATATTTTTGACATCCAGTTGGTGCAAGAGCCAGTGGCGGTGAACAACGAGGGAGAGCAACACACAAACAGTATTGAGTTTAGCGACTGGAGAGAAGGTCTCATCATAGTCCAGACCTTGTTGTTGAGTGAATCCGCGAGCTACAAGACGAGCTTTCAAACGTTGAACCGTCCCATCCGGACCCTGTTTGATGGCAAACACCCACTTACATCCCACACAAGATTGCCCAGAAGGAAGCGGGACCAAATCCCAAGTGTGGTTTGCCCAAAGAACAGACATTTCCTCGTCCATAGCCACCTGCCACCCAGGATGTTGGAGAGCCTCTTGCACAAAATTAGGGGTGGAAATAGAGGATAAAGAAAGAGCACTCTTCCGGAGTTCAGGAGAGAGACGGTGAAATGAGACATAGTGTGCCATCGGGTGGGCAGTGGAACCTGTTGCCGGATCCACAGGCTGCAAAGCATCATTAGAGGAGGGCATCTCCCGTAGGGTAGTAGACGAAGAAGGGCGTCGAGAATACGGACGGATGACAGGTGGTTTAGGTGGGATTGGAATGGGAAGTATAAGTTGTGTAGGCGGGATTGGTGTCGGAAGGGTAGGTAGTTGAGGTAGGATTGGCGTGGGATGGAGCTGAGGAACGTTTAAATTAACAGGTATAGCCGGCCGCGGAAGAGGTGGCGGAAGTGGAGAATCAGCTGGTTGATGGCAAACACCCACTTACATCCCACACAAGATTGCCCAGAAGGAAGCGGGACCAAATCCCAAGTGTGGTTTGCCCAAAGAACAGACATTTCCTCGTCCATAGCCACCTGCCACCCAGGATGTTGGAGAGCCTCTTGCACAAAATTAGGGGTGGAAATAGAGGATAAAGAAAGAGCACTCTTCCGGAGTTCAGGAGAGAGACGGTAAAATGAGACATAGTGTGCCATCGGGTGGGCAGTGGAACCTGTTGCCGGATCCGCAGGCTGCAAAGCATCATTAGAGGAGGGCATCTCCCGTAGGGTAGTAGACGAAGAAGGGCGTCGAGAATACGGACGGATGACAGGTGGTTTAGGTGGGATTGGAATGAGAAGTATAAGTTGTGTAGGCGGGATTGGTGTGGGAAGGGTAGGTAGTTGAGGTAGGATTGGCGTGGGATGGAGCTGAGGAACGTTTGAATTAACAGGTATAGCCGGCCGCGGAAGAGGTGGCGGAAGTGGAGAATCAGCTGGTTGAGAGTAATCGGGCTGATCTTCAAGAAAGGTGACATCAACAGAAGTAACGACCTTACGATCTTGGGGAGAAAAACAAACATAGCCCTTTTGTGTCCGCGAGTAGCCCACAAACATATATTTATGGGCACGTGGAGCCAGTTTGTCAGTGGATGAGCCAAGATGGTGAACAAAGCACACACAGCCAAACACGCGAGGTGTGATGGAGAAAGGAGGTTTGGAGGGAAAAAAGAAGATTGAAGGGAACCGCAAAATTAAGAATGGAGGAAGGCATGCGGTTAATAAGAGTGCAGACGGTAGAAACCACAAAATTCCAATACTGTTTGAGAACATTCATTTGAATCATAAGAGAGCGGACGACCTCAAGCAGGTGTCGGTTCTTGCGTTCAGCGATGTCATTTTGTTGGGGGGTATAGGTACATGAGGTTTGATGGATGATTCCAAACTCTGCACAGAGGTGTGCAAAGGCATGACTAGTATATTCTCGAGAATTATCGGTGCGAAGAGTTTTAATTGTAGTGGAAAATTGGTTTCGAGTTTCAATGAAAAATGTACGGAAGACACCGGGTAATTCAGAGCGGTCACGAAGGAGATACAACCAAGTCACCCACGAGTAGTCATATACAAATGTGACAAAGTAACGATATCCAAAAAAACTCGCAATTTTGTTGGGTCCCCAAATGTCGGAGTGTACTAGATCAAAGGGAGTAGGACTCCGAGTAGGATGTGATGAGAACGTAGTCCGATGATGTTTCCCATAGATACAGGACTCACACGTGAACTCTTGGAGGGACACGTCGGGGAGAGATTTTCGGAGTATGTTTAGAGGGGCGTGTCCAAGACGTCGATGTCAATCAACAGAGCTAATAGAGGACAACACCGTTGGGGGAGAGAGATCAAGGATATAGAGACCATTTGACAGATGCCCTTGTCCGATGATAGTCCGCGTTTTGCGATCCTGCACAACACACAAGTTGGAGGAAAAAGTTACATCACAACTAAGGTCAGTAGTGATGCGACTAACAGAGAGAAGGTTGAAAGGAGAGCCCAGAACATGAAGGACAGAACAAAGAGTAATGTAGGGAGTGAGGTGAATATCTGTCGCGCCAGAAACGGGAAGAGTGTCCCCACTAGCAACAGTAATGAACTTGGGATGCACGAAGTCCAAATAGTGTGGTGGTGTCCGCGAGGTAATGTGGTGAGAAGCTCCAGAATCCAAGATCCAGGTGAGCTATGAACAAGGCAGGAGGTACCACCATCAAAAATAGACACCACAGAGCCCGAAGGACAGTTGATCATCTTGCAAGGGACAGTCCGCAGCGGTCACGATGACAACACACCAGCGGCAGGAAAGGCCACGACCAGCGCGGGAAGACACAATCGTCAGCGGGCAGAAACAGGCCGCGACGGTTAAGAATCCGGAGCGGGCAGTGCGGGTAGGGGAATACTGCCACCAGGTCACAGCGACCGCACAGCTAGGAGCAGACCGCAACTAGAGCAGCAGACACTATCGAGCCACGGGAGGAGCAACGCCGCAACAGGAAGACCGAGGCCGCAACGAGAAGAAGATGGAAGCAAAGAAGGCCTAGCCCCAGCGGGAGAGCAGGGAGAGCTCTTGCACGACAAGCCCGCACGATTTCAAAAGTGGTCGCAGCGGGTAGTCACAGCAACAAGAGCAGCGGTTAGAGGACTAGGCGGCCAGAGGAGTAGACCGCCGAGAGGTCAAGCAGCGGATAGACGGGGAGACCGCACGAGAAGACCAGAATCAGACAGCAGGCAGGCCGCACGGTCTGGGTGATAAGCCACCAACGACAAGAAGCCGCGACCACAATGCTAAGCCCGGAGCGGTTAGGGATACTGCTGCGATTAACCGACCACGATGCTAAGCCAGACACAAGAAGTCCGCACGGTCAAAGTGAATACACTAGCGACAGGGGAAGATGTCACGACCAAGTGCGGAGATCGTCGCGGATAGAGAAGCCGCGGGAAGTGAGGAAGCCGCTCGAGTAGAAGAGGTCGCAGTGACTATCCGCGAGTAGAAGGAGGTCGTCGCGGGTAGAGAAACCCGTGAAGAGAAGAGGTGGCCGCTGCGGGTAAAAGGATTTGCCGCGGGTAGAGGAAGCCGCGCAGGAGAAGAAGAAGAAAACAGGGAGAGGCCGCGAGCAAAGATGGGAGCTTGCGGCGAGAAGAGAAACAAGCCGCGCGGGTAGAGAAGAAGTGGGAGAGGGCCCCACTAGATAGAGAACTCCTATAAAGGATAGAGAGTAGAGAGAAAGAAGGTGGAGGCCACAGGATAGGAGGGGAAGAAAGAGAGGCGGGTAGAGAAATCGTAGCTGCGCGGATAATGAGGAAGACCGCGCAGACAGATACAAGAGAAGGTGGGCCCCACATGAGAGTTTATAAAAGAGAGGGAGGAGGAGGAGGGGAAGTGGAAGCCACGAGGAGACAAAGTAGAGAGAGCGGTAAAAGGAGACAGGCCGCACGATACGACGACTAAGAGGGAGGAGGAAAGGTTGCGCGGTTTCCAGGAGAACAGGCCAGACAGGCAAGTCCGGGCGGACAGAAGCGGGAGACCGCGAACAGTAGACCGGTTTCCTCTGATACCATGTAAAGAGAGGCCAAAATCTTGTATATACTTCTTGAATACAAAAAACATAAGTATGAGTACAAATATATAGGAGAGAAGAGAGAGAGATCTAGCTATACAATCAATGTGGGACTAAACACTAAAACCTATATGGGCCAAGTTAATGAGCCAATACATCATTTTTCCTAATATTATTTTACAGTTTTCAAAATAAAGAAAAAATAATGATAGAACTCAATAATTTTTGCATGATTTAATATTTTCGAAACATAAACGAGTATTGAGACTTGATATGATGCAAATGATCATATTGATTCTATATTTTAAGAAATATAAATGATAATAATGAATGATTAATGAGTAAAATAAATGATGAATTTAATCAAGAAGATGAACTGATGTTTGATGCAGATCATTTAAATGCGGTTGCGCCTTGCCTTCGTCAGGCACGCGCCTGCGTCTTGAGCCTTGCGCCTAGGCTACAAGACTCATTTGCGTCTTGGTGCGCCTTTAATAATTAAGGTCACTTCCAAAAGGTGGCGGTTCTTACGCCCCGCAACCCCATTTTGAGCAGGGGAATATGCACAAGTGGTTTAGTGTATAATCTCATGATCAGCCAGATATGCAGCAAAGTGCGAATCCTGATATTCCCGACTATTATCACTGCGGAGGATCTGAATTTTGACTTGAAACAGGGTGGAGATCATATTATGAAACTTTTTGGAGGTAGAAAAAAACATCACTTTTTTGCGCAGTAAATACAACCATGTAGTGCGAGAAAAACAGTCAATAAACGTGATAAATTAAGCACAATCAGAAATAGAAGATACGAGACAAGGTGTCCAAACATCAGAGTGAATCACAGTAAAAGGAACAGAGCTTGACAACAAAACACGATTAAATGTGGTACGACAATGTTTGTTAACAACAACAGGTGTACAACCCCAATTTGGAGACCCCCAGCCATGACTGCACCCAACCAGGACGGGGCGAACCCATCAAGAGAATTCAGGTTAGGCGAGACGACCTCGCTCTGCGGCGAGCCGCCCTCTCCGACTTGGCACCACCTCGCCGAAGTGAGGCCCAGGGCAAGGGAGCCGTGCGCCAAGACGATCGCAGGAGAGCCGAGCACACCTTCTTGGGCTCGCCTCGACAGAGAGGATCCAACTCACCTTTTTTTCCTGCTCGCGACCTATCCTGGTCTGCCCATAGCCATCATAAACAACGAGATTTCACTCTCCGCAGATCAATCAATGGTGTCAATAACAAAAGTAAAAAGGTGGAGGCCGCTATTTGCCGGCTATAAAGACGATTTTGTCCCTGGTTTGGGGTTTGCCTATAAATAGACCCTCAAGACATCTTGAAGAGGCATTCCCAGCCTCCTAGAGCTCCCGATTTTCGGAGAACTCTTGCTCCGTGCCATCTAAGGTGTCGAGCTCAGCCTTTGGCTTTGGGAGGGGAAGACGAGACGTACGCTTCCGGGTGAGCGGCGGGACCTCCCCGCTATAGCTCGCCGGGTATTTTCGTGGGCAAACACTTTAACCAGCTAGGGCTGAATCCAGGCTTGAACAGACCTTCCTAGTGCACCCGACGACGGGCAATGTAACTTGAACCGTTCGCTCTCAGTCCGAACTCAGTTGAACCGGTGTCCGGGTTTCAACAACAAGCATAACAGGAAACGATAACTTCATAATAGAAATAGACGGGTGTCCTAAACGACAATGCCAGAAATATAAGTCGAATGTGCTGGAGTGAAGGGCCAGAGGAGGTGCCATCGGGCTGGAGTCAAGCACGTACAGACAATTGACCATACTAGTAGAGCCAATCACCGTCCCCATATTCAGGTCCTGAAAACGCAAGAGCAAGGATGGAAGGTTACCAAACAGTTCATGAAATTAGTCAAATGACTAATAGAATGTAAATTACGAGTGAAATCTGAAACATGCAAAATCGACGATAAGGTGAGAGAAGAACAAGAGATGAAACCCTTCACAGCAATAGAAGGGAACCATCAGCAATGCTCACCTTATCACGACCAGAGAGAAGAGTATAAGATATGAAACCTGAGATGAAGCCAGTCATATGGTATGTGGCTCCAGAGTCAATGATCCACTGAGTGGAAGAGGGAGCGGCAGCAGAGTGAGCACATGGAGTCCCAATGTGAGCATATGAAGAGAAGGCAGAAGACTCTGTAGAAAGATCTTGCAACATGTGGCGATGGGCAAATACTTCATCAGCCAAAAAAACACCAGGGAGTACAGAAGGCTTAGTACCAGACTGAGTAGGAGAAGTATTCATAGTAGCATCAGTGAGATGGGCAGAATGAGGAGATGTATGCCGACCCGGGAAGCGCCCGAAGCCACGACCACCACGAGGAGGAGCACCTTCTCTCGGTGGAGTAAAACCATGAAGTCTGAAACATGTGTCTCTGGTATGACGGGTCTTCCCACAATAATCACAGAGAAGGTGGTCTTTATCATTACCCTTCAGCTTAGAATCACGGGTCAGACAAGCCCCCAACAAAGAAGGGGTACCGGCAGCAAGAGCAGAACTCTCAGGAGCTGGGTCAGAAAGTAAACTCTGACGACGATCAAACTCCTGTTGAACAATGTTATAAACCTCCAGAAGAGACGGTAACGGCGAACGCCCCAAAATCTGAACACTAATCTGATCAAAATCTCGATGAAGTCCATTAAGAAACTCAAAGATCCGGTTGCGATCCTCCTGAGCACGAACCATAGGCTCATTAACAGGGCTAACAAAGGTAAGAGAATCAAAATGATCGTATTCCTGATACAACTGAGCAAACTCCAAATAGTAAACAGATGGAGGATGATCACGCTGACAGAGTAAGTATATCTTCCATCTCAACTGAAAGATCTGAACAGCATTACCTTTTCAAGAATAAGTAGTCTCAGCACGTCGCCAAATATCAACAACAGTATTCAGAAATAAGTAGTTTCAAGCGATGGACTCCTGCATGGAATTTGTTAGCCAAGACATGACTAAGGAATTTTCTGAGTCCCATTGAGGTCAATCTGGAGCCGTCCTCTCTGGTTCCTTAGTTTGCCCCGTGACATAACCAAAGAGGCATCAGCTCTTAAGTGCTAGGGTGATAGAGCGAGACCTTGAAAGATAATTAGAATCATCCAAACAAATAGTAGTAATCTGCAGAGTATTGTGATCATGACTCCCACGAAGATAACTTGCAGGAGAAAGATCCGACGAGGAGGTAGCAGTAGAATCACCGAGACTAGACATAGTGGCTCAATCTGGAGACCACACACCACTGAGGGCAGCAAAGAGCGGCTGATTACGCCGAACAAATAAAGATATAGAAGAGCAGAGGAATAAAATTCCACTCCATCCAATGACCAGAAGAGCAAGCAGCGCCGGAAGGGAGCAAAGGCTTCACCGCATGTCCGACGCCGGAAGGAGAGAGGCTACAAACCTTGGAAGCCCTTTCTGAAAGACGAGGCTGGCTGGCTAGAGTTGTCGGTGGTCCTTGGAAGGCGGACGCTGACGGCGACGCTGACGAAGCCCGACAGAAGGAAGCCCGACGCGAACGGCGGAGGCATTGGAACGCGATGCTGACAAAGCCCAACAGGAGGAAAGCGTGGGAAGACGCGCGGATCGAACTAGATAGGCGGCGACGGGACGATTTGGAACGAATGGGCGACGGGAGGGACTGTGAGGGTAGCGGTGGCTAGGGCACCAAGATTCGTGGCTCTGATACCATGTTGAAGGAAATGAAAACGTTTTTGATTAGTTTGCCAAGAGCACAAGTCCCCTCTATATATGGAGGCGGACCAAAAAATATTGTATAAGTTGGAAATAAAAGGCATAAATAAACCATAAAATAAAACATAAATAAACATATTGTAACAGATTTGAATGCATGATAACTCATGAGTCTGATGCTCTCACTTTGTGGATGAGCAAGATCTCCCCCAAACTAAACTAATAATAATAATTGTTGGTCCGAACCAAAATTAATTTAATTCTAATGATGTTGTCCTCTCTATATATGGAGGCGGACATAAGATATAACAAGAAATAAAAACAAAAGATAAATACATATTGTAACACTCCCCCTCAAGTTGGGCGTGAGATGTTGATCATGCCTAACTTGACAACAATTCTTTCAAAGGTAATTCCACTCAGGCCTTTCGTGAGAATATCAACAAGTTGTCTATCTTAGAGAACAAAAGGAGTACACAAAAGTCCCTTTTCAATGTTCTTCTTGATGAAATGACGATGCACCTCAATATGCTTTGTACGATCATGTTGGACCGGGTTGTGAGTGATGCTGATAGCAGCCTTGTTATCACAGTACAACCAGATAAACCCATCTTCAAAGAGACCCTGGTCACTTAGCAATGACCGCAACCATAGACCTTCACAAACACCATGAGCCATAGCCCGAAACTCTGCTTCAGCACTTAATCTGAGGATTCCAGGTAACACAACCTGTTGTTTTTTACTCCTCCAGGTAACAAGATTTCCACCAACAAGAGAATAATACCCTGAGGTAGATCGCCGATCGTCGACAGAACCGGCCCAATCAGCATCAGTGTAGACCTCAATTTTTGGAGCCGAATTGGGGGAAAACAATATTCCACCCCTAGGTGAGGACTTGATATATCTGAGGATTCTGTTGGCAACATCAGCATGACGAGTCTTTGGAGCGTGCATAAATTTACGGATAACGCTCACAACATAAGCTATATCTAGACTAATGTTGCAGATGTCGGATGTCGGGGACACGTCGGTTTGGGTTTTCATGTCGGTTTTTTATATATCGGGGGATCTATCGAGGATATTTCATATATCGGATTTTAATATTTAATTAAGTATATATGTAATTAAATGTTATTTTCTAATTTTTATACATGTCACAGTACTACCTATTTTACAACCTACTGAACTTTTAAATATTAAAAACTATATGTAACATTTAACATACAACACTTTAAATATGAAAATTTGTAAAACTAGTGATTTTAAGATCAAAATTCAAAAATTTAATTGCAAACATATCTCATTCTTCATCACTTAAAGACACATCTATAGTCGGCAGAGTAGATCGAATATGATCTTCATCCGCTGAACCCTCTAGATCTCTCTCGTCCACCTCAGATATTTTTCTCTTTCCCCTTCTTTGATAACTAATTGTCACTTCTTTGCTTGTAGCTAATCTTTGAGACCTCCTTTCCTCATGATCAGCGTCGACTATATTGCCAATTTGCGCCTGTTGAAAGAGTAAAGAGAGATTAGAAGGTGTAATTCATTCATCCATATAGGGGCTTTAAATAGGATTACAACATGACACAAAGACACCGATAGCCGGTGTGGGACTAAACACAAATATACCTAAAGACCTAATAACCCGACATTGACCTGAAAATTCCAACACTCCCCCTCAAGCTGAAGGGGGAACCCTTCAACTTGGTCACAACAAATAACGACAATGAAGGTAAATGATGCGGGACAAAACATCAGACGAGCCACCGGGGGAAACTCCAAACCGGGGAATCAAGTCAAGAACATAGCCACACACGACGTTGACCCACACACGACGCAGGATCCACACACGATGCGGAGCCAGTGAAAATCGGTCAACCAACATCACTTACACACACAACATGCGAAAGAGAACAAAAGATGTTGAGCAAGTCATCAAACGAGTGGTCGGGGATAATCCGTCAGGGATAATATGTCGGGGATAATCCGTACAAAAACGGTCCCTCACGACACAGTCCCCCACGACACGGTCCCACACGACACAACCAGATGAGACTGAAACAGCAACATCAGACGCGTCCCCAACACACGACCAGTCAAAAGAAAAAATGGGGAGACGCAAATGACATACAACATAAGCCTAGAGGCCGTGTGAGACTAAGGCGAATAACGGGAAAGATCATCCCGGTCGCCCTCATCCCAAACACCCCCTCACGTGGATATCACGTGCATATAGGCATAACACAACGATAAGACACAAACATTAGACGACACAACAATAAAAGGACTCATAATAAGACAAAGTAAAAAAATGAAAACACCATCATCCATCCAGAGAAAAAGCGTAGTGGAGATCACCGACAACGTTAAGAATAAGCTCGCGCAGAGGTGGCAGCATGCACAAGAAAGAACAACCCCAAGCCAGAAGTAGCCGACAACGACTGGTTAAGAAGGTAGCATCGTTGAGATCGATGAAGGCAACTAAATTGAAGGTCTGCAGTTCGATCTTGCATGGAGGCACTGGGGAAGTAGACTGGCTCGGTATCATCACAAGACTGAAGAGGCAACGCCGATGCACGGGAGCAGAACGTGTCGGTAGAGGCCCGGCTGCTGCGACAAGAATTCGTGTCAGGAGAGGCTCCGGCGGTAGAGAAGAGACGGGATCGCCGATGCATGGGAGCAGAACGACCGGATCTGGATGGCACACGACGGAAGCAGGCGGGATCGGCGTCGCTAACGTAGGCGGGATCGACGTCGAAGTCGCAGGTGGGATCGGCGTTGATGTCGCAGGCGGGATCGGCGTTGATGTCGCAGGCGGGATCAGCATTGATGTCGCAAGCGGGATCGACGTTGATGTCGCGGGCGGTGCAACACCGTGGAGATCGGGACAGGAAGACTGGCCCAGAGCCGTCGATGAAGGAGGAAAGAACAGTCGGAGCAGGCGGGGAGAAGGACCGCTCCCATCGATAGAAACACCAGACGATCACGTCGACGGGAGCGGAAGCGGAAGCATGGGACGGGAGTGCTGGCTTGCTGCTTGCGGCTTGACGGGAGCGATAGTGGAAGACGGAACCGGGAGCAGAAGCAGCTTCACAATCAGCAAAGCCACAAAAATTTTTTTTCTTAGGTTTCAGAACCTGGCTCTGATACCATGTTGAAAGAGTAAAGAGAGATTAGAAGGTGTAATTCATTCATCCATATAGGGGCTTTAAATAGGATTACAACATGACACAAAGACACCGATAGCCGGTGTGGGACTAAACACAAATATACCTAAAGTCCTAATAACCCGACATTGACCCGATAATTCCAACAACGCCCATGTCAGCCCCTCTCCAGGAAAGACTTTATCATCGCCATCTTCATCTTCATCCTCCTCAGGATCAACATTCACCATCCACTCTTGTACCATTACAGAATCAACATTCTTAGCTGTCAATGGATCTCGAGATGTCTCTGAATATTTTGACTTCAGCAAAGCATTGAACTTTACAAATATTAAATCGTTCAATCTTTTGCTATCAAGTTTATTTCTCTTTTTAAAATGTATCTGCAATTTTTTTAAAAAAGTTAAATAATGCATACAATCATATAATAAGATATTAATGTTTAACTACATAACTAAATTAATGTATACCATCTCGAAGGTGCTCCAGTTCCTCTCACGGCCAGAGGATGAAGTGGTCAGACTTAAAATTTTCATGGCCATAGTTTTAAGATACGACGTATCAGCACCGTTAAGACGCCACCAATGTACTGTGAAAATTAAAATGACAACACAATGTATTAATTATTCATTTATTATACATAAATATATCATTATTGTTAATAAATATATATATTAAAATGTACCTGGATTTAAGTTGGGATTTTGTAGCTGTCTCTTTGTCATCTCTTTACCAAATAACACTTGTTGGTATTGGTAAACATCAAACTCAGCACTGATGTGATCCTGTCTAGAAGGATCTTTCCTATATATCCTTGAGAGACACTCAACAAAACCGCTCATAAACCTTCCGTCAGCCTCAATCTCCACTCGATGGTAATAATAAAAATATGAGTTTAAATAATAACCTGCAAAGTGCAGTGGACTGTTCAATCTTCACTCGACAAAAATAATAAAAAATTGGGTTTAAGTAATAACCTGCAAGGTGCAAATGGCTGCTCATCTTCTTCTCCCATATGTTATCAATCAACTTCCATATAAAAAAATATTTGTTCTCTTGGTGATCGAGAACAATAACAACCTCTTCCCTAGCTTTTTTGATATCCCCATATAACCACCCCATAGATGGTGTATCCCCGTCGACTCTTCTCAAAACTTTCACAAATGGTGTGAATATACCAACAACCAGCTCGACATTCGCCCAAAATCTAGCGTTCATCACTATCATTGTAGCCTACCATATGCAAAATAAAATATTAAGAAAATACTATAAAGGGCAACTTTCAAAACATATATTTTAAATGAAATGAATAAAGAGACAATAGTTTTACCTGCTTTCTCCCGGCACTACTGGCCAACTAGGCACCAACCCCGTTGGGATGTGGGAATCAAGCTGGACGTGGGTGATTTCAAAGGACGAATAGAGCCCGAGAGTTGCCTAGAATGGTGTGAACGGATAGATTGATTCCTGGCTTGGAAGCAATTGCCCCAAGCTAGGCAAGTTGAGTATGCCACACTTAGACTTAAAGAATCCGCGTTAGTTTGGTGGGGACAATTAGAACGGTCTAGGTTTAATTTAGGTATGCCCCCGATCACAACATGGAACGATTTCAAAACTCAACTGCGTAAGAGATACGTTCTGTCTGATTTCATGCAAACCCTATATCGTAGGTTCCATAATTTACGTCAGGACAAATTATCTGTCGATGAGTACACAAACGAGTTCCTAGTCTTGCAGTCTCGCCTCGACCTCCTAGAGGACGATGACGTGACCGTTTCCCGTTATCTGAATGGGTTACGCTACTACATTCGAGATCAGTTGGAACTCCTTGACTACAAGGATTTAGGAGAGGCTACGAGTCGCGCACGTAGAGTAGAGACACTGCAGAAACGAACATCTGGAAATAAGACTACTGACAAGTCCCACCCGACTCACACTTTCACCCCTGCTAGGTCCTCCCGCCCGTTAGCGACCACGAGTACCCCAGCACTCCCTGCCCCTCCCAACAAGGGTAAGGAGATTGTAGGCACTAGATCTCAGCCTGGGACGTTTAGATGTTTTAAGTGTATGGAGCCGGGTCATAAGTCTTCTGAGTGTCCGCGACGCCACTTTGTCGCCATCGTCGATTCTGAGAGTGGATCAGAACCTGAGTATGAGATCTTTCTTAGTGACTCCCAGATTGACCCGACCCCTGATGCTGAGTTAGAGAGTGAGTACGAAGTTGAGGGAGAACAACCTGAGCAGTTAGTGTGTGTTCTCCAACATAGTCTCCTAACTCCCAAAACCCCTATTGACAACGAGTGGCTGAGAAACAACATCTTTCGTACCACCACACGCATACAGGGACAATTCTGCTCCATCATTATAGATAGCGGTAGTATGGAGAACTTTGTTTCTCAACGCATGGTGGAAAAGCTGAAATTAAAAACGCAGCCCTTAGGAAAACCCTATAGTCTGTCATGAGTCACTAGTAGCACTACCATTTCTATCACGCACCAGTGTCTCGTAGAGTTTTCCATAGGCAATACGTATCAGGACGCTGTATGGTGTCATGTAGCTACTATCGAGGTATGTCACATCCTGCTGGGACGACCTTGGCAGTACGATAGACACGTAGTTCATGATGGTATGAAGAACTCTCACTCCTTCGAGCGCAATGGTCGCAAGATCGTTCTTCTCCCCCAGAAGAATGGCCTTGTTCCCAAAGCCCCAGAGAGGACTTCACCCCCTTCTACCACTGTCTCCGCGATATCCTTCCCCTCCGCCACCATGTTACTCACTGGGTCCTAATTCCAGGAGGAGATGAAGGATAGCGAGGTCGTCTATATGTTATCTGGTATCGATATCACCCCCACTACATTAGACATTCCTAGTACGGTGCGCCCTCTCATAGATGAGTTCTCTGAGATCATGCCGGAAGAGCTTCCCGATCAGCTACCTCCGATGAGAGACATACAACACTGCATAGACCTCATCACAGGAGTTAGCTTACCTCATTTACCCCACTATCGTATGAGTCCGAAAGAGCATGAGGAGCTACATAGGCAGGTGACTGATTTGATTTCAAAGGGTCACGTTAGGGAGAGTATGAGTCCGTACGCCGTCCCCGCACTCCTAGTTCCTAAGATAGATGGGACATGGCGTATGTGTGTGGATAGTCGAGCGATAAATAAAATTACTATCAAATATCGCTTTCCGATTCCCCGATTGGATGACATGCTAAACATGCTTAGTGGATCCCGAGTATTTTCAAAGATTGATTTAAAAAGTGGATACCAGCATATTAGAATTCGACCTGGGGACGAATGGAAGACTGCGTTTAAAACTAAGGATTGTACGAGTGACTAGTGATGCCTTTTGGGCTATCCAATGCTCCCAGTATGTTTATGCGAGTAATGAATCAAGTGCTTAGGCCACTCATAGGAATTTGCGTAGTGATATACTTTGACGATATTTTGATTTATAGCACTGATCAGGATCAACACATGATTCATCTTAAACAGGTCTTAGATATACTACATGAAAATAAATTATATATAAATTTGAACAAATGTACGTTTTTGACTGACAGTCTGACCTTCTTAGGATATATCATTTCTTCTGAAGGCATTAGAGCTGATAGAGAGAAGGTCAAGGCGATAGAATCCTGGCCTAGCCCTAGGACGTTTACTGAGGCTCGAGGATTTCATGGGCTAGCCTCTTTTTATCGACGATTTATCCGAAACTTTAGTACCTTGACAGCACCTGTGACTGTCTGTCTGAAAAAGGGATTGTTTATTTGGACTGAGGAAGCCGAGCGATCATTTCTTTTGGTTAAAGAGAGACTCACGAGTGCACCTGTATTAACATTACCTGATTTTGAGAAAATTTTTGAGGTTGACTGTGACGCATCGATCGTAGGCATTGACACAGTTTTGAGTCAGGAGGGTCGCCCCATTGCATTCTTTAGTGAGAAGTTGAACGAGGCAAAGACTAGATATTCCACGTACGACTTAGAGTTTTATGCTATCGTTCAGGCTCTCCGACATTGGAGACACTACCTGATTCAGCGCGAGTTTGTGTTGAACACTGATCATGAGGCTCTGAAGCATCTGAACTCCCAAAAGGAGATCAGGCGTCATGCCAAGTGGGCTGCTTACCTGCAGGAGTTCACATTTCACTTGAAGCACAAACCCGGTGTCACGAACCGCGTTGCCGACACACTTAGTCGTCAAACCCATTTATTAGTCACCCTACAACCGTGCATTACTGATTTCGATTCACAGCGCGACCTATACGCCACCAATCCGTTCTTTCATGATATTTGGCACTCATGCCAGCACAGTGGGACTGATCCCACCACACAGTATGTCGTGAGTGAGGGTTATCTGTTTAGGGGCACTCGCCTTTGCATTTGCGAAGGTCCACTTCGAGAGACATTACTTAGAGAGCTCCACTCGTCTGGGTTAGATGGACACGTTGGTCAATCTAAATTACTCAATCTCGCCAACGCACGTTATTATTGGCCAAATATGAAGCGTGATGTCACCGAATTCATTAGGCACTGCACCACCTGTCAGCTGTATAAGGGACACGCACAAAGCACTGGACTATACACCCCCTTACCGATACCTGAGCGACCATGTGATGACATCTCGATGGACTTTGTAGTAGGACTTCCTCGCACCAAGAGGAAGGTCGACTCTATTTTTGTAGTCGTAGATCGATTTTCGAAAATGACACACTTCATCCCTTGTAGAAAGACTTCTAGCGCTGTGCACGTGGCCGAACTTTTTTTTTAAAGAAATCGTTAGACTGCACGGAATTCCTAGGTCGATCACTTCTGATAGGGACACTCGATTTATGGGGTATTTTTGGAAGACACTTTGGGCCCGACTAGGTACCAAACTTGAATTTAGCAGCGCATATCACCCTCAGACCGATGGGCAAACTGAGGTCGTTAATAGGAGTTTGAGGGATCTACTTAGGTGTTTGACGGGGGAGAATCCGAAACAATGAGATCTTATATTGCCACAAGCTGAATTTGCATTCAATAATTCTACTAATCGCTCCACAGCTAAATTTTCTTTCGAGATTGTTTACGGCTTCCCTATACCGCATTTACTTGATCGCCCCTCCCTCCCGAATCATGAACGTATTTCTTTTGATGCGCAAACCCGTGTTGATTATTTAAAGGAATTGCATAAATCTATTACTAATAAATTGCGAGCGACTTCTGAAAAATATAAAACCATGGCCGATCGACATCGCCGGGAGTTATACTTTTCAGAAGGAGATTGAGTTTTTGCTTATTTCAGGAAGCAGAGATTCACTTCGGGTACATACCACAAGTTACAGCAGAGGATGTTTGGTCCTTTCCAAGTCCGGAAGCGCATTGGTGAGAATGCATATCTCCTAGATTTGTCCATTGAATTCGGTACTTCGCCAATATTCAACGTGGCCGATCTGACGCCTTTCTATGGAGAATCGCCTAGTTCCAGCCCGAGCCCACCGGCGGCAGCCCCAGAGATTCCACCAGACCTAGCTCCAGTCCAGACACCCAGCACTGAGGAGATAAATCAAGTTCTCGATGTTCGGGAGTTTCGTACTCGCCACGGGACGTACCAACGCTACTTGGCCTCCTGGCGGGGACGGGACATCACAGACAGCTCATGGATCAGCACCGACGAGCTACGACACCGCCGCCCAGACCTCTCTATTGCTACTCTTTGTGAAGTCTCGCCGGGGTCGAGCTTTTTCAACTCCGGGGGAATTGATGCATCACGCAAAGCATCCCAGTGCATCAACGTATTTTTATGTATTTTATTTTTTCTGCGCATTTTATTTCATGTACTCGTGCTCCCTCTAACTGCCCGTTGGCTCATTGGTTTGACCGACCATTGAGACCCTGGATAAAACGATCTGATATCATTAGTAGTAGGACGATAACAACAAGCCCAAATCTTTTAAAGAAACGTAAATTCTAATTCAAACTCGTTTAGATTCATTGGAAAAATATCTCGAGGAATGATATCATTCCTAATAAAAAAATCCAAATTCAAATTCGTTTAATTTCATTGAAAAAAGAAATCTTGCGGAATGATATTATTCCTAATCTAAATCAAATTAAGCCTTTAAAAATAACCCCGCCATCCCGTGAAAAGCAGAACCCGGTCACGCAGAGAACGCCAACTCGGTCGTTCCCTGCCCTTGCCGGACTCACCGCCCGTGTACGCTGCTCCGCCCTTACCAGCCTCCTCATCGATCGCTTGCAATAGGAAGAAGCCGCCCGTCGCCAGTTCCAAAACCCTTCGCACGCCGCCGCTGCCTTGACGGCTTCGTCCCGCGCCGCCGAACTCTCACCGGGGGTCGTCGACCTCAGATCTTTCTTCCGGCGCCCGATTTCCGTCCAACACCGTCGACCTTGACCCCCTTTCCGGTTGCTGAACCCGTTGGAATTCCTCGGCGTCCAGGGGCACACCTGACCTGTGCGTGAAAGGCTCGACTGGAACCATTCAACTCGGCGAAGTGCTTTGGTAATCCTGTACTCTCCAAGGCGCTAAGTATAAATTTATGTTTTTTCACTGAAATAATTTTTGGCCTTGCCGTTACGTTCACACTACTGATAATCCCGTTTATTTTTATTAGTTATTGTTGCAAAAATCTCGCTTGTGGCCGTGTGTGGATTCCGTGGAGGCTTTGAAGCATAAAACACGAGGAAATTCCGCTCGAACGAAATTAACGAACCTCTCAAGCTCAGAGCGACGTCGTTGAAATCTCGCACGCAAAAATTCGGTTTTGGGTCGCTCGGCCCCTTTGAACATTTCAAAATCTAGTTTTAGTTCATAATAAAATTTGATAATCTCGCTAAAATTATTTAATTGTGAAAGTCCTAATCCGAGCCTACATCAACTTTGTTGCAGCCCACTTTGCAGATGTGAATAAACCCCTCAATTGATTCTTCTTCTCTAAGATGCTCTCTAAAGATAGAAATGTTGTAGCGAATCTAGTCACACCTGGTCGAATAAGCTCATGAGAGTCCAAGTCCTTTGTTGACTCTCTAAACATGTCGAGCGAGATGGTGTGACCATAGATGAATATAGAGAGTTGGCAACCCAAGGAGATAACACTCTTTATTGGCTTCAATTTTCCTATATCTTGTAACAATAGATTAATAGTGTGAGCTGCACAACAAGTCCAAAAAATCGCAGGCCTTTTCAAAGCCATAAGCTTTGCAGCAGCCATATTATTGGACGCGCTATCCGTCACAATCTGCAAGATACTGTGCTCTCTTGGGCTCCAGGGCTATCAATCGCCTCATCCAAGAAGTCAAAGATGAACTTTCCATCGTGTGTGGAGGAGGAGACATTCTTCGAAAGCCATAATGTCACTCCGGAACTACAATGTATCATGATATTCATCACGCTACTACCCTTCCGATCTGTCCACGCATCCGTCATGATAGTGCAACCATTCAATTTGCAGGTCTGCGTGAATATGCCCAACATCTCCTTCGTCCTCTCCACCTCCCCTTGCAAAATTTTTTCTCAACTCATAGAATGTTGGGATCTTCATCCCAGGTCCGCATAACCCAATGACGCGAGCCATCTGCTGAATGGATGAATTACATATGGCGTTAAACGGGATCCCGTTTTCATATGCCCATCTACCTATATACACGGCAGCATCATCTCTGAATTTCTTTTTGTACTTACTCTCTATCGTGCTCTGTTGGGAATCTTTTCCCTTAGTAGTCTCGTCAGTTGAATGAACAAATTGGTCCATTGGACCCTTTGAATCCGTGCTCCTATGTATGCTAGTGTCCTCTTCTTGATCACCGTGGACTCCAACAACCACCTCATTCAAGATTGCTTGAAACTTAGCACTTTTAGCTCTCTTACTCTCTAAATTTGAGTTTAGGGCCGAATCCGCTTTAGCCTTAACGTCGGCGGGAACCTGAGGGCATGACTTAACATTATCCTTCCACCCAGCCAAGTGATGCTTGAAACGTGTAATTCCACCATTCAATGTCTGCTTGCAGTAATTGCATTTGATTCGGTTGGTGTTGTTTGCAATCAACTTCTCACCAAATGCCCAGACTGGATCTCTATCGGTTGGTACCAGTGATACGGGAACCTCACTTGAACCAGCAGAAAAAGTCATTCTAATAGAGCAAGAAATGAAATTAATATTAGTTAGATTAAATGAAAAAATAATTTACATGACTACATCACGAGAAAAATTACTAGTTGAAACAAATCAACATCAGAAAAATCTCATAACTTCATTAGATCGTTAGATCTTCAGATATCTTTTATATTATCCACGCAATATTTTATTTATCCGACAACATTTTGCATTCTTAGTAGTATACTAGTATAAAAAATTATAACTATCATTCAAACTTTCAAAGTATCCAACAAAATGAACAAAACATTTAAGTATCATTCAAATTTTCAAAGCATCTCACATTTTATTTATCAAAAGACACAAAGCAGCAAGATAACTAAAAATGTGATAAATAGCTATTAATAGGGGTATTTCAAATCATTTGTTGATTAATAAACGCGTCAAATAAAAATAATGCAACAACTAATAAGACAAATAAAGCAACAACGCAGCCACCATGCTACAACCAGCAAGTCAGCCACAAGACAACCACCATGCCTTGCTGAACTAATAAGGCAACAGGGCAGCCACCAACAACTAAATGGGTCGACAGCTACCATCAACAACCCACAAGGCAACCACCATGCTACAACCGACAACTAGCACAACAACCGGCACACAAAAAAAAACAAAATGCAGAGCGATAGAATGAGAGGGGGAGGTAGGGAGAAGAATGAACCAGCCGAGAGAGCACCAACAATATGGAGAAGAAAGAACCAGTGAGATAAAGAACCGACAACGCGCGAGAGAGGGAGAGCATCAGTGAGCTAGAGAGCACCAGTGAACCAGAGAACTAGAGAACACCAACGAGTAGGGAGAAGAAAGAACCAGAGAAATAAAGTGCTGACAGCGCGCGAGAGAGGAGAGCACAAACGAGCTAGAGAGCACCAGAGAACTAGAGAACCAAAGAGTACCAACGAGCAGAGAGAAGAAAGAACCGGAGAGCTAAAGTGCGGACAGCGCGCGAGAGAGGGAGAACACCAACGAGCTAGAGAGCACCAGAGAACCAGAGAACTAGAGAACCATAGAGCACCAGCGAGCACGGAGAAGAAAGAACCAGAGAGATAAAGTGTCGTCGGCGCGCGAGGGAGAGCTAGGGCAGGAGCGACGGGGAGAGCTAGGGCAGAGCGACGAAATGAAATGAAATGAGCAGGGTCGGGGGAGTTAAAACAGTGGCCCGACCTCGCTCATTTCATTAATAAAACTAATAATTAAATTAAAATAAATAAAATAAATAAAAATTTAATTTTAAAAAACTCCCGATATGGGCGTTTTTGGGGTTGGCATGTCGGTTAAAACCGACATGTCGGTCCGCTATTTTCAAAACGACACAAGTCAAATTTAAACCAATTTTGTGTCGTTTTTGCTCCCAAACCTTCATGTCGGCCGACATGTCGATCGATATCCACAACACTGATCTGGACAGGTATGAGCCAAGTAGATCAGTATCCCTACAAGCCTCTGGAATTCAGGAATATTTTCAATCTCTCTTCCCATCATCACGACTCATTATGTGGTTCGCTTCAATTGGAGTGTCCGCTGGTCAGCAACCACTCATTCCAGTCTTCTTAAGAAGATCCAGAGTATACTTCCTCTGAGAGATAAAGATCTCATGCTTGGACCTTGTCACTTCAATACCCAAGAAGTATTTGAGAGCACCCAGGTCCTTGACCTCAAACTCAGAAGCCATCTTTTGTTTTAGAAGCTTGATTTCTTCCACATCATCGCCTGTGATAACGATGTCATCAACATAAACAATGAGAGCTATAAGTTTACCGGTCCTATGCTTGATGAACAGAGTATGACCGACATTGCCCTGGTGATACCCAAAAGACATCATGGCTTTATAAAATCTCCCAAACCAAGCTCTTGGTGTCTGTTTCTGCCCATATAAGGCTTTCTTTAACTTGCAGACGTATCCCACTGAACTTTTAGGAGTAAGGCCTGGTGGGAGAGACATAAACTTCCTCATCCAGATTTCCATGGAGGAAGACATTTTTTACATCAAGTTGTCAAAGGTCCCACCCTTTACAAGCAGCACAAGATAGAAGGACTCTGATTGTGTTCATCTTTGCTACAAGAGCAAACGTTTCCTGATAGTCAATTCCAAGAGTTTGAGTGCATCCTCTTGTCACCAACCTTGCTTTACACCTTTCAACCACACCCTGAGAATTTTGTTTGACTGTGAACACCTATTTGCACTCAACCGGTTTCTTCCCAGGGGAAGAGTCACTAAATCTCATGTGTCGTTCTTTTCAAGCGCAGCTATTTCCTCAAACATCGCTTCTCTCCACACGGGAATCTCCAGGGCACTCTGCCAGGATGTTGGTATGGATATGGACACAAGGGAAGGCGCTAATTTTTTATGAGATGTGGAGAATGAGTCATAAGAAACATAATTAGAAAGAGGATATTGAGTGCATGACCGAATACCTTTGCAGAGAGCAGTTGGAAGCTCAGAAGGCCCTGAGTCTGGGTCCAATGATTGTTCTGGTAGCAGGTCAAGTTTGTCGTTGGGCCTCTTTCTCTGCCGAGTGTACACCTGCAAAGTAGGAGCAGTAGGAGGAAGAGTAGTATGTACAAGAGTATCACTCTAAGTTATCAAAGGCGCAAGGCGCAAAGGGCCCCTGGAGCCTAGGCGCAGGCGCGCGCCTGAGGCACGTGAGGCGCAAAAATTGGGGAAAAGGAAATTGAGTGAATTGAGCGCCCAATTCGCTGGAATTGAGCGAATTGAGCGCCCAATTCGCTGGAAATGAGCGAATTAGGCGACCAAATCGCTGCAATTGAGCGAATTGGGCGACCAAATTGCTGGAATTGGGTTAGTTTTCTTCTATCAAGTTAGTATAAGAGCCCTTTTGGAATTGGGTTAGTTCTATTCTATTAAGTTATTATAAGAGCTCATATTTTTCAATATTTTATCTAAACACGTGAGAAGTGATATAAGTACATGATAGTCATATTGATGCATACAAAGTGCAACTAAAAATCAAATAAAAAACTACAATATGTAACATAAAGTTGACGGAGATAAATAAATTTAGGGTAAAAATTTTTGTACCTTTGAACACCTATGTACAACAGTGAACTGGGCTCCAGTTCACTGTACAACTGTGAACTGGGCAGCCCAGTTCACTGTAACAGTGAACTGGGCTAGCCCAGTTCACTGTAACAGTGAACTGGAGCAGCCCAGTTCACTGTAAAACAGTGAACTGGAAGCACAGTTCCCTGTTACAGTGAACTGGGCTTCCACTATGACTATGCTAGAAGCCTTGAAAAGAAGAGAGCAGCCAAAAAAAATACTTGAACCGGCTTTCACTATTTCACTATGTGTCTATGCTAGAACAAAAGAGAGCAACCGGAAAACATGGCATCAAGAAAACATCTAAACCCTAAACATGACAGCCGAAAAAAACCTCAATATGCAAGAAGAAGAAGGAATGCAGTGAGAAGTTACCAAAAGTTTCGGCGGCCGGCGAACGGAAGAGGAGCGGCGAACGGAAGCCGAGCGGCGACAGGCGCGGAGCAGCGAGCGGCGATTTCAACCCTAACCTGGCGTGAATCGGGAAAATGAGGGCAAGCATCGTTATAAAGACACGGCAGGGAATTAAAATAAACCGAGCCTGGACCGGATCTAGGCCAGGCGCGCCTAACCAGCGCCTGAAAGGCTCGCAAGGCGCGCGCCTAGGCGCGCCTGGGGCGCGCCTAGGCCAATTCGCCTGCCTCGCCCTTGATGGGGCGCTACTCCGTGCGCCCGGTGCCTCAGGCGCGCCTAGGCGCGCGCCTTTATAACTTAGGTATCACTCACTTCCGACAGTAGAAGCTCCCCCTAAAGTGAGGGATATGAAGGAGGAACATGCAGATGTATAGACGGTGAGGGCACATACGAAGAGGGCAAAGAAGGCGAGTCACCTGGAGGTGGATTATTGCATCAGATTCACGAAACGTGACATCCATGGTAACGAAGACCCTCTTAGTAGGAGGATGAAAACATTTGTACTTCTTTTGAGTGGGAGAGTAACCAATAAACACACACTGTTGGGCGTGAGGATCATGTTTGGTGGGAGGAGTGTGATGGATGTGAACAAAGCAGACACAAGCAAACACCTTAGGAGGAGTTGAGAGGGAGGAACTCGTAAAGTCCCGAGTGGAGTGTCATTCCCAAGAATACAAGAGGACATGCGATTAATAAGATACACGACAATAAGAACAACACCGCCCCAGTAATACTTGGGAAGACGCATTGTGGCTAAGAGATAACGAGCCACTTCCAAAAGGTGACAATTATTACACTCCGCAACCCCATTTTGAGCAGGATAATAAGCACAAGTGGTTTGGTGTATAATGTCATGCTCAGCCAAGAACTCAACAAAGTGTAAATTCAGATATTCACGATCATTATCACTGCGGAGAATTTGAATTTTAACATTAAACTGGGTGAAGATCATGTTATAAAACGTTTTGAAGGTGGATAAAATATCATATTTTCTGCAGTAAATATAACCAGGTAGTGCGAAAAAAACAGTTAATAAAAGTAACAAACCAGACACAACTAGAAATAGAAGGGACGGGATAAGATCCCCAAACATCAGAGTGAATCACAGTAAAAGGAACTGAACTTGACAGTGAAACATGATTAAATGTAGTACAACAATATTTGTTAATAACACAGACATCACAAACAAAGGAAATAAAAACAGTAGCAGACATAACAGATAACAAACGCTTCATAACAGGGATAAATGAGTGTCCTAAGCAACAATGCCAGGAATAGAGGTCAGGTGTGCTGGAGTGAAGGGCCAAAGAAGGCGCCACTGGGCTGGAGTCGAGCATGTACAGACCATTGACCAGACTACCAAAGCCAATCACCGTCCCCGTCTTCAGGTCCTGAAATACACAAGAGGAAGGGTGAAAAGTTACTGAGCGGCTCATGAAATTAGTTAAATGACTAATAGATAGCAAATTACATGTGAAATTTGGAACATGCAAAACTGACGATAAGATGAGAGATGAACACGAGACTAAACCCTTCCCAACAGTAGAGGAAAGAGAACCATCATCAATGCTGATCTTATCACCACCAGAGAGGAGTATAGAAGATAAAATCTGAGGTGGAGCCAGTCATATGATCGGTGGCTCCGGAGTCAATGATCCAATGAGTGGAAGGGTGAGAAGCAGCAGAGTGAGCACCTGGGGTCCTAGTGTGGGTATACAAAGACAACGTAGAAGACTCCGTAGAAAGACCTTGCATCATGCGGCGAAGAGCAAGGACTTCATCAGCCGAGAAAGCACCAGAGAGGACAGAAGAATCAGCACCAGGCAGAGGCAGAGCAGGAGAAGTATCCACAACAACATCAATGAGATGGACCGAACGAGGAGGTGTGCGACCAGTGGAGCGGCTGAAACCACGACCACCCCGAGGGGGAGCACCACCTCTCGGTGGAGGGAAACCATGGAGTTGAAAACAAGTGTATCTGATATGACGGGTCTTCCCACAATAATCATAGATGCGGTGGTCTTTATCAGCACCAATCATCTTAGAATTACGGGCAGGACGAGCCCCCAACAAGGAAGGGGTACCAGCAGCTAGAGCAGAACTCTCAGGAGCAGGGTCGGGAAGAAGAGACTGACGACGATCAAACTCCTGTTGGACAATGCTATAAACTTCTGGAAGGGACGGTAACGACACACACCCCAAAATCTGAACACTAATCTGATCCAAGTCCCGATGAAGATCATGAAGAAACTCAAAAGTCCGGTTGCGATCCTCCCGAGCACGGACCATAGCCTCATCAACCGGGCTAACAAAAGTGAGGGAATCAAAATGATCGTATTCCTGATACAATTGAGTGAACTCCAAATAGTAAGCAGACAGAGGACGATCGCCCTGGCGGAGGCAGAATATCTTCCGTCTCAACTGGAAGATCTTGACAACATTTCCCTTTCGAGAATAAGTAGTCTCTGCACACCGCCAAATATCAGCAACATTATCCGAAATAAATAGTGGCGAGCGATGGACTCCTGCATGGAATTCGTTAGCCAGGACATGACTAAGGAATTTTCGGAATCCCATTGAGGCCAATCAGGGGCAGTCTGCTCCGGTTACTTGGTAAGCCCAGTGACATAGCCAAAGAGGCGACGACTCTTGAGAGCAAGTGTGATAGAGCGAGACTAGGATAGATAATTTGAATCATCTAGTCAGATAGTAGTAATCTGCGGAGTATTGTGATCATGAATCCCACACATAGAACTTGCAGGAGGAGGAACCGATGTGGAGGTAGAATCACTGAGAGAAGACATAGTGGTCAAAGAATATAAATCTAGAGACCACCCGCCTCGCCAAGCATCAAAGAGCGACCGATTACGCCGAACAAAGATCGACAGAGAAGAGGAGATGAAGAGAAATCAACGCGCTAGAAGGAAGCACAAGCCTTACCGCATGTCCGGCGCCGAAAGGAGAGGGGCGACAAACCCTAGGAGGCCCGCTGGAAGAGAGGGAGGAAGCGGCGCTGGAAGAGGAGGTCCGCCTGGTGCTGTGTCGGCGACGCTGGAAGGTCGACCTGGGAGCTGGGAGGGCCTCCTGGTGCGGTGTCGGCGGCGCTGGAAGGTCGACCGGGGAGGGCCGCCTGGATCAGGGAGGGCCGCCTGACGCGGGTCTGTCACGGCTGTCGCGGGCGAGTCGCGAAGAGCTGGGAGAACGAGCGGGCGAACAACGGAATGGGAGAGGCGCTGAGCGGCTAGGTCACGCGCTGCTCTGATACCATGTTGGACCGAACCAAAATTAATTTAATTTTAATGATGCTGTCCCCTCCATATATGGAGGCAGACACAAGATACAACAAGAAATAAAAAAAATATAAATACATATTGTAACAATAATAACAAATATTATCATCACATCTTCGATGTACCTTACTGATATTCTCAGATTAAATGATATGCATCAAGGTTTTTCCTAATCTTGTTCCTTATTTAGCTTGTTTGTTTATTCATTTAGGCCAATAGCTTGCAACATTCAAAGAACTGGAAGGCTGCAAAGCTCGCAGGTTGATAAGGTATGCTTAGGGTGCTCTATCAGAGTCGGTTAACAACATTCATGGATGTTTGACTATATGCCAATTTCTCTCTTCTATAGATATATTTTCTCTGTTTTCTTGTCTTGCTCTGTTAATTTTACCTTTTTATCAGGCCTGGAAAGCTCTTTTCAATGGTCAACTGAAAAGCAAGAATTATCTGAGGCCTGGAATCACCGCTCCTCTGAAGAATCCTAAGGGAAATGACACTACAACTGAGTACATAGATTCATGCACCACTTTGAAGGACCCTGTGAATTTTCGAAGTTCTGTGCTGTCTGGCTACAGAAATATTTCAACTTACCAAGGGGATTCCAACTCATCATATAAATCAGAAACCGGTAATTCTGGTTCCTTAAAACGCACCGTTCCTTCCTCAGTGGTTAGCATTTCTGTTAGCAAGATCAATGCTGGATCTCAAGTGTTAGGAGAAAATGTCGAAGGAACTTCATTGCCTTATAGATACTCATGTAAGCAAAGTCATGATTCTTGGCATACTGATAGGGATGGATACGCTGATAAAAATTCTGTAGATGCTATGGATGATGAAATTCTAGAGGTAAAAATCTGTATTTTCTGATTAGTGTAAAGTCCGTTAGAAATTTATGATACTACTAGTTTATTTATATATTTATCAACATGGGTCCAGAAAATCGATGTAGACCAGATAGTGATGGAACACTTTGAAGCTAGTAGCACACCTCAAGGATCTATTTCAAAAAAATTACCATTTTCTCCAATTACGTGTGATAGTAATGCCACAGCATACAATGAGCATCCCTTGCCGGAAGAACTATGTGAACAATGTAAACATGGATTCAAAGTATGCCACTAAAATATATACTAGTTTCCTATTCTAAAAATTATGTATTAGATAATGCTAACCTCCATTTTTAAATGCTGCAGCTAGCATTTTGTCCTGATGCATTAAAGCATTTGCAAGAAATGAAGGACAGGCTGATAACTGTATCAAATGAGCTTCTTGACAATGCTGATGATCTTAGTCCCACGCAATTTGAAAATCTTCGTCAAGAAAGGTGTGTGCAGTTTTGCAATGATTCTGTCTGTAATAATAATTCTACAATTTACTTTCACTCACTTGTCAACAAAGTTATGACACATTTTTTTCTTTTTTGCTTGGTTGGGTATTTCTTTGCCAGATTGCTTCTGAATAAAAAAATTCAACACTTAGAGAGACACCTTCAGTATGTTCAAAATGAAGAAAGACAAAGATCACATACTATGACCTCAACTGTTGCTGTCCACAGTTTTCAAACTGATACCTCACTAAGCAAATCTTCTTTTGATGCTCTCAGATCTGACTCCCAGATTAATGTGCAAAAAGAATTTGTTAGGTCCTGGAACTCTCCACCACCTTTCTTGGCTACAGACAGGCTAAATTTTTCATCAGCTCCTATGGAAAGAGAAGTGTATACCCCCAAACTTCTTGATGTTAAGTACATTGAAGGATCTAGTGATAAAAGGTGGAAAAGTGTAGATTTTTCATGGACCAAGAAGCTTGAGGTGCCCTTTGATTAATTAGGTGGTTGTTTCCTACTTGCATTTTCACTGTTCTTGTCAGCTTACTTGTTCTTGTCATTTTGCTAGGCCTACAACAGGAAAGTATTTGGAAACCATTCCTTCCGCCCTAATCAAAGGGAGGTTATTAATGCAACAATGAGTGGTTATGATGTTTTTGTCTTAATGCCTACTGGTGGTGGAAAGAGCCTAACCTACCAGGTTGATGTGTTTTCTAGCTGTTGCGTAATTAAATAGTTATGCTAAGATTTAGTGAGATTTTCTTGGCTAATGCCCGGGATGTAACATCTGGTTTTTTTTTTTTCAATTTGTGAATATAAATGTTTCTAGGATGATTAAAAACACATTTGATTCATAATTTATTTGGCTTTCTTCATATGCAAGAAGATAACAATATTATTTCCTTTTAAATGATAATATTTTATTTCTTTCCTGTTGTTAGATTTCTCCTTTTATACTAGTGCCCTGATTTCATATTTCCTGCAGCTTCCTGCACTCATTTTCTCAGGAATAACATTGGTAGTTTCACCCCTTGTTTCATTAATCCAGGACCAAATAATGCATCTGATGCAGGTATTATGTCTGTACCTAGCATTTGGTAAAGTTCTGCACACAATAATTTTTTTTCTAATATTGTTTCAATGATGTAATCGATACAGGCAAATATTCCAGCTGCCTACCTCAGTGCCAATTTAGAATGGGCTGAACAACAAGAGATCCATAGAGAACTACTATCTGAAACTTGTAAATACAAGTTGCTATATGTAACTCCAGAAAAAATTGCTAGGTGAGTGTGGGCAATTGGTACATCATCATTATTTACGTGATTTCAGTTATGGTGGTTCTCTGGTGATGTGTTCAACCTTAATGATCATATAATTACTCAGATGCAACTCATCATCATCAATAGCCTTATCACAATTATTTAGGTTGGCTTTGTGAATCCTCATTTTTCTTTCGTTCCAACCAAGTTCTCAAGCCTAAGTGAAATTAAGCAGCGTGTCACTGAGAACTCAATCCAGGTTTTGTACAATTTTTCTTGTTAGGCGAAGACATCAAATGAAGTGACATGATTAAAGCATCAAAGACATTTATCTTCTCTTGTTTTTTAGTTTGTTTAAGATTAATTTATTTTTTTAATATCCACTTAAGGTTTGTGTTATGTTGAGACCGGGTCTTGAACCCTTTACCTCCTTGATGATATCAGAGGTAGGTCAACAACCTACCGAGTTTATATCGGGCGCTGTGACTGGTTGGGGTTTGTGGGCTACAACCCTGTTATGTTCCTCGACCGGGTTCAAAACTAAATGAGCAACCCATAACAATTTGCTGGAGAGGAATTTAAATACTTCTTGATGTATCTTTATTTATTTATGCTGGATTAATCCTAGTGAGAGCCTAGGATTAACAGTGATTTCACAGAAGTACCCATTTTGATCCATCTAATGTTCCCCTCTCCTTCCTTCCTTAATAGGAATCCACCAACCAAGGGGAGCCCAAACACTAGTTCACCTGCTATCATTGCAGTTGTTGGAGACCAAGTTATTGCATATGCTACTTCATGTGTTTCGTTACCCGTGTTGCCACTTCACACAAATACCTCGTGCGAGATTACCTCTGCTTGAACCCGATAACACATTGCCTTTTTGTCTCCTTCTCTCTTTATGTGAACACCATTCCCGATGGGATGTCGTAAATTGTGACAGGTACGACTAGTGTATGTATGTATTTATGTTAGTAGTAAATAATGATAAAGAAATTACGTCACGCAAATAATATGTAGACGTACCAATAATGTGGACATATGAAAAATAATATGATAAAATACCAAATGAAAAATGTCAAGTTAGAGAATACAATACCACAAATGCTGACAACGTAGAGGGCTGAACCGAGGCACTGGAGAATTTGAAGGCCGAATGTAAAGACGGGAGATCGAAGGTGAGAATGGTGACACGATGACGGCGAGGTGGCTGCCCACGGTGGAAAAGAGGGGAGACGGGCCGGAAACGGAGAGATTCGACCGCTAGGAAATAGATCCGGGTGTAGGTGGATAGATCCAGTGTTTTGACGGCGGATCTGGGCTACGGGAAGGGGAATACGAATGGAAATGATGGATCAGAGGGTGGTAGCACTAGATCAAAATATATCTAGGGTTTTCGGAGCGATGGGAAGTGGATCCATGAAGGGGAAGGGGGAGGAGTGGCCTGCGATACAGGTAGAGGGAGGAGGTTGGGCGGCGGAACCAGGGGGGAAAGGAGGGCTGGAGGTGGTGGTTGGCTGCTGGAATACAGCAGGCCGACGGCTTGGAGGGGGTTTTTGGAGGGCGTCCGGTGGCTGAAAATAGGGTTTGAGAGGTGGAAAACGAAGGTGGGGGTAGGGGTTACCTTGGGGAGGAGTTTGACGGCCTAGGAGTCGTCACCTAGGGTTCCACGACGCCGGCACCGGGGAGGGATCGCTGGAATCCGGGAAAACTTCTTCTCCAAATCCAACAATGAATCATTTCAGCCCTCATAGCTCCTATTTATAAGAAAAGAAATTTTAGGGCATCTCATTCGACGACTATGATTGGCTGGCGGGAGATGTCTCAAAATACATGAAATAAAAGTCCAAAAAACATAAAGTAATATAAGATTTTGACTCGCGACGACGCTACGGACGCAATCGCGGAGTCCGATCGTCGATCCAGGCACGCCATATATGGAAAGTTGCCAAATCGGTCCTGAACGGGCCCAAATTGCGTCCTCGTCTCTGCTCCACTTCAATCTCCCAGGCTTGAAAGAATTCATCTCTTGATGAATTGTGATCGGAATTCTCTCGCTGATTGCCAGGTACAACTCGAAGAGATCCACCGGAAGTCGTCCAAGTGTCATCGGCGGAAGGGTGTCCTTGCCAATCAATTTCCCCTGACTGAAAAACTGTCATCTCCGGTGAAAGGAGACGGTCGTGCTGAAGTCGAAGTCCAAGACCGAATCGATCAAACTCTGCTGCAAGTATCCAAACGTCAACTGCCTCGGGGCGGTCCCGCCATTGTGCTGAGTAGCGACAACGCGGCCCATCTGAAGTAGGAACAAACTGGTGGAATCTGAACTCTGTGATGCTCTTATTGCTCATCTCTCGAAGGGTGGAACCCGGTGCGATCGGCGGTGCCGGTGGTGAAACCAAAGAAGACAAATCCCCAGGTGGGTGGGTGGTTGCACGGGGTGGACTGTGGTAGCCATCATACGTAGGTGGGGTAAGTGAGTGGTAAGGCAACGACTGTGGGGGTGGGGGTGGCTGGGTACCTCCACTGCTCGTGTCCACATACTCATGAGGCTCATAGTATGGAGTCAGATTCTCAACTTTAAACACATGGTGAATTCTCATACTGGCCGGGATGTCAAGTCGGTAGGCGTTGGTCCCAATACTACTAATAATGGAGTACGGAACCATTCGCCTCGCGCTTAACTTCTTGGCAGGCCCCGAAGGAAGCCTCTCAGGGCGGACTCACACCATTACCTTCTCGCCTGCATTAAATATTTGCTCTCGCCTTCGCTTATCTGCATGAGCTTTGTAATTTTCATTGCATATTATTATTCGTCGGCGAACCGACTCATGCAACTCATGCAAATGTCGTGCAAAAGACTCAACAGACTCATGCAGGTAATGTAAATGATGCAAAGATAACACGACAGACACGATACCCTTCTTACAGGAAAATCTAATAATGCCTGAGATGTCTCTAAAATGGGGTGGCCTATCCGAAGGTTCTTTCGGTGGAGTGTAGATAAACTCATCCCGTGTGTGACGAGTGCTCAGATGACCGTGAGAGACAACTATACTCAAATACGGGCTCGTAAAGAGCCAAATGTCTCTCGGGGAACGTAGCACATCAGGGGGGTCCCCAAGAGGTGTGTAAGAAAAGTCATCACGAAGGAGACGACCACCTGAGTGAAAATCATGCACACCGACTAGAAGTCGTGACTCTAAAATATGGTGAGCGTCCCAGACAAGAAAGAACTCATCAAGTGGATCAGCGGGTGGCGTGTCCCAAAACTCATCCAGAGTGTGAGGCGTCATAAGGTAGGTCCTCACAATATGAGTGTACTCAAGTGGACTCAAGGTAGGCCCTATATATGTCATGCTCCACTCAAGGTCCCTTCTCTAGGGCAAGGCCAGAGATGATAATGAAGGAGGCGTCATACCTGAGTGGCTCACCCGAGTCTCAACCTCACCAAGATGTGGCAGATCATCAGGAGGCTCAACAGGGGGCTCGTCACTAAGGTCAAGGTCCTCCCGATGAGTACCATCGAAAGGGGTAGTGCCCCCGTGCATGGGTGACATAGCCACTATGAGATCAACACTATACTCTCGACTCTCAGTAGTGAAGTGACCCGAGACAATACTAAGGGAAGAGTAGGGGGTGCCCAGACTCAAGTGTGGGTCAATCGATATAGTGTCGAGAATCGTGTCTCTGTTCAAAAGGGGTACTAAGTCTAGGTGAGGTGAAAAGGATGGGTATACCATCACAATGTCACTAGGTCGCTCGTCCTCACTCACGTGACCATGCTCACTAGTCATGCCAGTATCACTCTCCACCTGTATCAAAAGGTCATGATCAGATTCAACCTCAAGATCACATGAGCACCGAATCTCATCAAACTGAGAAGGATCAAAACCAAGTGTCAGAGCTCTTATCTTGGTGGGAGCACTACTCGCTGCATCGGTGGCTTGACCCAAATCCCTAGGCTTTTTTCGTAATGTGGATCTTAGGTGATCAAACTGAGTTTCTAAGAGATCAAAATGGTCAAGTACTAATCGCATAAATTCAGCCTCAGGTAACTCTATTGGTGGAACACTAGGAGGGTCTTGACATGTACTGTGATCCTGCCGATGGTGACCTCTATAAGGCTCCTGAGGGTCGTCTAGACGGTAGTTCCTAACATAATTAGATTGTGCTCGTGGGTGCGTATGAGCCCTGTGAACGTGCAGTGGAGGTCGCTCATATCTAAACTCAAGGTCCTCTCCAAGAGGAGATGTGTAGCGGCGATGACCTGAACGATATTCAATTCTATCATCGTGAAATCACGGAGAGGTGTAATGATGAAGACGTGAGGACCTCTCGTCGTGGTGATCGCCTGTAGCATAAGGGAATAGTGTCGCGGGGTCGACACGATCTCTAGGAGTGGTGTGCGGGGAACGATGATAATCATAATAATAACATGAATATCTCTCTAGAAGGGCTATATGAGGTCGGATATAAGTGGACTCAAGATACTCAGATGGAGGAGACGAACGACGGCGATAACTAGACATAAATGAATCCAATGATTATTTAAAACCTACCACTACGCAGCATGCAAATGACCTAACCTCCCTCTGATACCAATTTGATGTAGGGGTAGGCTAGTGGTGCACGGAGACTACGACTCTAGTGCTGATGCGGAGGTGACACACTAATGTAATGCTACATGCAAGGTGGTCGTCGGTCGGCAACGACAATTACTATAAGCAATGAAATTAATAACGTCACGCAAATAATTGAAATAAAGAAACAAATAATAAATTTTTAGCAATTAGACAACGAATTCCTCCGCTCGGAGGGCCTAAGCAAGCGTGTGACGAATAATTTCTCCTGCAATTATTAGTATAAGAGAACCAATTTCTAGGCAACAATAATCCCAGCACAATATGATAAAATACCAAATGAAAAATGTCAAGTCACAAAATACAATATCACAAATGCTCACAACGTAGAAGGCTGAACCGAGGCACTGGAGAATTTGAAGGCCGGATGTAAAGACGGGCGATCGGAGGTGAGAACGGTGGCACGGTGGCGGCGAGGTGGCTGCCCACGGTGGGAAAGAGGGGAGACGGGCCGGAAACGGAGAGATCCGGCCGCTAGGAAATAGATCCGGGTGTAGTGGTAGATCCGGTGTTTTGACGGCGGATCCGGGCTACGGGAAGGGGAATACTGATGAAAATGATGGATCGGAGGGTGGTAACACTAGATCAAAATAGATCTAGGGTTTTCAGAGCGATGAGAAGTGGATCCACGAAGGGGAAGGGGGAGGAGTGACTGGCTAGGGCTGGCCGGGCCTTAGGTGGGTCGGTTTTGAGGAGGAGAGGGGCGGAGGGGGACTGGAATGTGGACAGCAGGCCGGCGGCCTTGTACAGGAAGGGGAGGGGGCGGCGGTACAGGTAGAGGGAGGAGGTTGGGCGGCGGGACCAAGGGGGGGGGGAAAGGAGGGCTGGAGGTGGTGGTCGGCTGCTGGAATACAGCAGGCCGATGGCTTGGAGAGGGTTTTTGGAGGGCGTCTGGTGGCTGAAAATAGGGTTTGAGAGGTGGAAAACGAAGGTGGGGGTAGGTGTTACCTTGGGGAGGAGTTTGGCGGCATAGGAGTCGTCACCTAGGGTTCCACGACGTCGGCACCGGGGAGGGATCGCTGGAATCCGGGAAAGCTTCTTCTCCAAATCCAACAATGAATCATTTCAGCCCTCGTAGCTCCTATTTATAAGAAAAGAAATGTTAAGGCATCTCATTCGACGACTATGATTGGCCGGCAAGAGATGCCTCAAAATACATGAAATAAAAGTCCAAAAAACATAAAGTAATATAAGATTTTGACTCGCGGCGACGCTACAGACGCAATCGCGGAGTCCGATCGTCGATCCAGGCACGTCATATATGGAAAGTTGTCAAATCGGCCCCAAACGGGCCCAAAGTTCGTCCTCGTCTCTGCTCCGCATCAGGAACTAGGGGTGCTTCTCGCCAGCCGACCATTTAGATGAAATTTGAGCAAGTGAGTTCGCCAAGGATTATTTTAAGACTTTGTTAGTCGATATGCTCAATGGATAGTGGTCAGCTGAACAAGGGGCATAGAATGAAAGGGGGTTAGTTGAACATACTTATAAGAGTTGAGACATCTCAACAAATTGGAAGGCTTAAGGTGGTTTTAATTATCTTACATCACTTATAGTAAACCATCATGTAGAAAAAACTTTCTATGTGATCGTAGCTAAGAAAAATGTACTTTGAGTTCAAGATACTATTTTGGTTTAGGATTGGTGTATTGTTAAATATTTATAGTTTCAATTCTTATTTTAGCTGTTTTTGAGCTAAGCTTCCATAAACAATTCTCCTTATATGCATAGATCTACCATATTAACTAATTGATGGAATAAATTGCATTCATATGGATAACAAGCATTTAAATCCACATAATGGAGAGAGATTAGAGATGCATACTTCTTTCTCCCAGTCGGTGCATAATGTAATTATAAAAAGCAACAACATTTGTACTCCAAGGGCACAAGAAATTCCAATCCAAAGACCCTACAACTCAAAATAATTTCGTAGTTTCATTAATGAGAAATGTATGCCAAACAGAAAGAAGTAAGCATCTCTAACGACAAATGCCGCCTCCCACAAAAAATGATGCCGCTCACAAAATTTGTCACCGCCCACGAAAAATGCCGCTCCTACGACAATTGCCGCTCCCACGACCAATGTCGCCCCCACCACAAATGTCTCACCCACAACAAATGCCGCACCCACGACAAGTGTCGCACCCACGACAAGTGCCGCCCCCCACGACAAGTGTCGCCCCCACGACAAGTGCCTCCCCCACGACAAGTGCCCCCCCCCCCCCCACGACAAGTGTCGCCCCCACGACAAGTGTCGCACCCACGACATATGTTGCATCCACGACAAATGCCCCCCGAGCCGAAGGCCCGTGCCTGCCACTCGTATATATATATGCTTCTTATACTTCAATATTAGCTAGTCATAGGCTATATATTATTGTCATGCTATACGTTATATAGTCTATAGGAAGCTATATAGATAGACTATGGCTCTGTTTGGGGGACTTATTTAAGCGTCATACCGCATAACCTGGATTAATTTAAGTCCCGGTATACGGTATGCTATGCTTGATAAGTAATAAGTACGGAGCCTATATATAATAAGACCAATATAGCCTATATACGCCTATCGACTATATAAGCTACATAGCCTATATATGTAGAAAAATACGAAGAAAAGCATATATAGGAGAAGAAGGAGATGAATATAATCTATACAATATAGCTATTAGGTGTATTTGCTTAGGTTAATATATCTTCTTCTTCTATAAATAGACTCATATATAGCCTATAGGCTTTGGCTACATAGCCTATATATAACCAATATAGCCAATATAGAATAGACTTCTATATTATTGTTAATATATAAAATATATAGGCTTAGACTATATAGGCAACATAGGCATATTGGCTTGTATATAGGCTTCTTCTTCTTATAGTATAGTCTCCATCTAATATAGGCTATATAGTTTATCATGACGATCAACGACACACACGTTTATTCCGCAGGAGGCGGTGATCGACGACCCATTTGGGAGATCCGAGTACTTGGATGCACCGGGATGGTCGTTCTGAGTCTTTTCTATATATTGTTTTATGTATTTTGTATTGTATTGGGCTCCGGATCGGCCCGAACGTTACTAGTCGTCCGATCTTGGTGCCCTCACTCTCTATTTCCTTCTATCTATTTATAGTAGCAGTGGCGACTGGTTTATGGATAAGAGATTGCGAGTTGCAATCCGTCGGTCTCCCTCGGTGGACTACGAGTGGTGCTCTTCCCGTTCGAGACTTCGGCTGCCCATCCCCTTCCCGATCGGCCTCATCCAGCGCTGCCTCTACATCCCCTTCCCGACCAGCTACCGTCTGTGTTTCCGCTACCTCCCCTCATCCGGATCATCCTCCCCTGTGTTTTTGCTGCCCTCCTCCAGCATTTCCGCCGTCTCCCCTCAACCTCCTAGCCCCGTACATCCATTTCCCTTCCTTCTCCCAGCCCCGTGCAGCCATCTTCCAACCCCAATGTTGTTTCTTGGGGTCGAGCGATCTTGCCATAGTCTTTGACAAAGCTCCTGTAATATCATGTAAGCCCCAAGAAACCTCGTAGCGCTCAGACCGTGTGTGGGCGGGGCCACGATAGCATGCTCTCGATATTCTTGGGGTCTGCCTTGACCCCGCTAGCGGATACCAAATGTCCCAGGTACTTCACCTCCTCCTGCCCGAACGAACACTTGGACTGCTTGGCATATAGCTGGTGCTGGCGGAGGAGGGTGAAAACGTGCTCGACATGGGCCAAATGCTCCTCCCAACTGGTACTATAGATGAAGATGTCATCGAAGAATATCAACACTTATCGGCGGAGGAGCGGCCGAAAGATCTCGTTCATCGCTGCTTGGAATGTGGACGGTGCGTTGTTGAGCCCGAAAGGCATCACCAAAAAATCATAGTGCCCATCATGAGTACGAAGGCTGTCTTGTGTATGTCCTCCTCGCGCATCCGAATCTGATAGTAGCCCGATCGGAGATCGATTTAGGTGAAAAGGCGAGCGCCGTGCAGTTCGTCTTACAGTTCTTCGATCAAGGGAATGAGGAACTTGTCCTTGATAGTAGAGCTGTTCAGACCACGGTAATCCACACAAAATCGTCATGTCTCATCCTTCTTCTTAACTAGAATGATGGGGGCGAGAAAGAACTGGTACTGGGGCGAATAACTCCGACAGTCAGCAATTCCTTGACGTTGCGCTCTATCTCGGCCTTCTAGATGTATGGGTAGCAGTAAGGTTGGATATTGGTAGGCTCTGCGCCTATTTTGAGCTGAATCTGATGATCTCTAAACCGCGGTGGTGGCAGTGTGCGGGGTGCCTGAAAGATATCTGCATACCGCGCCAGTAGCGTCTGCATCTGAACTGGTACAATTGGAGACTCAGTGGGAGCCGGTGTAACCTCCATAATCACTGCCATCGTGCTGCCCTGGTTCTCTAGTCGCTCCATGCTCCGAAGGAATATTTCCTTCATAGGCGAAGATTTTAGGCCCCCCAGGCAGTACTGTTTCCCGTGCTGTAAGAACTCCATCGTTATCCGATCTCAATCAAAGGTCACCTGCCTCAACTGCTGTAGCCACTGCACCCCAAGCACCATGTCAGAACCTCAGATGGGTAGAAGGTAGACGTCCGTGCGCCCTGCGTACCTTGTATCCGTAGCTCCACCCCCTTCATCACCCTTCATACTGCAGTTTGCTTCCATCCGCCACCATGACCTGAAAGGCGTCCCCCTTATCAATCACATGCCCCACCCGTTGTGCCACATCGGGATGGATGAAGTTGTGGGAACTCCCACTATCCACCAAAATCGTCACCTTCTCCTGACTAATCTTTCCCCCAATCCGCATAGTGAGGGGGGGGGGGGGGGGGCTGCATCCCTCCATTACCTGTATGGAAATACTGAACTCGGTCAAGTACAAGTTCTCCTCCGACTCTGCCTTGGGTACGATCTCGTCATCGACATCCTCATGTAGCATAAAAACTTGTATTTTCTGGCATTTGTGCCCGGGCGCAAACTTCTCATCGCAGTTGAAACATAGGCCCTTCTTTTTCCTTGCATGTAGCTCGGCCCACGATAATCGTGTCACAGTTGGCTTGTTGGCCACCGCCGACTCTCTCCGGACAGCTGCCTGGGTAGTCGCGGGCTTCCCCGTGGTGCGCGTCCGTTGTCGGTTGCAGCGCTCTTCTTGTATGCGGGCCAGACTGATGACATGATTCAGACTGCGAGACATAAGCCTGAACCTCATCACACAAGTGCTCCTTCAGCCCCGAGACAAAACAGCTGAGCAACGTCTTCTCTTCCCACTGCACCCGATTTGCCAATTTCTCGAATTCGGTCTGATACTCCATCACGGTTCCCTTTTGCCGCAACTTCTGCAGAATGGCCTCAAAGTCCTCATACTCCAGTGGCCCGAATAGGGCGGTGAAACCTTCCACGAAATCAGTCCAGGACACGTAATCCTTGCCCTCAGAAACCACTGCGTCCACTAAAATGCGTCGCCCTCCCAGTGAAAAGATGCTAGCTGCACCCATTGGCCCTCCGGCAGCTCCTGATAACTGAAAAAGAGCTCGGCCTTTTGTACCCACTCTAAAGCGTCCCCTCCGTTGAACCTTGGAAATTTCATGCTCGTTAGCTTAGGAGGCATGTATGCTCGCGGAGCGGCTTGGCCGTGCCAACCTTGCCCTTGCCCATTCCATGTCGGTCGTCTTGGCTCTATCGGACCGGTGTTGGCGCCCTGGTAGCCCTGAAATGGCTGGCCGCCCCAAGGAGCTCCGACTCCGTAGCCCCCCGGAGGCCCGACGCCATGCGGTGGAGGCAAGATACCCCTCGCCGCTCCCATTGGTCCTCCTGGAGCCCTTCCGGCTCCTCCTTGCTCGCCGCCGAGCCGTGTCCAGGGCGGACGGCCCGTGCCGTAGTCCCTGTGCTCGTCGTTGTACTATGCCCAGGGCGGGTGACCTGTGCCGACGTCCGTAGCCAGGATCTGGGTCGATCCGGCCCCGGGTGAAGCCCCGCGGTTTCCCCACGTCGACGCTGTGCCGCCGATCGTGCCGGCTCCCGATCCGCTCGATCTCGCTCCTGTACGCGCGGGATCGGCCGTTCCGGCTATTTCCCCCGCTTGCGGCCCGGGATGCTGCGATGCATAGGTCTCGGCGGCCTGATTTTGTAATCCGCCGGCCTCTTCGTGCGCCGTCGTCTTCCCTTTCAGATTTTGCGCTAACAGCGCCTTGATTTCCTCCATCTGGGCGTCGATCCGTTCTTCGAATCACTGCGTAGAAGCCCTCATTTCCTCCTCGATGGAGGCCACCGAGTCCGTCAAGCCGACGTAGTTTTCTTCTAGGGTTTCCAGTCGAATGATTTCCTCTTGCGTGCGTGTAGTAACCATGGTGGAGAAGCGAAGCCTCTGATACCAAATGGAGAGAACTGGAGAAGTGGAGGCTAAGGAGAAAACTATATAGGAATTAGGGTTAGGAAGGAGGGAGAAAGGAAATACTTGAAAATATTCTTGCATAGCTCCACACGATGAGGCCGGCCCCTCCCAAACGGGGCTGAACTGGGGTGGTTCAGCCCCCCAAACCGCCGAATTAGAGAGTGGGGGTTAAAGCCAGATGGTTCAGTTCCGTTGTCGTCTGCCTTCTTCTTCCGCCTGCGAGCGTATGTACGCCCAAAGAATTGAGTCATGTTCGGGGGCGTAACACTATATATATAGTCTTTTATATTTAGGCTAGTCTTTTATATAGTCTGATCGGAGAGAGATCAACATTACCTCTCATATTCAAATACTCTTGAAGATCGTCTTTCTTGTAGATTCAATTCCTACACCTTAATGAATTTTGATGATGTGGTTAGCTATCTTTGTCCCCTTTGATACCTAGGGCTCGATCTCCTTCCCATCCCTTTATTTTACCTATGTTATTGGCCTTGCATATAAATATTTGTGCAAACTCCCTTGTTGCATTAGAGAGTCCAATAACTTTTGGAGTTTTCAGCATTGGTCGCTTATGATAGCCCAGATACTTGCAATACAAGGTATTATTGTGTGTATTCAGAAGCGTTGAGGGGCCTTGGGGTCTCAAAGTTGGGATCTTTGTGAATGACATGATCCATGTCCACAAGGGAAATCTTGAAGCTATGTAGGTTCAGTTTTTGAAAATCACAAGGATACCTCCCCCAATTAAGCATCTATTGTGGTCTAAGAGACTGATATTCGGGCCTCTGCGTGTGCTGATCACAACACAAACAATCATCCCACGTAGGGGGTCTTCACTTCAACTCACATGGGATCTAGGATACAAGCGCCGCCTGCCGCGCGTAACACCCGCCTAAATCATCTTTTAATTTGCCGCTCGTATTTTCTTATTTTGCTTAAGTAGTTTGATCCTCATGTATTGAGCCTTAATGAGGAGGGCATTTTGATACTTTTTATGTTGGACCGGTTTCCCTCATATGGGTGGATGTTGTGTTTTGGAAATTAAACAAAAAGTAATTGAAATCTCTCTCTTTCTAGTTCTCTCTATCTCTCTCTCTTTCTCCCAATCCCTCACCCGACGGACGCCCTATCCGCTTCCAGCCGCCCGACGCACTCCGCGATCCCCCACTCCTCCAGCGTCGTTCCTCCCCCACTGCCACCATAGATCACCTGAGGCCCAAGAAGGCTTCCTCTCTTTCCCTTGAGGATTTCCCCCTTCTCCACGGTGTACCCACTCTCAATCTCAGGCACGTAACAGAGTGTTGCATGAGGAAAATAAGGATAGAAAGGCTCTGATACCAAGATGTTAAGTGCCTATTTTGGGGCTTCGTCGAAGGTGGCAGTGGAGGCGGAGATATATGAGGAGCCAAACTCTACCCACGGAGAATACGATGGGAAGAGGAACGAGAGTTGTGCTCAACCCTAACCCTAGAACTTGGGGATGTAGAGTGGAACTTGAGAGATGTCACGACCCGTCTCGACATAAGTCAGAGTGCGCGTTGGGACGAGTCGTGATGCCACATGCATGAGCGGAAGGAAATCATGCCTGCTAACGCGTATGCAAAGAATGCTGAAAATAATTTGAAAGTAGTTATTTTTGGGGAAAACAGGTTGTTTTATTGCTCAAGCTATTAGAGTTTTAAAACGGTGAGAATTTTAGATGCACATGTATTTTGTAAAAAATATATTTTACAAGCCACTACTATAGTTTTCATGCAATAATGATACAATAGAGGGTGCACATGCATTAATTTTAAGTTCTAGTACATAAATATTTAAATAGCCTAGCAGTTGTTCATGTATTACTGTTCATAATTATCACATAAAGAAAACATTTGACAGTAAAAGAAATGAATCAAAAACATCAAATATGACACGGCTATAAGATCAATCATCGGTAAGCAGAAGCTCGATGCAGATCGGGCTCAGGAACCTGGCGGCGCTGACACGAAAGCTAAGACAATTCCAAAACACAAGAAAAACCCTCAGAACATCGAAGTAAACAGAGTGAGCAAAGCAAAGTACAGAACAATATCAGAAGCAAAAATGTATAAGGGTACCAGTTTCTCATGAAGCGATGCTACCAAAACAGACAAGTAAACAAAAGAGTTAAACAGAACAAATTAGTGTATTAGATTACTCTGGAGCATAGCCTAACACTATTCATGTAATATGTTGTAAGTCGTGATCGATGAAGGGTGTAGGTGCTATAGCAGGCATCCATGGTTCACGATCAGAACCGCGTGCAAGTCTTGTCAGAAAAGTAATCCTGCTTGTCGTGATCATGTCGGCAGACAGATGCCCAATTAGACGCTACAGTTCAAGGACTTGCTTACAACCACAGATTCGTTTTCGAGTTTCATACTTAGGTGATTATTTATCACATCAAGACCTGATACAAACTTCGCGATTCAGCTGTACAATATTAGAGTTCATGAACGCGTCAAGAGAGGAATTTAGTTATGAGCAACATTCGCTCGAGTCTTAAAACCATACAGACCTAAGAAACTAGGCAGACGTCAAAAACCAGACATACATCGGAAACCAGACATACATCAAAAACCGGACAGACAAAACACAGAAGAAATAAAACTGTGGAAAAGCCCACTTAACATTAGCAAATTTGTATAGCATTTATTGCTTTTTCTCCCTCTCTTTAGTCCCACATGTGTGTATAGGACTTTTCTCTCTCTTTCTCTCATCTTATATATATGTACTCATTCTTTGTATTTGAATCTGTTGAGACTATATTAGCCATCAGGACACGTGTGTATGAGACCGCATGTTTTGGCTTCCCCATCGCGTTCCAGGTCGGGTGTTGACCCCGGTGGGCCCCTTGTGGCGGAATATCCCCGCGGTCTTGTGGTTGGGGTTAGTCCCACATCGTCTGCAGTAGGCGATCCTTTGTGTTTATGTACCCCCGTCCCCCCTTACCATGACCTCGGGGTTTTGGAAAGATGTGTGGTGACGGGTGGTTTCCACATGGTATCAGAGCCAGGTTGTCCTGCTGCGGGGGTGTGTTGAGACTATATTAGCCAGCAGGACACGTGTGTATGGGATCGCATGTTTGGGCTTTCCCCATCGCGTTCCAGGTCTGGGTGTTGACCCCGGTGGGCCCCCTTGTGGCGGAATATCCCCGCGGTCTTGTGGTTGGGGTTAGTCCCACATCGTCTGCAGTAGGCGATCCTTTGTGTTTATGTACCCCCGTCCCCCCTTACCATGACCTCGGGGTTTTGGAAAGATGTGTGGTGACGGGTGGTTCCACAGAATCAAGTGGACAATATACAAGGTTGGCTTTCTCCATTTCTACATGGTATCAGAGCCAGGTTCGAATCTCCTGCGGACTCCCTCTTCTGTCCGCCCTGCAGCCTGCGGTCTCTGCGGCCTCCTTGTCCAGTCCGCACCCTCTAGCGCATCTCTCCTGCGGCCTCACTTATCCAGTCCGCACCCTCTAGTCGCATCTCTCCTGCGGCCTCACTTATCCTGTCCGCTTCCTCTCCCGTGGATCCACTTCTTCCCCCCCCCCCCCTCTCCTTTCCTCCTCTGGCCCCCTCCTTTTATAACCATCCTGTGGGGTCCTCTGCTTCCCCTTGTCCGCTGCGGCCTCTTCCTGTCCGGCGGGACCTCGGCGACCTCTTCTTGATCTCCTTCATCCGCCGTTCGCGCAGCGTCCGCCAGCTCGCCAGTTCGCCAGTTTCGCCAGCTCGCCAGCTCGCCAGCTCGCCAGCTCGCCAGCCCGCCAGCCCGCCAGCTCGCAAGTCAGCCCGGCTTGTCTTCTCTTCTCAGTTCACTCCTGTCCGCCGCGGTCTGACCCCAGACCGCCGCGACCTGACCCAGCCCGCAACATCCTCCAGCTCGCCGCGACCTCATCCAGGTCGCCGCGTCCTCACCCAGTCCGCTGTCTGTTTGCTTCCTCTAGCTGCTGCCTCCAGCCCGCTGCGGTCTCCTCCAGCTCGCTGCGGGCCTCCTTCAGCTCGCTGCGGCCTCCTTCAGCTCGCTGCGGCCTCCAGCCCGCTGCGGTCTCCTCCAGCTCGCTGCGGCCTCCAGCCCGCTGCGGTCTCATCCAACTCGCTGCGGCCTCCTTCCAGCTCGCTGCGGCCTCATGTCTACATCTGCAGACTCCGTCGTACGGCAGTTCCTCCTGAACGCCCGGCCTCTATACCGGAAGTCCGCGACGAGCTCCGGATCACTACAATTTCGCTCACTGGCAAGAAGAACTTTGTGAATGGGCCACACTCAGTTCGCCGTGTCCTTTAGTTCAAGGGATTCCTTCATCATCTGACCAGAGACCGTTATTGGTGTCCCTACTGAGGAGTGGTTACGCAATGATGGGCGTGTGCAGACTTGGCTCCTCAACTCTCTTGATGGCGAATCCTATCGTCTGGCCATGTATCATGAGACGGCCAAAGGCATGTGGGACGAGCTACACACCCTCTACTCGGCAAAGATAGTCTCCACCATCTCTATGATATCATCACCGCTCTCCAGGCCCTTGACAGAGTGACGCAACCGACTTGACGTCCTTTGTTGCTCAAGCCCGGTCTCTGGTTGAGGCTTGATCCACAATCAGCCTCCCACTCTAGATCTCGCTGCTCAACGTACCCAGAAGGAAGCTGTGGGTATCGCCATGATGATGGCCCGGGTACCCCCTCATCTTCACAGTGTCCGGGCTCACATCCTCTCCTCTACTGTTACACCGTCCTTTTCCGACGTGTGCTCAATGCTTCTCAAAGTCTCCCCGCCTCCGGATGTTCCCGGACTTCCTTCTCCGGCCTTGTTCAACAGGCACCTGCTCCCTTATAACCTCTTCCCCCCTCTGCCCGTGGTGGCCGCTCTGACTCTCGCGGCCGGGGACGCGTGGCCGGTCTAGGCCTCAATGCTCGTTCTGTGGTAAGTTGGTCATCTTGAGGCCACTTGCTTTCGCAAACATGGCCGACCTCCTCGTCCACATGCCTCTGCTGCTACTACCGACTCTGCGTCCTCTCGTACTGAGCTCGACGAGGTTCGTCTTCAGCTCCAGCATCTTCATGGCTTGCTCAGCCGTCCGCCTGCCTCGGTTGCCTCTGCTGCCTCTCTCTCCAATGAAGGTATCGCCTGCCTATCCTCTGGCACGCGCTGGATCCTTGATTCTGGTGCCCACTCATCATATCACCTCTGTTAAGCCACCACAGTACTTGTCTTCACCTCACCCGAAGTACATTACTGTTGCTAATGGGGCGTCGGTTCCCGTCTCTGGATGTGATATTTCTCTCACCTCTTCTCTCCTCCTACGCTCGGCTCTACATGTTCCGGGCTCTCCTTTCAATTTACTCTCTGTCGGTCGCCTTACTACTGATTCTAATACTCAGTGACATTTACTTCTTCTTCTTTTCTCATACAGGATCAGCAGACGCAGACTATCATTGGTAGAGGACGGCTGCAGAATGAGCTCTATCTTTTTGACGACTCTCCTACTGTCCTCGCATCTACCTCCTCTTCGGATTGGCATCGCCGTCTGGGACATGCTCCTCTTCCAGTCCTCCGGAAGGCTCTTCCTGATGTCACTCTCCCCGCTTTTCGTTGCGACACATGTATTTTGGGCAAAACAACCCCGTTCTTCTTTCCCCCCTCATTGTACTCGGAGCTCCGCTCCTTTTATTTTAGTACACTCCGATATATGGGGTCCGTACAAAGTTACTAGTATTTCTGGCTATCGCTATTTTCTTACTTTTATTGATGATTCTCTCGCATGACATGGTTATATCTCCTTCGGGATCGCTCTGAACTTCCCCGCGTATTCCGGGGCTTTCATCCTCGAGACTCGCACTCAGTTCTCTGCGCCTATTCGCACTATTCGTACTGACAATGCGCGGGAGTACACCAGCCAGACGTTTGCCACTCTCTGCTCTGAATTCGACATTCTTCACCAAACCTCATGTCCGTACACTCCGCAACAGAATGGTGTCGCCGAGCGCAAGAATCGTCACCTTCTTGATGTCGCTCGATCGCTTATGCTTCAAATGCAGGTCCC
>CM077151.1:278104309-278155416 GCA_039583875.1 Platanthera guangdongensis | reverse complement strand
TTGCAATTGCTTTGCTGAGGTGTCTCTTCTTTGAATGCCTCAGGTTTCAGGATTATAGCCGACTGTGCGGCTAGGGTTCTTTGGAGTTGCTAGTGTTGTAGCTGCTGCTGAGTTTCTTTTCCCCACTCCTGGGAGGTAGTACTTTAGTCTTGTAGTACAGATATACCTACTCACAGTGGGTTCGTGTCAGTGGTTGGCGCCCACTGGTGGTTTCTCTTTTAGATGCTTTGTACTTTGCTTATGCTGCTAGATTTTCTGTGTTGGAGTTTATTCAACTTGCTTCTGGGATGATTTATGTTAGGTTGCTAGTTATTTTAAAACCTATAAAAGAAAATAACTATTATATCAAAAAATATTGGCATCATGTTTTCCTTTCTAAAAAGTTTAATCACTATTTTCAAACCGCGTAAAAAGGGTATTTCCTATATATAATACATAAATTAAATCTAGGGTTTTGCATAGCCTTAGGCGTCCCCTGGGGACGCGTAAGCACCCTCTTAGGATGTTAAAAAAAATGAATAAAGTATTTTCCGCTACGTATAGGTATAATTTTGAAAGGGTGGACTAGTTGATCCACGAAGCCGAGGGATACGGCCTCAAAAAAATATAATTGGTTTTCACATCATTCAAGTTTTGAAATTTCTTAGTCTTAGCAGTTAGTGGTCGCCTGAGCGTCGACAGTTATCCCCTGTTCGACGTGGCATCACAACGCGCGTTTTCTTCTACTCTGATACTTCTAAAATTTCGGAGAAAATGCGGGTTGTGATAGTTGGTATCAGAGGGAGGTTGCTTGACAATTTGTCGGGCAACCTTTCCTTGTAGGTATTAGAAGTTTAGTATCATGTCATACACACACCGATATGTCATCAGCACGTCTTGGCTGAAGCACGAACACTACACTCATAGCATAACATGAAGTATACGGGGCATATTATGTAGTATGGGATGCATAATATGTGTTCGTATATGGATCCACCATAGGAGGCAACATATGAGGGTTATGTAGTATGGGATGCATAACCTCACCACATGAATGCGACTAGCACGTTTTCTTTTTCGTTGCATGAAAATGTTATGTAGTATGGGATGCATAACATTTTCATGTGTACGCCGCTCATAACATGCATTAGGGCCTTTTTAGAATGCATAGCGCAATCATGCATAGCATAACATTGCATAAGCACAACGTGCCAAGCTAAAGACGTGCAGGATGACATATGTACACACATGGTTTTGAGTCAAAAAAAAAAATTTATAAATTCATGCATGCTCACTTAGGCACAAGAGTTAGTGTGATGGTGGTGAACCATCTTAGGTTAAGCATGACATTATTTCCCTGTATAAATATATATACATATATAAAAAAAAACCCCAGAGCAAGTTGGCAGTGAAAGCAAGTACTTATGTAGGTTTGTATGTACCTGTTGTTTTGTCCTAGTAGTTGAACTAGGCTCTGATATTTGTTTGTTGATCCTTTTTAGGATGACGCCTAAGCGTAGAGTGGCGAGATTGACTCCCCAATCTGAGGGCGGGTCTTCTGGTACTCAAAGCGGTACAGTTATGGAAAGTCTGAGGCAGAGCAATGAGGCTCTATCGAGGCAGATGGTGGACGTTCAGTCTCAGATCCAGTCCCTGTTATCTGTGGTGGCAGGACTAGCCCCGAGAGCGCAGGACCCTGCTGCGGGTTTAGCTGTTCCCGCACCTCCTGCACCTCCAGCCCCTTTGGTGCCTCCAGTGGTGGTGCCCCCGGAGATGGCTTTCATCACTCAGTTCCAGCGACTGCGACCCCCTACCTACGATGGTAAGGCGGACTTCATGATATTGGATGACTGGTTGATTACCATAGAAGAAATGTTTCACTACTCTGGAGTGTCTGATGATCAGAAGGTGATGCTGGCCGCCTATCAGCTGAAGGGATTAGCGAAGAGCTGGTGGATGAGGGAGAAGGAGGGAATGGTAGGAGGAAGCACTTGGGCTTCCTTCAAGGAGATCTTGATGCGGAAATTTCTACCGTCAGTGGAGCGAGACAGGCTGATGAATGATTTCTTACATCTGAAGCAGAGGCAGCTTTCAGTCAGCGAGTATGAGATTGAGTTCAGCAAACTCAGTCGCTTTGCCCCCAGTTTGGTGAGCTCAGAGGAGGATAGAGCAAAGCGGTTCCTCGGTGGCCTGCGGAGCGAGGTACAGCAGCTAGCGGTGGCTCATGGAGCAGTGAGTTATGCTGGGGCAGTGGAGGCCGCTTTGAAGGTAGAGGCCATCGAAAACGCGAAGCATAGAGGACAGCAGGCGAGGAATGAGAAGAGGAAAGCTGCTGAAGCGAAGAGTCCCCAAGTGCCCGGTGCTCCTTCGGGGAAGAGGAGCAAGGAGGTTTGTAGTTTTTGCGGCCGGTCGGGCCATCCTGCTGAGAGATGTTTCAAGAGGGTTGCGGCGCAGAAGGTGCATGTGCATGCTATACAGGATGCTCCCAGACAGAATGCGGTGTGTACTTTGTGCAAAAAGAGGGGCATGATGTTGCCCGTTGCTGGTTGAAGGACAAGGTCTGCTATCAGTGCGGACAGAAAGGTCATACCAAGGCCCGATGCCCGCAGCTCCAGTCTGTGCACCGACCAGTTCCTCTTCAGGCGTTGCCACCGCCTCAGTCTATGGATAGAGGCAAAGGGAAGCTGAACGTGATATCTTCAGCAGAGGCTCAAACTTCGACGCAAGTCATTTCAGGTAAACCTTCTTGCTAGTCTTTTACTTCCTTTGCAGTTTAGTTTGACTTTTGTTTTCTGTAGTGACTGTGCTTTTCCCCGTTGGTGTTTATATAGGGAGTTTTAAGGTAAAGAACCGCTGGGCGCGCGTTCTCTTTGACTCAGGTGCTACCCACTCATTTGTGGCTAGGGCCTTTGTAGAGCGGTGCCAGCTGGTTCTTGATCGTGTCGGTGATGCCTTTTGCGTCAAATTTCCCTCGGGTGATTCCGTGATATCAGATCAGGGCATTCTGGATTGTCCTATTATGTTGGTGGATTTCCCAGCCAAGGCGGATCTGAAGGTTATAAACTTGGAAAATTTCGACGTCATCCTGGGTATGGATTGGTTGTCCAGATACGATGCGGTGATCCAGTGCAGGGGTAAGCGCTTGGACTTCAAGAAGGACAACGGTCAGCCTGGGAGTATTTATGGCGATCCGTGTCAGGCCTCTCCGGCGATTTCTGCGGTATGTGCTCAGAGGTTATTCAGTCCTGATTGTTGTGCTTGCTTAGTTGCGGTGTTGGGGACTGTTAGCAGTGTGCCGTTGTTGGATGAGATTCCTGTTGTCCGTGAGTTTTCGGATGTGTTTCCTAGCGACCTTCCCGGTCTTCCCCCTGCCAGAGATGTCGAGTTCGTGATTGACTTGGAGCCGGGTACGTGTCCTATTGCTAAGGCGCCGTACCGGATGGCCCCGCGAGAGCTGGAGGAGCTGCGTACCCAGTTGGATGAGTTATTGGAAAAGGGTTTCATAAGGCAGAGCTCGTCGCCCTGGGGTGCACCCGTTCTTTTTGTGAAGAAGAAAGATGGTTCGATGCGCCTTTGCATCGACTATAGGGAGTTGAACAAAGTCACCATCAAGAACAGGTACCCCCTGCCCAGAATCGACGACTTATTCGATCAGTTACGTGGCAGTTCTGTGTTCTCCAAGATTGACCTTCGATCAGGATATCATCAGCTCAGAATCCGGGAGTCGGACATTCCACGGACGGCATTTCGATCGAGGCATGGACATTTCGAGTTCCTAGTTATGTCTTTTGGGCTGACCAACGCGCCATCAGCGTTCATGGACATGATGAACCGAGTGTTCAAGGATTTTCTGGACAAGTTTGTGGTCGTATTCATAGACGACGTTCTGATTTATTCTCGGAATGCTGCGGAGCATGATCAGCACTTGCGGTTGGTGTTATCTGCCTTGAGAGATCATCAGTTGTACGCCAAGTTGAGCAAATGTGAGTTCTGGTTGCCTCAGGTATCCTTCCTGGGTCATGTGGTGAACAAAGATGGCATTTCAGTGGACCCGGTGAAGATTTCTGCAGTGATGGATTGGCATAGGCCGAGCACACCCAAGGAGATCAGGAGCTTCTTGGGGTTGGCCGGCTATTATCGAAGGTTTGTTGAGGGCTTTTCTACCTTGGCAGCACCCTTGACTAAGTTGACGCAGAAGCATGCGGCGTTCATCTGGAGTGAGCAGTGCGAGGAGGCCTTTCTGGAGCTAAAGAGGAGATTGTGCACTGCTCCTGTTTTGACATTGCCTATGGAGGGCAAGGACTATGATGTTTATGTGGATGCCTCGCATGTTGGGCTCGGAGGCATATTGATGCAAGAGGGGAAGGTGATCGCGTATGGGTCGCGGCAGTTGAAGACTCACGAGCGGAATTATCCTACGCATGACCTCGAGTTTGCGGCGGTGATTTTTGCGTTGAAGCTGTGGAGGCATCTACTCTATGGGGCCCAGTGCAAGATTTTCACAGATCATAAGAGTCTGAAGTATGTGTTTACTCAGAAGGAGCTGAATCTGCGCCAGCGACGGTGGCTAGAGTTCGTGGCCGATTATGACGTGGAGATCCAGTACCATCCAGGCAAGGCCAATGTGGTGGCCGACGCCCTGAGCCGCAAGACAGGGAAGATCTTCAACCTCACGGCGGACCGTTTAGTGGAAGAGTTCCTGTTGATGGACATCTCTGTGGGAGGCTGTGATTTGCAAAGCAGTTTAGCAGTGGCAGAGCCATCTTGGATTTCGCTCACCAGGTTGCACCAGAAGGATGATCCAGATTTGTTACACCTGTACCTCAGGGCTGAGAGAGGGGAGTTGCCGGATTTCTCCATCGACGATTTGGGTACCTTGAAGTACCGCTGCAGGTTTTGCATCCCCGCGATTGGAGACATCAGGAGCTCGGTATGCAAAGAGGCTCATGGATCCAGTGTTGCCTACCACCCGGGATCCACGAAGATGTATCATGATTTGAAGCAGATCGCCTGGTGGCAAGGTATGAAAGGGGATATAGCTCGGTATGTTTCTGAATGTTACACTTGCAAGCGAGTGAAGGCCGATCATGGGAGGCCTGGTGGAAAGCTAACTCCTTTGGAAATCCCGACTTGGAAGTGGGAAAGTATCTCTATGGACTTCATCACGGGTTTACCAAGATCTCCAAGAGGATTTGATTCAGTTTGGGTGATCGTGGACCGATTGACGAAGTGTGCGCACTTCGTACCTTATAAGATCGACTACCCGATGAAGAAGATAGCAGAGCTGTATTTGAGTGAGGTCATCCGATTGCATGGAGTTCCCGTGAGCATCATTTCAGACCGAGACTCCAGATTTACTTCCCGCTTCTGGAAGAGTTTGCAGGAGGGTTTGGGCACAGACTTGAGATATTCTACCGCTTACCACCCCCAGACAAATGGGCAGACCGAGCGGGTGAACCGGATTGTGGAGGATATGATCAGATGCTACATTCTAGATCACGGTGGAGCATGGGATGAGCGTTTGCGGCTCATGGAGTTTGCCTACAACAACAGCTACCAAGAGAGCTTGCAAATGGCTCCCTTCGAGGCATTGTATGGGAGGCGCTGCAGAACTCCGTTGTTTTGGACTGAGGCCGGTGAGAGGCCGTTGTTGGGTCCTGATGCTCTAGAGGAAATGGAGGTTGCAGTGAAACTCATCCGGGAAAAGCTTCGGTTAGCTCAGGAAAGATATGAGAAAAACGCCAACCGGCGTAGGTCTGATTTGGAATTTTCGGTAGAGGATTTGTTTTCTTGAAGGTGTCTCCGATGGTTGGAGTGAAGAGGTTCGGCAAGAACCGTAAGCTGGATCCGAGGTATGTGGGCCCATTCAGAATTTTGGAGCGTATTGGTGTGGCAGCTTATAGGTTGGATCTACCCGCCAACTTCCCTAGCGTGCATAATGTCTTTCACGTGAGCCAGCTGCGAAAGTGTGTGCGGAGCAAAGGGCAAGTCTTGGATGCCGTGCCCCAGTTGGAGCCCAACCTCTCGTATGTTGAGGTGCCGGTCCGCATCTTGGATACTCAGGACCGAGTGCTGCGATCAAAGTCTATCCCGATGGTGAAGGTTCTTTGGAAGAATCAAGATTTGGAAAGTGCGACTTGGGAGCTAGAGTCGGCGATGAGGGAGGCTTACCCTCGCCTGTTCTCGTGATTTGTCGGGTATGTTTTATTTCCAGTAACTGTTATATTGTTACTTTCTTTTGGTAGTAGTAGTGTACGTAAAGTTTCGGGACGAAACTTTCTTTTAGGGGGAGTGACTGTAACGCCCCCGAATTTTTTGGCATTCATTTTAGTCCTCGTTGGCGTTACGTTGGCGCATTCCCGGCTCGTGCCGTTGTTAGAGTACCTCGTTAGGTGTTCTTAGAGGTTTTAGCCTGTTGTATGGTTTCCCCAGCTAGCCGGTGTCTGTTTTGGAGGCCCGGCTGAGCCTCTTAGGGAATCCCTATACCTTGGCTTCGGGCGAGGTTTGCCCAAGTGTGTGGTCGTCGGAGGTTGTGTCCAACTTCGCCGATGTTTTCGTAGCCCGAGTATTTAGCTACGGTGCGGATTTGGTCGGAATCCGAGAACGTTAGTTTTCGCGCCTTTTCGACGGTCGCTAGTTAGCGAGCCGTCATTTATGTGAGCGTATTTGCATGTTTTCGCATTTAGGGCTTAGCGAGCGATGTGGGCGTGCCGTTGCGTAATTGCACGTGCACGTGCTTGCAGGGTTTGTAAGTTGTGCGTGCGCGCGCGTGTGCTTGCGTCCGGGGTAGAAAATTGTGTGCGCGAATGCATGTTAATAGACGTGTACAAGTATTTTAGTGCTTGTAACTAGTGTGGTTAGCGGTTGTCTTAGTCAATTAATAAGTATATTTATATGTGTGTGTAGGAATATATATGTATGTGTGTATTTATAAGTATGTATAAATATATGTATATATATGTGTATTTTTGTGTGTGTGTAAATATATATGTGAGGGTGTGGTGTGCAAATATATAAGTGAGTGTATGTAAATAATAGGCTTATATATATATAGTCTTATGCATCGGTTAGGTTAGAATTCTCCCCAAACCCGACGGCGATTCGCAGAACCCGCGCGGAAGAACAGGCGGAAGCCCGGGGCTGCTCCGACCGCCGATTCGCCGCCCAGATCCGCTCAAAATCGTGGTTTGAGGCCGGATCCGTGCTCCTCTAGCCGTGACCGTCGTTCCGAGGTAGTTTTTTTTGGATTTCACCATCGTTTTTTTTTCCGATCGGGGGCCGAGGGTTCCGGTTCGTGCGTGCTTTGATGAAGCTTTTCTTCTCAGGTTTCCCCTTCGTTTGTTGCTCGCGGCCGGCGGTTGGGAAGGGAGTGCTTGGCCGATTGTTGTCCCTCAACGTCAAACCAAGGCAAGTGCATCGTTTGCCCTTGTCAAAGCTAGTGCAATTTAGTTCCTTGATTTTGATTTCAGAATTACTCTCCTAATTATTATTTTTCTTGCTTCCCCTTGCTCACCCGAAATTTTGGGGCTAATCCTTGTTGCTTTAGGTCGCGGTTTCATGATTCGGGGGGGGGGGGGGGGTGGGGTTAGATCGGATTTTGTGCTATATAAGTTACTAGTTTAAAAGTTGGATTTTGGGGACCTTGAGTCGTGCCCGGATTCCGTTAGGGGGTTGTACCTTGGTTTTTCTCAAAATCTTTTGATTTCTAAAGTAGCGGCCGAATTAAATCAATAGGCTGTTGTTCATTCCTTAGTGTTGATCAGGACGTGTTCAATAATCGGCGTTAGAACGTGTCCAAAAGTTGGAGGTTATGGTTGCTTCAACTTGCTCGTTTATTCAATAGTTTCGGTCGTGCTCACTTGCTAGAACCTTGTCCATTTCCACCTAACGTATAGCTTGTGGTTCCTTTTCTTGGGTGTGAACCAAGACCAGCTCGTTTCATTTTGAAGTTAATGGTTTATGTTAGCGGCTAATTAATCATTATGTTGGTACCAAATTAATCGTGCGTGGATAGGTATCGAAGTAATTAAGTATGTCTTCATGTCAAATTAATTAGGCCTGTTGCAACGTCTAACCTATTTCTTTTGTTATGGTGACCAACCAATGGTACGTGTTTAATTGAGTGTCGTACCACTTGCTTAATTACAGTATCGTTCTGCTTTCAATTTGTTTGTGACAAACTACTTGCTTGGACAAACACGATATTTAGACTGTTGGTATGAATATAAGGCTCTTAGGGGGGTTGCTCTAGAGTGTTTAGGGTTCAGTGTGACTTCTTGGTGGTTCATGGAATCACTAGTGAGGGCTTCCCCGAGTCACGTAGTGCTGGAGTAGGATGTGATTTTTGGGTGGGTCGGACCGATGCCGCCACCCTTGTTTTACTTCTTGTCTTATTAAGACAATGTGGCTGTTTGGTTGAGTTGGACCGATGCCACCACCACAGCACCTTGTGATGTTTAGGCCCGTTAGACGTGGTTGGACCGTTGCCACCAGTCTAGGCCTGTGTTTCTGATTTTTTTTGTCCATCTCCAGTATTAGGTGACTCTTTCTGCTCAAGCTTATTACCTGGGTTTATTATTTTGCTAATCCCTGCAGCAGAGATTTGAGAGGTTTGACCTCACCCGTGCACTTGGTGCACCCCTTCTTGCTCACTCATGGCAAGTATTATTCCTTCGTTTGTTCACTTTAGCTCTTACATGTTTCACTTTTTCCTTGCTCTATTGCTTCATTTTTTTTCCTATTGATATATGCATATTGCTTTGCTGAGGTGTTCTCTTCTTTGAATGCCTCAGGTTCAGGATTATAGCTGACTGTGCGGCTAGGGTTCTTCTGGAGTTGCTAGTGTTGTAGCTGCTGCTGAGTTTCTTTTCCCCACTCCTGGGAGGTAGTACTTTAGTCTTGTAGTACAGATATACCTACTCACCAGTGGGTTCGTGTCAGTGGTTGGCGCCCACTGGTGGTTTCTCTTTTAGATGTTTTGTACTTTGCTTATGCTGCTAGATTTTCTGTGTTGGAGTTTATTCAACTTGCTTCTGGGATGATTTATGTTAGGTTGCTAGTTATTTTAAAACCTATAAAAGAAAATAACTATTATATCAAAAATATTGGCATCATGTTTTCCTTTCTAAAAAGCTTAATCACTATTTTCAAACCGCGTAAAAAGGGTATTTCCTATATATAATACATAAATTAAATCTAGGGTTTTGCATAGCCTTAGGCGTCCCCTGGGGACGCGTAAGCACCCTCTTAGGATGTTAAAAAAAATGAATAAAGTATTTTCCGCTACGTATAGGTATAATTTTGAAAGGGTGGACTAGTTGATCCACGAAGCCGAGGGATACGGCCTCAAAAAAATATAATTGGTTTTCACATCATTCAAGTTTTGAAATTTCTTAGTCTTAGCAGTTAGTGGTCGCCTGAGCGTCGACAGTTATCCCCTGTCCGACGTGGCATCACAACGCGCGTTTTCTTCTACTCTGATACTTCTAAAATTTCGGAGAAAATGCGGGTTGTGACAGGCTCCACTTCTTCTTCCACTTCTCTCTCTTTTTCTTCTTCTTCTTCACTTTTTTGGTTCATCTCTATCTTTCTGCAAAATTGATAACTGTCCGGTTTTGATGTCTGTCCGGTTTCAGCAATTAGCAATTGCATTGAACTTGTAATGGTTGTTGGTATGGTATTTGTGGAGAACTGTTGTGATTCTCCCCTCTCTAAGCTGTTGTGCTCGGTGATTAGGAAAAAAAATTCGCTCAAAACTTTATTTTGTGTCCAAACAACTTTTCGAAAACTCTGTTTTACCCAAACAGTTTTCTAACAAAACTCTGTTTTTCAGAATCAGCACTTTTTCTATCAGCAACAGTTAATCAGCAGCTTTTCATCAGCAACAGCCAAACCAAGCAGAGCCTAAGAAGGAGTGAAAGAGCCGTTGATTCCTCTAGTGCACGAACAAAAAAGGAGCTAAGCAGCACAAATGAAGAAGAAGAAGAAGAAGACCTTGAGGCGGACGGGAGGCGGGAGCAACAACGATCGGGAGAAGATCGGGGCGGACTACGGAGCAGCAGCGATTGGTGGGCTTGGGCAAATTCAGAGCGCGAAAAGGGCGAATATGCGATAAGCGGCCTATCGGCGAGATAAAAAAGGGAATTGTTATTTATACTCCATGAATGAATATTTGTAACTCATGGATATTTATACCCATAAAATTATATTCTTACCCAAACACACTGTTTGTACCCATTGATAAATCTTGTTTTGCTTGGGTTGCAGATTAAGAAGAGTATAATATCCACTGCAAGATTTGTATTCAGAACTTGAGTAACAAATTATCTAATGAATCAAGGAAGAATCCATATAGGATTAAGACATTTATTGGGGCTTCATGAGAAATTTGGTCTGTGTCGACATGAAGAAGAGGGGGAGAAGGTGTCGTCCTTATCCTGCACTGAAATTTGATCATTCGTGGACTTTGAAGGAGTAAATTCTTGTTTTAATTAATTTACCTGCGCGTAGATTAGTTCTCTAGAGTGAGATAGAAGAACCTGCGGTCGCGGATTTTCATGTATAGGTAAAATGTTTTCTAGACTTTCGACTTTTCAGTAAGTTCTCTACCGTTTGTGCAGGAGGATGACGGTGGATGCTCTAGGAGGTTAAAGCTGACCAAGCGTGGCAGCGGCTAGCGTCGCCGACGAACCCTTTGAACTCCTCTGATCTCGTCGTCGGCGAGCCCTTCGAACTCTTTTGACCTCGTTACCAGCAAGCAGGCAAGCAGACAACTTGCGTGCATGATTCAAAAGATGGTCAGAACTCGAAAGGTAGGGCTTGCACGAACAAGAGAGTCGGTACAAATATTAAGATTTAGGGCTTCAAAACTCATTAGAAATGTTTTAAGATTTGGGTATGAATATCCATTTATGTGGTATAAATAAGAACACCCTAAAAAAATACTGCGGGTTGTAGAGTCAAACCAAAACCTGCAGCAAAAAAGAACGTATAATGCAATAAAAGAAAAGCTGGTCACTGTGAAAAGCTGGCCACTATACAAAACAATTGACAATTAGTTATAGATGCGGTTTTTTTATTTTAATTATCAATATTTAAAATAAATATCAATTGTATGATAAATGAAATAAATATTTTAAATTAAAATAATAATAATAAGCTAGTTGCGGTTCGGTCCGGAACGGGTCTAAAAATTTTGAAACCATTCGGGACTTATATGTTGCGGTTCCAGTTCAGGTTCCGGTCCGGATACAAAAATAAAGGAACGCACATGTACCATTGTTGTTTACGGTTCCAAAATTCAAACCGAAACTCGAATAATTGACGAATTGTTCGGTCCGGTTCTTTACGGTTCCGGTTCGACTTACGGTTTTCGGTTTTAAGTGGAAGCTCTACCTGCCACTGGCCTCCACCGACTGGCCCCTAGGGCGCCGCCGACCGCCGGTCGTTGGCTGCCGTCTGACGCCTAACTGCAGTTGTTCAACCGTAGTGGTTTTGTATCCACTGGTCCCATTACAACGTAACTACCCACTATAAAGGAGCGTACAACTGAATCTCCTAATGAGTGTGTGCGTAAAAAAATTCCTAAAACTATATGCATAGTAAAATGATAAATATCAGTGAGTATAACAAAAATGTACGTGACGACCTGCGTATAACAAATTATGTAGTTATGATGTGCTCTTAGTCATATTCATAACCGGTGTGTGTATAATACATAAGTTAGTTGTAGTATGGAATAGCCACAAAGTTACCCATAATATGCGCATAAATTAATTATGGTGTGTGGATAGCCGCATAACCACAATGTCCTCTTATTTATGAAAATGTCACTCAAAGAAACTATAAAAGATGTCTCAGACCCTCCTTTTATTCCATCTTCTCCCACCTTGCACCTTGCCTCCTACACATAAGTAAACACCTGAAGAATCATTTGAAGATCTCCCTGTGCGCTTGAGAGAATTCTCGAAGATTTTTGAAGACCTTTGAAGATCCCTTGAAGATCTCCCTGAGGCCTTCAAATGCCCTTTGGGGATTTCACCGTCCACATTCCGCCTCCTACACATTTAACCCCTATGCACATTTCACCTAGTGCACATTTCACTCAGTGCACATTGCTCTCCGCGCACACTACGCCCTGCTCCATACAATGAACACACCGCTCCAGATTTCTTCGTACACAACTGGAGACAAGCCGCAAACTCCAGACTATGCCAAGCGCACACCCCCAGCTGTTTAACATCAACAGAAGCCTCCAGAGCACTGCAGGCAAGTTGCTCCCTTCAGTGCAAGTGAAAAATACTTAGCTCCATGAGCGGCGGTCTGTCACCCTCGGAGTCTCTCTCTCTGTGTCTCTCTCTCTCTCCCTACAACTGTAATGAGAGGCAGTATGTCGCCCTCGAGTTCTCTACAAGGCTCATGTAACACACCAAGACTCCCTTGGGCGACACGAACATCGAAAGATGAACTTAAAAGTGAATTTCTATAATGTTTATTCAACACAAAGGGCAAACACATCAAGAAGTATGATTTATATATCACCTTTGTGTTCACCTTCAGAAGTTCTTAACGAGTCTCTCTTACTTACATTAAATCTATTATAATCTTTTATTTTGTTTTGTTTACCCGCCTGTATCAGTAGAAAATTCGTCGTGGTTGTTGGCGATTAGGTACGTGTATGACTTAGGGAGGAATTCGATGCGGTTGCTGACAACTAAGGTCTTGCGGGGCTTAGGGAGGAATTTGGCCCGTGTGCTGGTGACTAGATCTAGGGTTTAGACTTAGAGGTTGCTTGAGATCTTATTTGAGGAGAGATAAGCTAGGTCCCACCGGTCCTTGGGAGAAGAGTGGGTATCGAAAACAAAAATGGGTTTTTCATTTTTGTCTCGATTTCTAGCGTTGTAGAAATTAATATTTTTTAAAATCAAACTTTTTATGAAATGAAATCATGCTATTTGTTGTTTTATTATCCTGATGTTATTTTTTATTCTAAGTGTTTTAAATAATATTTTATCTCAAAGCTATAATGCAAAATATATTGCAAGGTTCTTTTGCTCGTCTGATTTTAGGTTTCAATCTCTACAAGCTAGTGTCATGCGGTAGCACCTGGCGTCGACAGTAGTGGACAATGATTAAATTCCGCCTCAAACTATAAACAAACTTTTATATTATCATCTCTTGAAAGTGAAAGTAAAATTTTCTATTCAATATTTTCGAAAACACTTTTATTTTTTCAATAATATATTTTTTATAATTAAATTCTTAAAAAACTCTTATTCACCCCCTCCCCCCCTAAGAGCGTCAGCTGATTTAACAGTATTTAGTTAATAGATCAAAAAAGGTCATTTGATATAGTTCTCCATCACGGAGCATGTTGTAGGATGATTTGTACCGAAACTTCCTTTTGTCCTCTATCTCTGTAGGAAATTGATCACCATTGGTGAGGAAAATGATAAATTGGTTGATCTAAGATGCTCGTTAATCAATTTCCATCAACTCCCCTTCATCAATGGATGTCCGAAACAATTAGGTTGTGGTACTCTGAGCCCTTGAACCATATTTATCCAACTAGCGGGCATCAAAGTTCTCATCCCAGGGAACATATTGGACGAAGAATGATAGGAATTAGCCAATCAGGCCCTTCCCCTCCACCAGATACTACTGCAAGATCAATTCTCTCACTTTGAACTCCCACAAATCTGGGATGCAATCCAATGAATTTGTGTGAGCTGCAAGGTTCTGCACTCCCAACTCCTTGGCCAAGCGAAGGCCTGCAAGAAGATCCCCATTACTTGCTTGATTCTCATCTTTTGTGGGCTCACCAAGATGATGCTCACGCTGGAAGAATTCTTTCCCGAGGCTCAGTCGACAAACATCTTCTACAGTACACACACTGAAGAGCTTGCTCATTGCCCTGCCTTTACAGAGAAGTCGGTCAGGAAGTCAGTAACCGTTTGCGCCTTCATGGTCATCTGAGGTACAAAAATTATATAGAACTCACTAAGCTCCACAAACCACTTGGCTAGTTGATCTGAATGCTCCATCCTTTTCATGATGTTGTGTAAGGGCTGATTGGTCACAACCCTGATAGTATTTTCTTAATAGCATGACATGAGCTTTCAAGCCGAGATGATCAAGATGAAATCTAGTTTTTCCAAGATTGAATAGTGCAGCTCAACCTTTCACAAGATCATACTCATATAGTAGAATGAGAGTTGCTTTTCTCCCTCTTTTTGGTCAAGCACCGAGCTCATTGACTCTTCTCCCACCCCAAGTAGAGAAAGTGGTATTCTCCCTCTTGTGGTCATTGTAGTAAGAACGCCTGCCTCAACTAACGCTTTAAGCATTGAAAAGCTTCCTCACACTCCACCGTTCATTCAAAATTTCGATCATTTTGATGATTCTTGAAGTATGGAGAGCATTTTCCCCCGGCCTCGGATAAGAACCTGCCTAAGTCAGTTAATTTGTCAGTCAAGCATTACACTTCTTTGTTATCTCTAGGCCTTGCCATTTTCATGATGTCCTTCAACTTGTCAGAATTTGGATCTATTCCTACTGGAGTTAACATATGTCCATAGAACTTTCATTTCCCAGATATGAAAACATATATAATTCGTCGGGTTGAGACTCATCTTATACTTTTATAATGTAGCGAAGGTATCATTTCTGTTCTCAAGATGCTCTTAGATACATTTTCTCTTGACCATGTGGTCTGCCATATAGACCCCTAAGTTCTGCCCGTTTTGCTCTTTGAAAATGTGGTCTCTCATCCGCTGATAGGACGCTCATGTGTTATTGAGACTGAAGGGAATCATCTTATAGATGTAGCATCTATCATATTTGATGAAGAAAATGTCATGACGGTTAGCAAAATGCATATGAATCTGATGATATCCTGAAAAAGCATTAAAAAGCTCATTATAGGAAAACTGATGGTTAAGTCAACCAGCATGTCATTCTGAGACAATAAATAATAATTCTTTGGGTAAATTTTATTAATAAGAGAAAAGTTTATACATATTCTCCACTTTGCCCACTCTCTTCACCATTACAATATTGAAGACCCAGTTAGAATAATGGATCTCTGACATAAAGCTTGCCTTAAGCATCTTCTCAACCTCTTTGTGAATGTGCACGACTAATGTAGTAGCCACCACTCTCTTCTTTTGCCTAATGGGGCTAACCAACTGGTCGAGATTGTGGCGATGACACACCACATCTGCATTGATGTCACACAAGTCTGTAGTACTCCATGCGAAGACATCGACATTCTCATAAAGACACATCATGATGTTTTTTTGTCTTCCTCTATCAGCTCTCCACTACCCTTGATGCTTTCGAGCCTCCTTCCCACATCTACCACTTCAACTTTCTCCACCTGGCCTACCACCTCTGATTGCTTTTTACAGCCACCACTTTCACGGGAGGGTGCCAACAATGTACTAGTCAAGTTAAAAAATTAAACAAAGAGTTACCCATGAGTATTGATCTCATAATTCCAGAGTTCATATAAGAGTACAATGTTCACTGTTTGATGTTTGATCCACAGTACAGTTGTACTTGAAGGATTTTTTGAAAAAAAAAGTGATCCATCAATTTAAAAAGATATAAAAAATATTTATGATATTTGATTAAAAAAATTGTGCACCCCCTTTATCAATTTTTTAAAATCCACCACTATATATGCAATATAGACTGGGTGTGTTCTGCGAATATTCGTCCTCAAAAGATATATATTAAATATATCTTCATGATGGACTTTTGTGAGGTTACTGAGGTTGCCTCGAATGAACACGCGAGCCCGATACTGGCCACTCGAGCTTATTGGCGTGTTACCTTGGACATTGCAATGCTCGCTCCCCCTCAGGAGAGAATTCACCTCTTGGCGATCTGCGGGGTGGCCTCGCCTATGGGCGACTTCCGGAGGGGCCTCGCGACCTTATGAGAGCCCTCGCCTATAGGCGATCTTGGGGGTGTCCTCACTCCTAAACGGGTTAAACCACGGTCTGGGCGAGTCAACTAGCATATCTCATAGTTGCTTACAACATATTTTGGCTGATGTTATTCCCCTCGGTCAATGATCAACTCTCTGCTATTTGTAGACATACAAAGAGCTTGGGCCTACCTACCCTCAGCGAATACAGGTTATCCATTCTCAATCCAACACAATTTCATATTTGTATTTGTTGAGATAATTATATGGCAAGATTAAATTACTACATTATTATTATTATTATTGTTGGCCATCTTTTTTGAGCCTACAAGTGGGAGAAATAAAAAATAGCACCTTAGCCTCTTAACCCAAACAAAATCTCCATTATCTTCCCATCAAAATATTCATAACAAACACTTGTAAATTCAAGTCACCCTCTTCTTCTAAAAATTAACGGTCAAAATTTCATCATTTTCATCTGTTTGTGGAGATGGGTTCTCATAAGACATTAAGGTTCCGTTTGGCACGGTGGTGGCAGTCATGAACATGATGATTAAATTATCATTCGTTTACGCCCACCTAAGTAACTTCATCGACTTTTATGTTCAAACAGATGATTTTTGTTAGGTAATTCTTAACGAATGACAATTTAACTCGTAAGTTCATGACCTCCACCACCTTCTCAAACGGAGCCTTAAGTAATACCTCATTGCATGTTAGGAGCTTCTTAGGCTGCGTTTGGCGCAGCTTATCGCGGCTTATTTGCTCTGGTGAGGTTGGACAAAAATGTCATTGTCACACCAAAATCTTATTTTTCGTACTCATTTCTTTTTTGTAACATTTGTGATACCAAACATACATTCTATGACAATGACGTTTTTGCCCAACCTCATCGGAGCAAATAAGTTATGATAAGTCGCGTCAAACACAGCCTTAATATAAGAAAAATATTCCAACAAAAAGTATGATCAGATTTTTGAATTCCAAATACAATTTGATGTTCTCTAAAAATTGCTCGCGAAATAGAGCCTACATTGTAAACTAAACTTGAGCTGTGTAATTAAATTATATAACTAAATAATTTTTTTATTAATTAATTAAAGGCCTGCAAACAAATTTGAGAGACCGACGTCTCTCTCATTATAAAAAAAATGTGTCGGATTGAAATGAGGAGAACTGTACGCCCTCCAAATGTACTTAAAATCATGTCAAAGTCAACGCTCAAATTTATTATTACAAATTTATCATTTTATATACATCAACTATGCATACTCTAATCTATCTCTATTTTTAAATATTTTATTTATCTATTTTGTTTAAGAGTTTCTTTGGGAGGACTTTATTTTCACCGGTCAAGCAGTTACGATCGCATGAACCGTGTCTTAATTGGAAAACTCCATAGTTAAACGTGTTCGGGCTGGAGTAGTCACGTGATGGGTGACCTCCTGGGAAGTCCCCGTGGTGCGTGCTTGACTATCGAGTTTGACTCATCTAAGGGAGGATGTGGCCTCCAACAACCCGTCACGTGGCCAGTTTAAGGTAGGTCACCCGGTGTTGGTCTTGGGCCGAATGCGGCACGTGGAGATAGGTTGGTCGGTTGAGCTGCAACCCTCTAAGGGAGTTTAAGGAAGGCAGCTCGGATACCTTGCGAGGTGGGATACGGCCGAAACGCCCCTTCTAACAAAAACCGGTTTTTGTTGAAAGGGGTCGGCCCACTCATGTGAGTATCCCGGGCCGCCCCCAGCCGGACTGCAGTCCACCAAGGCCAACCCATTTCCACAACCGCCCGCGACCTAGCCCATTTTGGGCACCCAGGACCCGACTTAATACGTTGTGACGGGTTGTTGAGGTCACCAAGGCGTTGTCATCCGGCCTTGATCCCGTGACCTCCTTTATAAGAGGGTTTTAAACCACACGCTCATACCCATCCGAGGTGCAGCGCAAATGGGTATGAGCGGGTGGTTTAAAACCCTCTTATAAAGGAGGTCACGGGATCAAGACCGGATGACAATGCCTTGGTGACCTCAACAACCCGCCACAACCGTATTAAGTAGGGTCCTGGGTGCCCGGAATGGGATAGGCCTCGGGTGGTTGTGGAGAGAGGTTGGGCTTGGTGGACTGCAGTCCGGCTGACGGCAGCCCGAGATACTCACATGAGTGGGTCGACCCCCTTTCAACAAAAAAAAAAATCTAGTGTTAAAAGGCGGCCGGCCCATTCGCGTGAGTATCCCGGGTCTCCCCCAGCCGGACTGCAGTCCACCAGGCCCAACCCCTCTCCACAACCGCTCGCGGCCTAGCCCATTCCGGGCACCCAGGACCCGACTTAATACGGTGTGGCGGGTTGTTGAGGTTGGCGAGTCATAACTGCTTGATCGGTGAAAATAAAGGCTCCGTTTGGGGGGACTTATTCTCACCGGTCAAGCGTTGACGACCGCATGAATCGGACCTTGCATGAATCGGACCTTAATTAAGGTCCGATTCATGCAGTCGTAACCGCTTGACCGGTGAGAATAAGTCCCCCCAAATGGAGCCAATGTCCTCCCAAACGGAGCCTAAATGTTGCTTGCCCAAAGAAATTCAAGTAAAATTTTCATATCATGAACTTTTTTTATCGTCAGGGATTAAAAACAAAAACCACAAAAAACTGCAAAGCCGTACTCAATGGTTCAATTGTACTGCGGTTTTGTTGATTACAAAATTGTTTGGTCTCGAATGAAAAATATAAGAAATCAAATTGCACCGCAAATACATATTTTCATCTATTTATATAAAAACACCTCACTTTCTCATATTTTGTTAAAGACACTTAAAATTATTAATTACACCGCAAAAATGTCAAAAACACCACACTTGAATTTCAATTAAAAAGATGAAATCATAGAATTACAACATACTTCTAGTTTAATTGTCTCCATGTTGCCTGTCTCTATCACATCCTAGCAGCGCAGAGGGTGTAAGACGACAAACTTGTTTATCCGAACATTTTATCATAATAACAAACTCAAATTTCGCTCGAATTTTTAAACCGGCTTAATTAAAGATTCTCTGGCTACGAATAAACTTGATTTGTTGCAAAGTGAGATCCCACATTCACTTTAATTACCTTAGGAGGTTCTTCAACATGAAGAGTACTTTTAATAGACAAATGCATATTACAACATTCCTCCATAATGCAAGCAAACCAAACCATACATTCACATATGCAATACAATGAACAAAATTAAAATTGAAACACCACCAACCACATATTTCACAACAATCCAAATTTATTTGTTTACAAAAAATTGATAGGGTGAGAGAATTTCAACAATAAAGAGTTCAGAAAATGATTTTCTGCCAGAAAAATGATATGCAACAAATCTAACTCCTATATTAAACTAAAATGGAGTCCAAAATAATTTACATTAGGGTTCCAATGTGAATATATGATAACTAGCAAGACGATCTTCAACAATATATAGCTTCCAATCCGCCTGCAATGGAGAAAATCCTAGACCAAAAAAAGAAGAAACTCTAAGTCAAGCCGAGGTTTAAAAAGGAAACATAAGATGAACGGAGAGAAAGATGGTTACATAAAGCGGCGAAGTCGAAGTAGAAGACCGTTTACAGTGTAGGCGACATCGATGACGTCAAAGAACCCATGAATCAGAAAACTGGGAAGAGCGGAGGTGTAGTACGAGTAATATAGTGTGAATAAGTTATTTGAGAGAAATAATTTTATGACTCAATTAATTAATCAAAATTATTCTGCGAAATTGCGAATAGCCATTATTTAACGTAATAAATGCACAAACACAATTTTATTGAGAACATTAAACATCATTTGCTATATCATTAAACATCAATCAAACAAATAACAAATTATTAAATAAGTAGATAAAACTCACACAAGATGAGAATCAAATTCATGATCTCCCTGTCATGAGCCTCAGCTTATCCAACTGGGCCAAGCCTCATTGGCTATGAATAGCCATTTTTAGAATTCCTGTTAACCATTCTCATAAATATAATAATCGGACGAAATTAAAATTAGATTAAAAATTATGATTAATTATTTGATTCTAATTAAAATTGCACATAAGAAAATTAAACCTTTTTTGGCATCTTGAACCCTCAAATTATCCTATTTTGGCACTTTGCGCTCTGAATTTTTAAAATGGACACTTTGCACTCACTAATTATAGATTTTTGGCAGTTTGCATCCCAGTGCTAAAATTTTAGGAGTATTTAGGTCCGGACACCACCCAAAATGCTCATTTTGACATTTTGCAAATAACCAAAATAAGGTACCTCTAAAATTTCAGCATTGTGGTGCAATGTGCCAAAAATCTGTAATTAGAGAGGTTCAAAGTGCCAATTTTAAAAATTCAGCATGCAAAGTTCCAAAATAAAATAATTCAAAGGTGCAAAAATGTCAAAAAGCCAGAAATTAAAATTCACTGAATTTGCCGATTAGATTCTAGAGAAAAAACAAGGGTGTTTATATTGGCAGCCCCTATATAGTTATTGACAACTCATTAAAATTCAAGAAAACGCTTAAATAAGGCCCTCTAATAGCAGCTACGTTTACAAAATCTCGCTTCTCTTCTCCTGAAACCCAAAACCTGCTCACTGCGAAACCCTAAGGCTGCGAAACAGGGGAACCCCCGATTCTCCCCCTTCCGCCCATCGTCGACGCCGGACTGGCCCGTATTTGGTCTGGTGAACTCCTCAGAAAGGTCCTCCTTCAACATTTTTTGGTTGGAGCCTGCACTGTTGCCGACATTTCCAGATTATTCGTTTACCCCTCTTCCTCATCTCACAACAACTCTTTTCGAGGGCTTCTCTTGTTTTAGGGTTTCAATCTGAAGCAACAATTGCTTTTTTCGCTAGGCCTTCAATTGATTCGGTCACAGGATGCGTGGAGGAGGCCACAAATCGTGAAGGAAGATTGTTGATGTATTTGTGGGACAACTAGGTTATGATTTTGGTGGGAAAGACATTGTTTCTCCACGACCTAAAGGAATTGGTAACAAAAACTACACTCTGGGTGTTTGTCATAATGCTCAGGAGACTTCCTTAGACTGGAAATGGTGTTCAAGAGTTATAGACATCGATTTTGTGGTGAATTATTATTGATTAATGGAATGAAGAAAAAGTTAAAATTCATGAAGGCACGCCAGATGTACCTTGTGTGACGTTCCATGTTTTTATCAGGTGTGTGTGTGTGTCACACTTTATTACATATACAATATCATTAAATTATCCCCTATGATGAATCCTTTCAATCAGTGTTGAGATTGTTGTTGCAGTTAAACTGTAAATGGTATTGTTGGTATGGTGATATGTCCATGAAATTGCCCAATTATGAGCTTTGTGGTTGATATATACTATCTAGTGTTATTGACCTGACTGGTTTAGCGGGCAAGACATTAGAACCTGCTTACTAGATGTGGTATATCATGACAAGATTTTCGTATGGGATAATATTGTTTGTTGTTTGTAGGAGGCGGTGGAAAAGAGGAGAGCTTTAACATGCTGCGCATTTTCCCCAATTCTTATCTCGTTGTACTGCTGACATTTCCTTATTCTACATGGAGTTGTTTCACGGCTAGGGTACGAAGCCATTTTTCCCTCCTTTCTCCTCCTCTTCCTTTCTTGCTTTTCCTTTCTTGCTCTTAAAGCTCAGTGGGGGTACTGAGTTGGTGCTGGAATCAGAGCCTGGTAGAGTGTTGATTTTGTTTGTACCGCCGAACTAATTCTTGGGTCTGAGTTCAGCATCCAGCGTTGTTCTAGTTGCACTGTAAGAGTATTTTCCCTTTTCTATTCTTCAAATTTGTTAGTGGTACGAACGAGACTTCTGCTTTAGGACAAGTAGTATTGAGGTTTGTGTGGTGAATTTGGTTGCCCAACTGAATTAGGTTGCCTGCTATTTTCTTGGCTAGTGGTGTTAGTCGCTGCTGCTGGTAGTCATTGTTGCTTAACTGGCTACTGTTTCTCCTTTCAGTTTTGTCCATTTGGTCGACTGATGTTTTGTTTGATCGATGAGTTTATTAAGGGCTTTAAAATGTTTCTTTATTAGCCAATCAGTGTTTTTCCTCTTCAAACTTGAGCCTAATTGTGCATGCTGCATCAGGGGGATTCTACTATTCGGTACTTGGGCTCTTTGTGAATTTCCTTATGTTGTCCTGCTATGGTTTTGACTTCAAATGTATGTCATGAGAGTGGGGTGGCCAGAATTGTTAATAACTGTTTAGAAACTGTTGAGTTTGGACTGATTTTGTAGTGGTTAATCATGATGAAACAAAGCTTTCTATGATGTTATGGCCCAGTTCTTTTATTGATTCCACTCTGTGTATACTGATTCAGAATACTTCAGTAGTTGGGGTATTTCTTTACTGCCTCTTGTTCGAGTTTTTCTCCATAGACACGCATAAATGTCCAAGCCACCCTAGAGGGCTACGTCATAGCTACAATGTGATGCAACCCCTATAACATTAATGATACGATCCTAAATAAATATCATGAAGGATGGCATCGCAAGATAGACATGGCGAGGACGTTGGGCGTGACACTGGAAAGGAAAACGTGTCGGTGAGCATTATCTTATTAATTGCTGGTTTCATTTGAGTAAACTCATGTACTTGCTTATATATTGAAAATAGCCATACTAGGATATGTGAATTAATGAAATGTGATCTTACTCATAATGGATTCTCGTTATTATGTATGACCTAAACTTAGGCAAACATGCGAATAAATTTCTGAGGGGATAAAATAATAAATAAACATCATATAATTGCATAGACATGTGGTATTGTTAAGAGTATGACGGAAATGAAATGTACATAAATGATGTTAACGGATACCAAATCAGTCGGCCGAAAGGCAAAGATGTGTGATGATCGTACTGATTTGGACACTGAAGCCCCTAAGGGGTTGGGCCCAAGGATTGAAATACTGATATGAAATACTGATATTGTACAATACCCTTAATAATACCATATGTAAATTGCAGTAAATTGATGAATGATTAGTACATTGTTATTTCTTTTCATTAGGTAGATTTGAAATTTATAATGTTTTTGTACTATACATGACCCATAATCATCTTGCTACTATTGTTCTTATTCAATTGCTATGACTAATCGTGTTAATGATATCTATATACAGTAGGTTAAAAAGGTAATCGCTCGCTTAGGCTTTCTCAAAGACTAATGGTTTATCATTCCAAAATTTTTAGGAACAGGGAAACGACAAGCTAGTCAACGTTAGTGCTTTGCTTGGATCTTATGATTATGTTGGTGGAATATAAATATTACTGTGGCGCTTATATGTTCTTTTGATATTAGTGTAGCAACTTTTGTACTGTAATGAAGCATACAGTATATGTCTGTGTAAATATAAATGTAAACTCATGGATTTAATGCTATGTCGTACTCGTTGTGAATAGAAAATTTTAAATGCTCTCGGATGATCACAAGTAGAGATTACTTTGTATTGTGCGACCTACGGGCCGTTACAATTTAGTAGTATCAAAGCCAGGTTTTCCCAAAGCCTGGCCGCAATGAGTATGTACATACGACCAAAGTTCAAGTTTCTATGACATATAGCGTGAACCTGTGAATTTGTAAACTGATTATATTGTGTTTTATTGTTTGAAGGATCCTTTACCGACAATGAGGGAAACAATGTCAGAGGGTAGTGATGCTGCCCAACAAGAACATCCACAACGGGAACATCTGTCAGTGGAGCAGCTTGTGCGCTCGCAATATGAGCCGCCAGCGCAACCCCAATTGACAGACTTTGCTCGTGTCATGGCAAAAGCTATTAAAATGGTGTGAGATGTCCCTCCAACAATACCATCTTCAGAGTCTGTTGGGCCTTCGCAACAGAGACATTCTGATGTGGACTTAAAATAATTTCTCGATTTGAAACAACCGAGATTTAGGGGTGGTTTATTGCCCCTAGAGACGGAAGACTGGATCTCTCGTATAGAAACGATATTTGAAGTAACGCTTTGCCCAGAGGAGCAAAGGGTGGGCTTTGTCACTTTTCTTCTTGAAGGAGAGGCTAAACGGTGGTGGTTAAATGTTCGTGGACGGTCATCTGGTCGAGGGCAAGGTAGCGTTTCCTGGAGCACTTTTGTACAGGAAATTACAGGATGGTTTGTGCCTGAGTCGGAGAAGAAGTTACTGCAAGATAAGTTCTTATGTTTGGTACAAGGTCCCCGCTCCGTACTCGAGTATGAAACTGAGTTTGCTAATCTCGCATTTTATGCTGAAGCTTTTGTATCAAATGAGAAAGAGAGGTGTCGTAGGTTTCAAGAAGGCTTACGGGACAACATTCGGGTGATATTAGTACCACTTGAAATCAAAGAGTATGTGGCTTTAGTACGGAAAGAGCGTTTGATGGAGATAGACGCGGAGAAGATACAAAGAAGAAGGGAATTTGGGAAAAAGAGATCCTAGTGGACTGCAAATAAGGAGCCCTCAAAAACAGGTCCATCGTGAAAATCTGGTGACTCTGGGAAGCGACCTCGTCCGACAGAAAGCAGTAGTGTTATGCAGCTTCAAGGTCAGGACCAAAAGTGTGGGAAGTGCGAAAAGTCTCACAAAGGGCAATGTCTCGTGGGGAGTAACGTTTGCTACTTATGTCGTCAGCCTGAACATCGACAAAGGGAATGTCCGAAGAGGAAGGAAGGAGATAATAGTTCGAAAAGGTTTTCAGTTTCTTAGAGTCAAAAAGTCTATCAAATGGATGTTTCAAAGGAAAGTGAACTCTTGCCTCCACTTCAGCCCCAGTGGGAAAGTCAATAGAAGAACGTCATATTCAACCCCATGTGTTCAATTTGAGTCAGCAGGAGGCTATCGCAGATGAAACGATGGTGACAGGTATGATTTATGTTGATGGCCATCTGCTGAAGGTTTTATTTGATATGGGTGCTAGTCACTCTTTTATATCCACTAGTATATTGAGTATTATTTCGGCAAAAACGTACTCAACATCGGTATTCTTTACGTCACCTTGTCAAATAATCAATAAATTTCTGCACAACAATGAGTAGGCACTTCCTTTGTGTTGAATGATAAAATTTTTACGGTCGACTTAGTAGTTTTACCACTTACGAAATTCGATATGATATTGGGTATGAATTGGCTAACTCAGAATGAGGCAGTAATTAATTGTAAGAGCAAAGAAGTGATGGTAAAATGCTCAGATCAAAGTATAACCGTTTTTCAAGGGTTAAGCGAGGTATCCAACATGTTAATCTCTGCACTAAAAGTGTTTAAAAAGATCCGGAAAGGATGTGAAGCTATGTTAGTCATGGTTAGGGGAAACACAACATAAAAAAAGATATTCAAACGGTACCCGTGGTAAGTGAATTTCAAGAACTGTTTCCTGAAGAACACCCAGGACTTCCACCGAGAAGAGAAGTCGAGTTTGAAATCCATTTGGAAGAAGGAGCGAAGCAGTTGCAAAGACACCATATCAGATGGCTCCAAAAGAACTCGATGAACTGAAATGTCAGTTGCAGGAATTAATAGACAAAGACTTTATTCAGCCGAGCATGTCTCCATGGGGAGCACCGGTATTGCTCGTAAAGAAGAAAGAGGGGACATTGCGGTTATGCGTAGATTATCACGAATTGAATAAATTAACCGTGAAAAATAAATATCCTTTACCACGTATAGAGGATTTATTCAATCAACTTGTAAATGCAAAAGTATTTTCCAAATTGGACTTAAGGCCAGGATATCATCAACTGCGGATTAAAGTGGAGGATATCTTCATGCAAAACCGCTTTTAGTACAAGATATGGACATTTTGAATTTGTAGTAATGTCGTTTGGTTTAACCAATGCGCCTGCAGCATTCATGGATATGATGAACCGGGTCTTTAAAGCTTACTTGGATAAATTTGTCATTGTATTTATCGATGATCTTCTCATCTATTCAGCATCGGAGGAAGATCATGCTTAACATTTACGGCTAACCCTACAAGCGCTAAAGGAAAACCACTTGTATGCAAAATTTTCAAAATGCGAGTTCTGGTTGAAGGAAATATCATTTTTAGGGCATGTGATTTCAGAACAGGGTTTATCTATTGATCCTGCAAAAGTTGATTCGATCATTAACTGTCCACAACCTACAAATGTGATAGAAGTGCGGAGTTTTCTTGGGTTGACAAGGTATTATCGACGGTTTATTAAAGATTTCTCAAAGATTTCCTTACCGTTGACACAATTAACACGAAAGAGTGTCCCTTTTCAATGGAATGAAAACTGTCAGGTCGCTTTTGAAACACTAAAAATAGGCTAACTACAACTCCTGTGTTAATACTGTCATCAAGGTCAGAGGGATTTCAAATTTATAGTGACGCGTCTTATAAGGGTTTAGGTTGTGTTTTAATGCAACATGAGAAAATAATCGTCTATGCCTCACGTCAACTGAAGGATGTTGAACGGAATTATCCAACTCATGATCTCGAATTAGCTGCAGTAATTTTTACTTTGAAAATCTGGCGATACTATTTATATGCGGTGAGATGCGAAATTTTCACAAATCATAAAAGTTTGAAATATATTTTTACACAAAAAGAATTAAATCTTCGGCAACGACGTTGGCTAGAATTTATAAAAGATTATGATGTGAACATTCAATACCATCCTAGAAAGACAAATGTTGTTGCCGACGTTTTGAGCCGCAAAAGTGTTGTTGAACCATCAATCTTGAAAGTATATAATGTGCAACACTTACGGGAACTGGAAAAGATGGAGATAGTCCTCATTGTGTCATCAGAAGGTAAACAGTCTCAAATATTTCAGATGCAAATTCGATATACCTTAAAGGATAGAATCTTGGAAGCCATGCCGAAGGATACATATTTGATGAACTTGGTGGAAAAAGTAAAAAAGGAGGAATTTAAAAGTTTTACGAAACAGAACGGGTTGTTGTTGCTGAATGGTAGGTTATATGTTCTGAATGTGGACAATTTACGAAAGGATATACCATATGAGGCTCACAACACGCCCTATTCAGTTCACCCTGGTCGAACGAAAATGTATCATGACTTAAATGAGGACTTTTGGTGGCATGAAATGAAGAAAGACGTGATAACTTATATAGCATCGTGTCATACATGCCAAGTTGTTAAAGGTGAACATCAAAAGCTCGGGGGTTATTTACACTCGCTACCAATACCGGAATGGAAATGGGAGGATATTGCCATGAACTTCATCTTTGGTTTACCTTGTAGTAAATTGAGTCATGACGATATATGAGTCATCATTGATCGCTTAACAAAAAAATGCACATTTTATAGCAGTACGACAAGATGGACCGACAGAAAAATTGAATGAATTGTATATTGACGTTATTGTCAAATTGCATGGTATACCTCGAACAATTATATCTGACCATGATGGGCGTTTCACATCGGAGAATTGGAGACAGATTCATAAACGTTTGAGAACTAAATTATTGTTTAGTACAACATTTCATCCCCAAACTGATGGGCAGTCAGAGCGAACTATCCAGTTCCTAGAGGATCTATTACAGATGGTTGTACTTCACCTCAAAGGCTCATGGGAGAAATATCTGGCATTGGTGGAGTTTGCATATAATAATAGCTATCAGTCTTCCATACAAATGACGTCATTTGAAGCACTGTATGGTCGACGATGTCGTGCACCGTTAAGTTGGGTGGAAGATGGTGAAAGATAGTTGTATAATCGAGAGAAAGTGGATAAGTGGCACGAGAAAATTGTACTTATTCAACAAGGAGTGAAAGTGGTGCAGGATTGACAATAAAAGTATTATAATGTTAGACATCGCCTCGTGGAGTTTCAAGTTGGTGATCTCGTGTGTTTAAATATTAAACCTTTTAAAGGTGTTACACGACTGCGGCGACTGGGAAAGTTGAGTCCGCGTTATGTGGGACCATTTCCTGTCATTGAACGCATTGGCGAAGTCGCGTACCGCTTAGAATTATCAGAGGATTTACAAAGGTTGCATGATGTTTTTCATGTGTCGGCACTTCGTAAATATGTCTGGGATACTGAAAAGATTATTCCAACTGAAAATATCCAAATTGAAGATGATCTGTTTATCCCGACGAAACCATACCAGATTATTGACCAGCAAAGCAAGAAATTACGCAATCGAAAGGTGAACTTTGTGCATGTATGGTGGAAGGGGCACTCTCGAGATGAAGCGACATGGGAACGAGAAGACACAATGCGAGATCTTTTCTCTCCACTATTTGACGTGCATACAACTTAACATTTTCGGGGACAAAAATTTCTAAGAAGGAACGAAATGTGATGTTCCATGTTTTTATCAGGTGTGTGTGTGTCACACTTTATTACATATACAATATCATTAAATTATCCCCTATGATGAATCCTTTCAATCAGTGTTGAGATGGTTGTCGCAGTTAAATTTTAAATGGTATTATTGGTATAGTGATATGTCCATGAAATTGCCCAATTATGAGCTTTGTGGTTGATTTATACTGTCTAGTGTTATTTGGCCTAACTGGTTTAGCGGGCAAGACATTAGAACCTGCTTACTAGATGTGGTATATCATGACAAGATTTTCGTATGGGATAATATTGTTTGTTGTTTGTGGGAGGCAGTGGAAAAGAGGAGATCTTTAACATGTGGCGCATTTTCCCTAATTCTTATCTCATTGTACTGCTGCCATTTCCTTATTCTACATGGAGTTGTTTCACGGCTAGGGTACGAAGCCATTTTTTCCTCCTTTCTCCTCCTCTTCCTTTCTTAATCTTCCTTTCTTGCTCTTAAAGTTCAGTGGGAGTACTGAGTTGATGCTGGAATCAGAGTCTGGTAGAGTGTTGATTTCGTTTGTACCGCCGAACTAATTCTTGGGTCTGAGTTCAGCATCCAGCGTTGTTCTAGTTGCACTATAAGATCATTTTGTAACATCTCATGTTACTTCTAGACCCCTCAACTTAGATTGGGTTAGGCATGAGGTGAGATTTGAGGAGACCAGCTAGGTTTGACCCCAGGTAGTGGGTGGTAGCCATGTGGGGCCCACTATAAGACCATAGTCAAACTAGGTCAAACTAGCCTAAGTGGGGACCCTAGCCACACCATGACCCCACCACATTGCCCTAACCCTAAAGACAATCTAAGTGGCCCCTAGGGTTTGTCACTGGGTCAACATTTTGACCCCAGTTGACCAAGGTCAACCTTGGGCTTAATTTGGTCAAACCCACACCCATAGGCCTAATTAACCTAAGTGGGGCACCCCCCTTGACCCAAACCAAGTTGGGTGGTGCCACTAGATCCATTTCCACCAGGTGGGGTCAGTCCACCCACCATAGTTGACCGTCAACCCCAAAAGTCAAATTGGTCAACAATTTGACCTAAGGAATGAAATGAAGGCCAAGTCACTCCCCCTTGGACCAAGCCCACCAAATTGGCCCATAGTCAGCCCAAGTGAACAAGACCAACCCTACCCCTCTAAATCAGGAGAGAGAATGCATGCAAGGGGGTAAAATTGGAAATTTTAGGAGAAGAGGAGAGAGAAAGAGGGATGAAGGAAATGGTGGCCACATGGTCACCCCATCAGCTGACTTAGGCTGCCCAAAACCAAGTGGCTGACCTCCCCTCTTCATTTCCAGCAGAATTCCAGAGCTGAGAGCCACATGGCAGCTGGGTGAAATCTCCAAAGCCCAAAACCGAGCTAGCATTGAAGATATCTCCACTTATAGCCCACCTCAGTCCAAACAGAGCTCACCATCAGCTTCAGAAGGCCGAGAGGAGTGGAATTCGACTACTTACTCATGGAAAACGGTGGAGAATTCAACTTTCGGGGAGGAGCTCGCCGGCGCACCACCACCACGGCAAACCGCCGCCTGACCCGCAGCCAAGCCCCGATTATGGTGCGTTTCACTTCACCTCTACCCGCACTAGCTTCTTAGATCAAATAGGCGAGAGATCGGGCTCAATTGAGCCCGATGCCATGTGAGAAAATCGAGAGATTTCTAAGTTTCTGAAACCACTCGGGATCGCCGTCGCCGCCGTCTCCCGCCGCCCCATCGCCGGAAATGATAGCCACCACCACCGTGAAGGTGATGGCACCATTGGCTGGAGGTGGCGACGCCTCAGCTGGCCGGAAACCGCCGGCAAAATCGCTCCAGGTCGGCTCGATCTCAGCCGTTGGCTGGAGGTAGACGATAACCGGATCCCGTCGATTCTTACTTTAAGATTCGTGCGCCGATTATTAATATAAATCAGATTAATATATGAATAGTGTCATTTTCTGTCACACTTAATCAGTACTTTTGCATGTTAAATTTAGGCCTCCTAGAGGCATTTCCAGACCTTAGACCCTCAATGAAAAATGTAGCCTAGGGTCTTACCTTTAAAATGCCACCCTAAACATACATTTTGGAGTAGTGTACAGCCCTGTAGGACATTTCTCTTAGGACTGGTCCTAGACTAGGTCAAAAATTATATTGGATGCCCTGGTCTCAATATTAGTCACCATGATCCCAAATTTTGGGCACATGCATGATTAGGGCTTACTTACCTCCTGCCAAAATTTAGGAATTTTTGGAAAAAATTTTCCTATAGTTTTTGGTAAAATATCAAAATTTAAATAAATGATATATATGGAGTTCTACTCCTCCCCATGGCCCCAAATTTTGGTGGTGGGTCAGTGGGGTCACCCTTGGTGCATGATAAAATTTTCAGCACCTTGGTATCACTGCATGTGGGAGAATCCACTTGCATGTGCTAGCCTATGTTAAGGCTTGGTGTGCAAATAGCAAAAATGCAAATTGGTGAATTTAGCCCAATGGTTGCATGTAAGAATTATGAAATTATTTATAGTGGCTCATTAGGGTAAATGTCACTCTTCAAATTAATAATGGAATTTTTGGAATCAAAATTCCATTTATTGGAATTTACTTTATAAATAGCTATTTTGGAATTAAAAATTGGAAAATAGGATTTATTCAAGTACAAATCCAAACAACATTACCAAGGCATAGATTACATCACATTTGACTTAGGAAAATTATGATTTCTCTGTTTTAAAGAACCTTGGAGTAGATACCCTAAATTTCCCATTTTACCCTTATCATGATAATTCTTGAAATGATATATTTATACCTCTGAAAAATTTGGGATTTATTCTACTGTCATAAAATGTTGATATTAGTTTATCATGAATTTCTCAGAATTTTATTGGATGCATTACCTGTGTTAAATTAGTACAATGGCATTTTGGTAAATACCTTATAATGGAACCCCATAGGCCATCTTACATTCAATTTTGATGATTCTCTGCCAATAGCCATAATTTAGTTTCTTAAAGGCTCTGTAATTTTTCTGGAATTTTTGAGTATATAATGCTTATACTTCATGTGTAAAATGGAATTTATGTGGGATTGTTATTAAATAGAAAATGACAATAAATAATTTAAGGAAAATTATGAAATTCTGAAGGCAGCAATATTTGGTTAATATACATCTCAGGAAAAATTTCCTAAGTCAGAGGATGCTTAATTAAATCACTTCATGTGTAAAGTGGCCGAGCATTTAAATTAAGAGAATTAATTAAATGACCATTTGGCCAGGAAAAATTATGAGAATCCTTAGGGTAGTTCCCTTAGTCCATAATACCTTAGGATAAATATTTAGAGGCAAGATGCCTTAAGTTTTGGAAGATCACATCTCTAGGGTAAACATAGGTCATGGTCTGCATATAACACAAATAGGTCTTGCCTTAGGGAATTACCAGGGGACTGATTATCGGCAGAAATAAGAGAGAGTTCAACATATGTAACCCTGGTGGGTAGAGTTTTTTCTTAGTGAGGGATCAAAAGTGCAAGTCTTAACTAACAACTGGAGTGGGGATCGGCGGAAGACCGTCGGTTTTCCCGGTAATAACTTAAGTCACTAGGGTTATACTAAAGCAATAAGGAGAGCTGGGAAGATACATGGGTAGCCATCAACTAAAATAAATATCCTTGCGAAAGGGAACGCTGGGCGTAATCCCAACACAGTTCCTAGTGCCCCTTGAGAGCCCTTCACAGGGAATACCGGGGGCAGTCCTGAGATTAACCTTAAATCTCTAAGTATAATAAACCGTAGGCAAGAGTAGTTTAATAGGTTAGGACATTGTTGTACCTTCTCGCCCGTGTGTGGGCTGGAGAGATTCATGGCATATGCTCACCCGTTTTGGGTTTGAGGGAGTTGGTATAAAGGCACTGATGTGCGTTCTCACCCGTTTTGGGGTTTGAGGGAGTTGGTATAAAGGCACTGATGTGCGTTCTCACCCGTGTTTGGGTTTGAGGGATTCAGGACGGTTTTGGTCCTGCGAGCGGAAGGCTCGGTATGAATTACTTGCATGTGCATAAATATCGTGGCGGGGCATGCGGTACTGGCCGTTCGTCACACCGATGGCAGTACGGTGCACCAGGCGGTTGTGGGAGTTAGAGGGGCCAGTGGGTTGTTTTACACTGCGGTCTGGAGGACGACCCCCGATAACAAACATCCGACCCAACAAGACTGACGGGTTTGTCAGCAAAGTACGTACGCGAGACTCTAGAGTGCACCTTGGACGTGTACAGAGGCGTATGAGAGGGGTCTAAGGCTTGGTAGTGTGCATACCGGTCTAGAAGCGGAGACGCCCGCTCCGCTGCTGCCGTAGCCACAGCGGTGGTACCCGAGAGTGATGCTAGCTCTCAAAAAGTGGGAACTAAAGGTCTGTGATCACAGAGTCGTTGTGTGTGAGTTGCACTTGCCTGCGCATAAAATTGCATCATATCATTCATTCATATTAGGTCATACGCTTCATAGATCCTTATCATATAAATTAGTATGAGCTCTTTTATATGATAAGTTAAATTTCCTGGAAATCCTAACTTATATATTTGTATGGGCATTTATATAAGTTAGGGTACGCTTGTGATGATAGCATAGTGGTAGCTTAGCTTATTTACTTGTTCATACTGCTGCTTCTTTACCTTTCATTACTGCACTACTTGTTACTTGTTACTTGTACCGTACATAGAATTGCTAGAGTAGATCTACAGTATTTATTACATCATTAGTTAGATATTGTCACCTGCTTCCACCTTGTTACCCCTTGTTGTCCTCCGCTTCGTCCTCCCGCTCGGTGCCTAGGAGCTGCGGGGCGAGGTGCGGAGGAAACGACTTAGTCTTTTTGACTAATGGTCGGTGACCAACTATTTTTAGGAGCCCGTGGAGATGGAGCACCAGCACGTCGAGGAGGCAGGGCATGAGGAGCAGATACCACTTCAGCAGGCTACTACCACTACTGCGCGTCCTCAGGTGGGACAAGTCTTGATGTTCTAGTTTAGCTTCCGCATTTACCATTTTGTGAGAGAGAGATTTGATGTACTGGGCATAAGCCCTTTTTACTCTTTCTTCTGTACTTTTCTGTGGACTAGTGATGTACTATTCATTTCCTTTATATGATTGTACTGTGACTTGTGGACTGATGGCATTTTATACTCAATTATACTTCTTATTTCTCATATTGGCCTACAGATTTATGATCGTACTAGCCGGCAGAATCGGCGTGTTGCGGTGTCGACTAACCCGTGAGTTAGTGCCACCGTAAGACGGCGGTTCTGGGCATAAGATCTGGTAGCCCTCCCTGGTAAGGAGGAGGGGGGGTCTTACAAACTGGTATCACTCGAACAACGATCATATGAGAAAGAAGTCCACAATATGGGACCACCCCCGCCCCAGCATTAGTTTGCGGACAAACTATGCAGCGGAAGCAGTGGTGTGCCCATGTACAAAAGTCACAGAAATGGTCCACAAAGTACAATTTGATAGGTCAATTTTGCTTTAACCTTACCTTTATGCAACCTCCACAGGTCGCAGCGCCGCAAAATGTGGCTCCTCCCCCTCCAGCTGCCACTTCATTCCTACATACGGAGATGGGGCAGACCCTGACGGCGATTTTGGATGCCTTTAGAGCCCAGCAAGTCCCGGCTCCACAGCCAAATCCGGGGTCGAGCTGGCTGAGTGCATTCAAGAGCCTGTCCCCACCGACGTACCGCGGGACAGAGGATGCGGTGAAGACAGAAGAATGGCTGGAGGCCATACACGAGATCTTAGCGGGCATCAGCTGCCCAGTCGGCCAGGCAGTACCTCTAGCCACCTCCGTGCTAGAGGCCCACGCGAAGAGATGGTGGAAGTCAGTCCGGGAGACTACTTATGCGGACTTTGAGTTGTCAGAGATTTCTTGGGAGGAGTTTGGCGATGTGTTCCTGGAGCACTTCGTCTCTGCTACGGACAAGGATGCTTTGGAGGAGAGGTTTTTGAACCTCAAGCAGGGGACCATATCTGTGATAGAGTACCAGAGGGAGTTCTCCCACTTGGCCAGGTTCGCGGGGATTCAGGACACCGACGACAGGAGGTATGCGAAGAGGTTCTACCGGGGCCTTAGGGATGATCTGAGGCAGGCTCTGTTATTCATTTCTCATGGCACATCCAGGCAGATCATCGAGATGGTGAAGAAGCTGGAGGCTGACCAGCTGATGGTGCGAGCCGGAGGGAAGAGACCATTTGATGGATCGACATCAGGTGAGAGCAGTAGGGGCTCTCAGAGAGGCAGGACCATCGGATACAGGAGGGGTGGGGGACGTCGTCGTCCCAACTTCAGGCAGGAGCAGGGGCCTCCTCCAGCTTTGGCTCCCCCACCTCTACAGATGCATGATCCAAGGAGGCAGGATGACCGAGGCCACCGACAAGTGGTTTGTTACGGATGTCGCCAGCCTGGGCACATCAGGTCGGAGTGCCCGCACCGATTCCATCCCCCTCCTCCTCCTCCACCTCCAGTGGCCCCAGTACAGCAGGGCCGAGGACGAGGCCGAAGACGAGGCCGAGGTCGGGGATATCACGGCAGGAGGCGCGAGCAGGAGCAGATATACGCCTTGGACCTCACAGAGCCGAGGAATCCCGATGAGGTCATCACAGGTACTTGAAGTTAATTTTGAGTTTCCTTAAATTTTCCAATGATATATATAGTACCTGGAACCATAGGATAACAATTAACCTTCACATAAACAAACCTCAGGCATAGTCATGATCAGCGGCAAGCCTGCTCATACTCTTTTCGACACGGGTGTGTCACACTCGTTCGTATCCGAGGCCTTCATCGACGGACTCGAAGGCGTGGAGAGGTTCCCTGGACTAGAGATGAGGGTACGCCTACCCGATGGATCGGAGCTGCGGACCACTGCACATTGTGATATGGAGGCCGAGATTGGCGGCAAGGCATTTGAGGCGCCGGCGACTATCTTGAAGCTGCAGGACTTTGATTTGATCTTGGGCATGGCCTGGTTGCATCGGAACCATGCCCAGATAGATTGCCCGTCCAGGAGGATCACGCTGAGACATGGCGACTCTCATGTTATCGTTGAAGGTATCCAGCCTATCTGCCACCTACTATTATCTTCTATACAGGCTGTGAAGGCCCATGAGCAGGGTGAAGAAGTCTATATTGTCTGCTTCGAGATGGTGGGGACATAGGCGACTATCTCAGATATTCCGGTGGTTCGGGATTTCTCCGACGTATTCCCGGAGAAATTACCCGGGCTACCGCCTGCTAGAGACTTGGACTTCAGGATTCAGCTAGTGCCGGGAGCGAAGCCGGTGTCCCGAGCACCCTACAGGATGGCTCCTAGAGAGTTAGCAGAGTTCAGAACTCAACTGCAGGATCTAGTCGAGTCAGGATTTGTACGGCCTAGTTCATCGCCATGGGGAGCGCCAGTTCTATTTGTGAAAAAGAAGGACGGATCACTGCGATTGTGTATAGATTATCGGGAGCTGAACCGGTTGACGGTCCGCAACACCTATCCTCTGCCTCGGATAGATGAGTTATTTGACCAACTACAGGGAGCATTCTGGTTCTCCAAGTTAGATTTGCGATCCGGCTATTATCAGCTCCGTATCAGGGAAGAAGACATACCGAAGACGGCTTTCAGTTCGCGCTATGGACTATACGAATTCACGGTGATGCCTTTTGGGCTCACGAATGCTCCTGCTGCATTCATGAGTCTGATGAACCGTGTTTTCGAGCCTTTCTTGGATCGCTTCGTGATAGTATTCATCGACGACATCCTTATTTATTCTCGGACTCAGGAGGAGCATACGGAGCACTTGGCACAGGTCCTGCAGAGGTTGAGGGAGGCACAGATGTACGCAAAATTTTCGAAGTGCCAGTTCTGGTTGCAGGAGGTGGCTTTCCTGGGGCACACGATCAGTGGGGCTGGGTTAGCTGTGGACCCGGCCAAGATAGAGACAGTGAGGGATTGGCCACGGCCGAAGACCGCATCTGACATCCGCAGTTTCTTGGGACTAGCCGGCTATTACCGCAAGTTCGTGGAGGGGTTCTCAAGGATAGCACTCCCCCTCACGTCCTTGACGAAGAAGGATGCAGATTTTGTTTGGTCAGAGCGGTGTGAGACGGCTTTTCAGGAGCTGAAGGACCGGCTCATCTCATCCCCTATTCTTGCGCTTCCATCCGGGAGCGAAGGATTCCAGATCTACACGGACGCCTCTTACCAGGGGATGGGTGCAGTCTTGATGCAGCATGGACACGTTATCGCTTATGCTTCGCGACAGTTGAAGAAGCATGAGCATAACTATCCAGTACATGATCTAGAGCTCGGGGCTGTGGTTTTCGCCCTGAAAATATGGAGGCATTACTTATATGAGATTCACTGTGACATCTTCTCAGATCACAAGAATCTCAAGTATATCGATACTCAGAAGGACCTAAACCTGAGACAGAGGAGGTGGCTGGAGTTTCTCTGTGATTATGATTACAAGATCCACTATCATCCGGGAAAAGCGAACACGGTTGCGGATGCTTTGAGCAGGAGGGCCGGCACTTCTGGACCGGAGCCCCGATTGATGTCCATAGAGCTGCTTCAGATGATGGAGGACATGCACATTACCGTGGTGTCCGAGACCGAGCCAGTGGTATATAGAGAGTATTTGAGCTCAGTGATCAGCTGCGATGATATACAGGAGCGCATCCGAGCACATCAGAGGCTGGATGCTGCGTTACAGCCGATTTTCAGTGCCCTAGAGAGGGGCAAGGTCGAGGACTACACACTACAGGATGATCTTCTTCGGTTCCGGGGCGCATCTACATACCAGCAGGGGCAGTATTCGAGATGACATACTCCGAGAGGCACATTGCTCGAGATATTCAGTGCACCCGGCATCACCAAGATGTGGGCAGATTTGCGGAGATCTATGTATTGGCCCGGGATGAAGAGGGAGATCACGGATTTTGTGACGCATTGCGAGACCTGCCAGCGTGTGAAGGCGGAATGCAAGAGCCCGGAGGTTTACTACAGCCACTGCCAGTTCCAGAGTGGAAGTTTGAGGACATTGCTATGGACTTTGTACACGGATTGCCGCGCTCCCACTCCGGACATGATTCTATATGGGTTATAGTGGACAGATTGACCAAAGTCGCGCGGTTTATTCCAGTTCGGAAGGATGCCCCAGTCGCAGTTCTGGTGAGACTATTTGTGGAGCAGTACATCAGATATCATGGTATCCCCAGGACTATTGTTTCGGACCGTGATGGTCGGTTCACTTCGAGCGAGTGGAGGGTCGTGCATGCTCACTTGGGATCTCGGCTTACCTTTAGTACCGCCTTCCACCCGCAGACCGACGGACAGACCGAGCGGACCATCCGGACCATGGAGGACCTGCTCAGATTATGCATATTAGATACGGGGAGGCCTTGGGAGAGGCTGCTGCCATTGATCGAGTTCTCGTATAATAATAGCCACCAGGCTAGCATCAGGATGGCTCCGTACGAGGCTCTTTATGGGAGGAGATGTCAGACACCGCTATCATGGGTACAGGATGTGGACACCAGGGCTCTGGGATCCGATTATATAGAGGACACTGAGGCTCAGATTCGATTGATCAGGGATCGGCTACTGGAGGCCCAGAGCAGACATGCAAAGTATTATGATGCTCGGCACCGGCAGGTGGAGTTCCAGGTTGGAGACAGGGTATTCTTGAAGATACGTCCGGTACACGGTGTTTCACGGGTGCGGAGGCACAAGAAGCTCAGTCCACGATACATGGGGCCCTACCTGATCCTGGAGCGGATCGGCCCCTTAGCTTACCGACTGCAGCTGCCACCGGAGTTGGGTGCACTACATGACGTCTTCCATGTCTCTTCCTTACGGAGAGCTCTCCTTCGGCCAGAGCAGCACATCACTACTACAGCCGGACCGGTGGAGCCTGACAGATCAGTGAGATTGGAGCCGATCCGGATTGACGATACAGCCATCCGAGTGTTGCGGAAGAAGAAGGTTCCCCTTGTGAAGGTGCTGTGGTCCAACCATGGACGGGAAGAGCACACTTGGGAGCCGAGAGATCTGATGCTGGAGCAACACCCGGAGCTATTCGCATCAGGTACATTTAAGTTATGCTTTTAAGATTCTTGATAATTCTTGCAATTAGAACCCCGTAGACCCGAACTTAAATTTCGGGGACGAAATTATTTTCTTGTTTATTGGAATTTGTAACATCCCATGTTACTTCTAGACCCCTCAACTTAGATTGGGTTAGGCATGGGGTGAGATTTGAGGAGACCAGCTAGGTTTGACCCCAGGTAGTGGGTGGTAGCCATGTGGGGCCCACTATAAGACCATAGTCAAACTAGGTCAAACTAGCCTAAGTGGGGACCCTAGACACACCATGACCCCACCACATTTCCCTAACCCTAAAGACAATCTAAGTGGCCCCTAGGGTTTGTCACTGGGTCAACATTTTGACCCCAGTTGACCAAGGTCAACCTTGGGCTTAATTTAGTCAAACCCACACCCATAGGCCTAATTAACCTAAGTGGGGCACCCCCCCTTGACCCAAACCAAGTTGGGTGGTGCCACTAGACCCATTTCCACCAGGCGGGGTCAGTCCACCCACCATAGTTGACCGGTCAACCCCAAAAGTCAAATTGGTCAACAATTTGACCTAAGGAATGAAATGAAGGCCAAGTCACTCCCCCTTGGACCAAGCCCACCAAAATTGGCCCATAGTCAGCCCAAGTGAACAAGACCAACCCTACCCCTCTAAATCAGGAGAGAGAATGCATGCAAGGGGGTAAAATTGGAAATTTTAGGAGAAGAGGAGAGAGAAAGAGGGATGAAGGAAATGGTGGCCACATGGCCACCCCATCAGCTGACTTAGGCTGCCCAAAACCAAGTGGCTGACCTCCCCTCTTCATTTCCAGCAGAATTCCAGAGCTGAGAGCCACATGGCAGCTGGGTGAAATCTCCAAAGCCCAAAACCGAGCTAGCATTGGAGATATCTCCACTTATAGCCCACCTCAGTCCAAACAGAGCTCACCATCAGCTTCAGAAGGCCGAGAGGAGTGGAATTCGACTACTTACTCATGGAAAACGGTGGAGAATTCAACTTTCGGGGAGGAGCTCGCCGGCGCACCACCACCACGGCAAACCGCCGCCTGACCCGCAGCCAAGCCCCGATTATGGTGCGTTTCACTTCACCTCTACCCGCACTAGCTTCTTAGATCAAATAGGCGAGAGATCGGGCTCAATTGAGCCCGATGCCATGTGAGAAAATCGAGAGATTTCTAAGTTTCTGAAACCACTCGGGATCGCCGTCGCCGCCGTCTCCCGCCGCCCCATCGCCGGGAAATGATAGCCACCACCACCGTGAAGGTGATGTCACCATTGGCCGGAGGTGGCGACGCCTCAGCTGGCCGGAAACCGCCGGCAAAATCGCTCCAGGTCGGCTCGATCTCAGCCGTTGGCTGGAGGTAGACGATAACCGGATCCCGTCGATTCTTACTTTAAGATTCGTGCGCCGATTATTAATATAAATCAGATTAATATATGAATAGTGTCATTTTCTGTCACACTTAATCAGTACTTTTGCATGTTAAATTTAGGCCTCCTAGAGGCATTTCCAGACCTTAGACCCTCAATGAAAAATGTAGCCTAGGGTCTTACCTTTAAAATGCCACCCTAAACATACATTTTGGAGTAGTGTACAGCCCTTTAGGACATTTCTCTTAGGACTGGTCCTAGACTAGGTCAAAAATTATATTGGATGCCCTGGTCTCAATATTAGTCACCATGATCCCAAATTTTGGGCACATGCATGATTAGGGCTTACTTACCTTCTGCCAAAATTTAGGAATTTTTGGAAAATATTTTCCTATAGTTTTTGGTAAAATATCAAAATTTAAATAAATGATATATATGGAGTTCTACTCCTCCCCATGGCCCCAAATTTTGGTGGTGGGTCAGTGGGGTCACCCTTGGTGCATGATAAAATTTTCAGCACCTTGGGATCACTGCATGTGGGAGAATCCACTTGCATGTGCTAGCCTATGTTAAGGCTTGGTGTGCAAATAGCAAAAATGCAAATTGGTGAATTTAGCCCAATGGTTGCATGCAAGAATTATGAAATTATTTATAGTGGCTCATTAGGGTAAATGTCACTCTTCAAATTAATAATGGAATTTTTGGAATCAAAATTCCATTTATTGGAATTTACTTTATAAATAGCTATTTTGGAATTAAAAATTGGAAAATAGGATTTATTCAAGTACAAATCCAAACAACATTACCAAGGCATAGATTACATCACATTTGACTTAGGAAAATTATGATTTCTCTGTTTTGAAGAACCTTGGAGTAGATACCCTAAATTTCCCATTTTACCCTTATCATGATAATTCTTGAAATGATATATTTATACCTCTGAAAAATTTGGGATTTATTCTACTGTCATAAAATGTTGATATTAGTTTATCATGAATTTCTCAGAATTTTATTGGATGCATTACTTGTGTTAAATTAGTACAATGGCATTTTTGGTAAATACCTTATAATGGAACCCCATAGGCCATCTTACATTCAATTTTGATGATTCTCTGCCAATAGCCATAAATTAGTGTCTTAAAGGCTCTGTAATTTTCTGGAATTTTTGAGTATATAATGCTTATACTTCATGTGTAAAATGGAATTTATGTGGGATTGTTATTAAATAGAAAATGACAATAAATAATTTAAGGAAAATTATGAAATTCTGAAGGCAGCAATATTTGGTTAATATACATCTCAGGAAAAATTTCCTAAGTCAGAGGATGCTTAATTAAATCACTTCATGTGTAAAGTGGCCGAGCATTTAAATTAAGAGAATTAATTAAATGACCATTTGGCCAGGAAAAATTATGAGAATCCTTAGGGTAGTTCCCTTAGTCCATAATACCTTAGGATAAATATTTAGAGGCAAGATGCCTTAAGTTTTGGAAGATCACATCTCTAGGGTAAACATAGGTCATGGTCTGCATATAACACAAATAGGTCTTGCCTTAGGGAATTACCAGGGGACTGATTATCGGCAGAAATAAGAGAGAGTTCAACATATGTAACCCTGGTGGGTAGAGTTTTTCTTAGTGAGGGATCAAAAGTGCAAGTCTTAACTAACAACTGGAGTGGGGATCGGCGGAAGACCGTCGGTTTTCCCGGTAATAACTTAAGTCACTAGGGTTATACTAAAGCAATAAGGAGAGCTGGGAAGATACATGGGTAGCCATCAACTAAAATAAATATCCTTGCGAAAGGGAACGCTGGGCGTAATCCCAACACAGTTCCTAGTGCCCCTTGAGAGCCCTTCACAGGGAATACCGGGGGCAGTCCTGGGATTAACCTTAAATCTCTAAGTATAATAAACCGTAGGCAAGAGTAGTTTAATAGGTTAGGACATTGTTGTACCTTCTCGCCCGTGTGTGGGCTGGAGAGATTCATGGCATATGCTCACCCGTTTTGGGGTTTGAGGGAGTTGGTATAAAGGCACTGATGTGCGTTCTCACCCGTTTTGGGGTTTGACGGAGTTGGTATAAAGGCACTGATGTGCGTTCTCACCCGTGTTTGGGTTTGAGGGATTCAGGACGGGTTTTGGTCCTGCGAGCGGAAGGCTCGGTATGAATTACTTGCATGTGCATAAATATCGTGGCGGGGCATGCGGTACTGGCCGTTCGTCACACCGATGGCAGTACGGTGCACCAGGCGGTTGTGGGAGTTAGAGGGGCCAGTGAGTTGTTTTACACTGCGGTCTGGAGGACGACCCCCGATAACACACATCCGACCCAACAAGACTGACGGGTTTGTCAGCAAAGTACGTACGCGAGACTCTAGAGTGCACCTTGGACGTGTACAGAGGCGTATGAGAGGGGTCTAAGGCTTGGTAGTGTGCATACCGGTCTAGAAGCGGAGACGCCCGCTCCGCTGCTGCCGTAGCCACAGCGGTGGTACCCGAGAGTGATGCTAGCTCTCAAAAAGTGGGAACTAAAGGTCTGTGATCACAGAGTCGTTGTGTGTGAGTTGCACTTGCCTGCGCATAAAATTGCATCATATCATTCATTCATATTAGGTCATACGCTTCATAGATCCTTATCATATAAATTAGTATGGGCTCTTTTATATGATAAGTTAAATTTCCTGAAAATCCTAACTTATATATTTGTATGGGCATTTATATAAGTTAGGGTACGCTTGTGATGATAGCATAGTGGTAGCTTAGCTTATTTACTTGTTCATACTGCTGCTTCTTTACCTTTCATTACTGCACTACTTGTTACTTATTACTTGTACCGTACATAGAATTGCTAGAGTAGATCTACAGTATTTATTACATCATTAGTTAGATATTGTCACCTGCTTCCACCTTGTTACCCCTTGTTGTCCTCCGCTTCGTCCTCCCGCTCGGTGCCTAGGAGCTGCGGGCGAGGTGCGGAGGAAACGACTTAGTCTTTTTGACTAATGGTCGGTGACCAACTATTTTTAGGAGCCCGTGGAGATGGAGCACCAGCACGTCGAGGAGGCAGGGCATGAGGAGCAGATACCACTTCAGCAGGCTACTACCACTACTGCGCGCGCGTCCTCAGGTGGGACGAGTCTTGATGTTCTAGTTTAGCTTCCGCATTTACCATTTTGTGAGAGAGAGATTTGATGTACTGGGCATAAGCCCTTTTTACTCTTTCTTCTGTACTTTTATGTGGACTAGTGATGTACTATTCATTTCCTTTATATGATTGTACTGTGACTTGTGGACTGATGGCATTTTATACTCAATTATACTTCTTATTTCTCATATTGGCCTACAGATTTATGATCGTACTAGCCGGCAGAATCGGCGTGTTGCGGTGTCGACTAACCCGTGAGTTAGTGCCACCGTAAGACGGCGATTCTGGGCATAAGATCCGGTAGCCCTCCCTGGTAAGGGGGAGGGGGGGTCTTACACATTTTCCCTTTTCTATTCTTCAAATTTGTTAGTGGTACGACCGCGATTTCTGTTTTAGGACAAGTAGTATTGAGGTCTGTGTGGTGATTTTGGTTGCCCAACTGAATTAGGTTGCCTGCTATTTTCTTGGCTAGTAGTGTTAGTCGCTGCTGCTAGTAGTCATTGCTGCTTAACTGGGTACTGTTTCTCCTTTCAGTTTTGTCCATTTGGTCGGCTGATGTTTTGTTTGATCGATGGGTTTATTAAGGGCTTTAAAATGTTTCATTATTAGCCAATCAGTGTTTTTCCTTTTCATACTTGAGCCTAATTGTGCATGCTGCATCAGAGGGATTCTACTATTCGGTCCTTGGGCTCTTTGTGAATTTCCTTATGTTGGCATGCTATGGTTTTGACTTCAAATGTATGTCCTGAGAGTGGGGTGGCCAGAATTGTTAATAACTGTTTAGAAAGTGTTGAGTTTGGACTGATTTTGTAGTGGTTAACCATGATGAAACAGAGCTTTCTATGATGTTATGACCCAGTTCTTTAATTGATCCCACTCCGTGTATAGTGATTCAGAATACTTCACTTGTTGGGGTATTTCTTTACTGCCTCTTGTTCGAGTTTTTTTCCATAGACACGCATAAATGTCCAAGCCACCCTAGAGATCTACGTCGTAGCTACAATGTGATGCAACCCCTATAACATTAATGATACGATCCTAAACAGATATCGCGAAGGATGACATCGTAAAGTAGACATGGCGAGGACGTTGGGCGTGACACTGGAAAGAAAAACGTGCCGGTGAGCATTATCTTATTAATTGCTGCTTTCATTTGAGTAAACTCATGTACTTACTTATATATTGAAAATAGCCATACTGGGACATGTGATTTAATGAAATGTGATCTTACACTTAATGGATTATTGCTATTATGTATGACCTAAACTTAGCCAAACAGGTGAATAAACTTCTGAGGGGATAAAGTAATAAATAAACATCATATAATTGCATAGACATGTGGTATTATTAAGGGTATGATGGAAATGAAAATGTACATAAATGATGTTAACGAATATCAAATCAGTCGGCCGAAAGGCAAAGACGCGTGATGAACATACTGATTTGGACACTGAAGCCCCTAAGGGGGGCCCAAGGATTGAAATACTGATATGAAATACTGATATTGTACAATACCCTTAATAATACCCTATGTAAATTGCAGTAAATTAATGAATGATTAGTACACTGTTATTTTTGTTTCTTATGTAGATTTGAAATTTACAATGTTTTTGTACTATACATGGCTCCATAATCATCTTGCTACTATTGTTCTTATTCAATTGCTATGACTAATTGTGTTAATGATATCTATATACAACAGGTTAAAAAGCTAATCACTCGCTTAGTCTTTCTCAAAGACTAATGGTTTATCATTCTAAAATTTTTAGGGAAATGACAAGCCAGTCAATGCTAGTGCTTTGCTTGGATCTTATGATGATGTTGGTGGAATATAAATATCACTGCGGCGCTTATATGTTCTTTTGATATTAGTGTAACAACTTTTGTACTGTAATGGAGCATACAGTATATGTCTGTGTAAATATAAATATAAATTCATGGATTTAATGCTATGTCGTACTCGTTGTGAATAGAAAATTTTAAATGCTCTATGATGATCACAAGTAGAGATTACTTTGTATTGTGCGACCTACGGGCCGTTACACCTTGATTGTGGCAACACTTGTGACATTCTAAATAAATATTTAGAGTTTTTCTCTTTAGTTTTGTTGAATGCATCTCGTAGAACTATAATGATCTATAAACTAACAAAACTCATATATGAAATCAAGATAAGATCCAAAGTTATAACAAAGTATTTAATGTCCACCAACTCACTGGAGCAGATGACCGTTGCTAATTTATTTAGGTAATTGTTATGGACAAATCTATTTTGGATAGGGGCAAATCAAATTTAAAATAAAAAACATTAAATTTCTATTAAACAATCTATCCTAGAATTGATTGGGGCAAACCAATTCCCGCATCTCGCCTCTCCCGTTTCCTCCTACATCAAATCCCGTAAAACCCTAATCCGTTCTTGGAAGGCTTCTCCCGCCGACAAGCCCTACTCATCAACCGTTTTTTCGTCTTCGTCCCTGTCGACAGGAGGGAGTGACTCCTCTCTGCCAACTTCGGTCTTTCTTGACGCTGCTTGTCATTGTCCTTGTCTTCTTCGATGCGGTTCAACTTATTTTCCCCACCGTCGTCAGTAATCGGCTGGTGTTCTCCCCAAGATCAACGTTGGTCAGCAAGGCAGGGGAGGGCTCTTCGAGAAAGGAGAAATCGCGAGAAGTGGCGGGCAGACGATCTAGGTTTTAAAAAAATATGCACAAATCGACGATGATGCTGCGAAAATGGAGGAAGGACAAACCACGAAACTTGCCCTGCGTCAGCGATGAAGGAGTGAGTTTCGATTCTTTTTTGGCTCAGGCAAATTATGCGAACTGGAGCCCTTGTTTTCGTCCCCGATGCGGTTCAGCGAAGGATGAGGCGAGGGAGAAGAGCAGCAGAGGCGGGTAGACGAAAGGCCGAGGGAAGTGATTTGACGGAATAATTGGTTTGCACATATAATTTCGTGATTTGCCCGCATAATTGATATGTCACTATCCAAAATCGATTTGCTCATAACAATCACCTTTATTTAGTGGATGTAAAATAAAATCACACAACAGTACATATAAAGAAATTAAAGATCTATATAAAATTATCTTAACACCTTGAAAAAATATTGAACTTTTGCATTACATTTTGATCGATTATATGACTTTTTTTAAAAAAAGAAAAATTAGGCTGTCAATATCTAATGAGCTGTCATTATTGCTTTGCTGAGCGGCTAATATACTAAGATGAGCTGCCAATGTAAACCCCAAAACTAATTCAGTCCACGGGCACAAGCGCACCCGCACCCGCACTCGCACAGGCACCCACACCGTCAACTTCCCCGCACCCGAAACACAGATGCCCAGGCGCCCAGCCACATGTAGAATCTTACCTCGCCGGCGATCATCATCGGCAGCGCTAAAGGGATCTATGAAACTGAAGAAGGACATTCGACGAAACGAGGAAGGAGAAGAGAAGAAAGGTGACGGGGGAGAGAGAAACAAGGACTGAGAGCGGGCTTAGGGTTTGACCAACTCCACTTCTATGTGTCTAAACCGCTTATATTTCCCCCCATGGGCAGACTCGGTGCTCCGCTGCTGCTGCTGCAAATCCCAAACTCTTCTCCCTCTTCCCTATCATCCCCGTCTCTTACCCTTTCACCCTCCCCAGAACACTGCTTCTTCCTCCATCGGAAGATCTCTTTCCGCCCCAATTCCCTCTACCCCTCCTCTCCGCCGCCGTCGATCCATTGCACAAGCTTATCGCACTTCTGTGCCCCGCTGATTGCCTGTTGCTTCCTTTCTCCATTCTTCTTCGCTTCAATCCTCTCGTTCTTCTTAACAATTTCAAGGGCTCTGGTATTGATTTCGTCGTCTCTTGAACTATTTTCGTGTTGCAGTTGACTTTACTTCTCGGATTCGACACCTAATCATCCCTCTCACCAATTCGCGTATCCTTGATTTCTCTTTCGAGTTTGTAATACATGGAGTGAAAGCATTGGTGGGGCGTCTAGCAGGCAACTGTAATGGGCACAATTTGTTCGAAGCGTTCCGCGGTTGATTATTCGCCCAGTGTAATCAGGCTAAATGTCGGCATCTGCAGGGATGACAGAAAGGTATCGTCACCCTCGAAATTGAAGTCTCCCCGCAACTCGATGACATTGCCGGTGGGCGGCGGCGCTCCGGAGAAACGGAGTCTCGAGCAATCCTTCTCTTTTTCGGAGGGGATGCTTCCTAATCCTGGTCGCATTAGGAATGGAACTGTACCGCCCAGGCATCATGCTTTATCAAGAGTTCTTTCAGAAAAATCTTGGCCAACCAAATCTAAATCTACAAATGGAAGTAGATCAGGTTCTCGAAAGGCAAGTATGGCATCCGGATTACAGCGGTTGATAGAATTTGATTACAAAATTACTATTTGTTAGAATCAATCTCGAATCATAGTTGACTGCGATTAATCTTCATGACCGACATAGTGAAGAAGATAAGAAGTATTAAGATAAACTTTATATCCACTGACTGTCAAAGCTTCTGTCATATATCATGAATTGATGATGTTTTTGTCTAAACTCAACAGAGCCAAAAAAAACCCGTAAGACTCCATTTGGCGCGGCGGCGGAGGTCGTGATTACGGTGGTTTTGAACCGTCGTTCGTGAACGCTCACTCAAGGAACCGTTACTGCGCTCAAAGCATCTCGTGTGCCCGTCAAGTTTGGAACGACCTCCACGTTGCCCCCAGCAAGGGTATTTATAGGCGTAACTGTAAATCCCCGACGAGTTATTGGATTCCTACCGGATCCTAACCAAACCCAATAAGAACCTGTTATCATTCATCTTTATTATATAAAACAGTAAGCATATCTTCAAGCACACCATGAAACTCATCTGTACCTTTCGATCTCCAAAAAATCATTTCTGGCCATTGGATTCATAGAGATAGTCCTGCAAATAAAAAAAAACTCAAAACAAGTTACTGTTCATCCACGGAATAAGCCGATACCCGCCCCCTTCCTTCCGCCCGTCCAGTGCCCCTCCTCTATCGCCGGCGGCCTGCCCGGCGCCCACCGGCGGGTTCGCCGGCCTCCGGCGAACCCGCCGGGGGTTGTCCGGCGGCAAGCGTGGCGGTGGCCCTGCCCGCTCGCCGCCGGACAACCCCCGCGGGTTCGCCAGAGGCCGGCGAACCAGCCCAACTGGAGCTCACGGGCAGGGCCACCGCCGGCGGTGGCCCTGCCCGCTCGCCGCCGGACAACCCCCGGCGGGTTCGCCGGAGGCCGGCGAACCCCCCAACTGGAGCTCACCGGCAGGGCCACCGCCGGCGGTGGCCCTGTCCGCTCGCCGCCGGACAACCCCCGGCGGGTTCGCCGGAGGCCGGCGAACCCGCCGGTGGGCGTCGGGTAGGCCTTCAGCGGCGACAGAGGAGGGGTGCTGGACGAGCGGGAGGAAGGGGTGGGTTGCGTTTTTTTTTTTCCTTTTTTTTAATAATTATTTAATAATTTATATCTTTATTATAATTTAATAAATTTATATGCTTTTATAATTAGGCTTCGCGCGCCGGGGGGCGGGCGAAACCCGCCGGGGGGTTAAGCGGGCGAAGCCCGCAACGACGCATCGAGAACGGGCCCGTTCGAAGATGTTAGTATAAATATACCTCAACAGGAACTTCATCCACTTTTATGTTCAAAACTAGTTTTATTTTCTTGAGGCCATAGCGGTTGTCATGCCAAACATACATTTTATGACGGTGGATTTTTTGTCCAAACTCACCGAAGCAAAAACGCCGTGCCAAACCGAGCCTAAATGACATTGTTACTTGTATAGATCTTTCATTTACAACACAAATCAATGGTTGGTGAATTTTAAATATGCATTATTTTTGAGGAGGAATTCTTGAAGAAATATATGCATCTTGAATCATGTATGAACATTTTTTGAATATATGTCTGAGATGATGTCTTATAAGCAAATTTCTTAGATTAGTGAACCGTGAATTATGTATTAATCACTAAATTTATTTGATCCATAGTACTTGGTTTATCAGCTTTGTTGAAGTCAGGAAAATTCCCAACCTCAGAATTCGGACCAATGCCGCCTAAGGTTACCGGCTCAGAGGCAAGATCAGACGGCTATGATGACTAGGATGAAGAAATAAGTCAAACAGGACCCCAGATGTTGCGGTGGGAAGGTCCCACCACGTACCCGGATGCTCGAAAGAAGCAGCCCCTTCTCAACCAAAAGTGACCGAACTAGGTACGAGGGAGACTAGCTGATGACAAGTCGCATGGTCGCGACCTGACCTCTAAGGAAAAAGAATCCAAAGACTCGGCTAGTATCTTTAAAGGAAAGCTCGCGAGTATCCTGCCGTGGAATTTGCATGTCTCACCTCGTACCCATGAGGTTCTATTTATAGGGAAATCCAAGGGGGGGGGGGGGGGGTCATATTTATACCCCACCCCCTGGCGACTAGGCGACTTCCGGAGAAACTCGCACGGGCTGAGCGAGTATCTCGCCTAGTCGCCTACCTGGCGAGTATGCGGGTGGAGCTCGCCATATTCGCCTAGGCCTTCCGCGGTCTTGCGCGCTGACTTTGACTCCTGCCTTGGCTTGTTGACCTTGACTTCTGCTGACCTGACTGTGGTAGGACCCATCCTCGACGAATACGGGTTGTACACAATCCCCGCTCTTTTCGAGCGATGTAGGAACTCGGAAAGAATCATCCAACACTTATTCGGCGAGCTGCGATGTCGAGCATCAGGGTTACTCGCACTTGACGCCTGCCTGCCGATCTCTATAAATAAGAGGGGGGGGGGGCTGGTTTCTGAGGCGAATCTCCAGAGCTCGCGCATGATGTCGGACGTCGAGAAACTTCTTCAAGACAGCCTCGCCGCCCTAACCGACTTTCTCGGCACTGCTAAGCCCAAAAGGCAGCGGGAAGAAGACGTCGCCGCCGACTTGCCCCCTCTCAAGAAGAAGAAAACCAAAAAGCCCAAGAAGAAGCCCGCCTCCGACGCGGTCGACCCACCCCCACCATCCGCGCAAGTCGCGACCTTGACAAATAATTATGCGCGTTCTGCTAGCACTCTGAAGCTCCTTAGCGACCTTGGGCTAGACGGCATCCCCAGCGTGGTCGCTCCTGACTCGAGCCTCCCCAGCTCACTAAATATTCTGGAAATCGCCAAGCCACCGGTGCCACAGCAGGTCGAAGTCGTCTCCCTGCCAGGTCGCCATGTTGCCGAGTCATTCTTCTTCTACATCCGCTGGTCGCCGATATACTTCTCGCTGACATTGTTTCTTTACTCGCAGATTCTCCATCGGATGTCGCCTACGCGGCTCTGAACGTCGCCCCTCTTAACTCCGCGCCGCTACTCGCCATCGCTGCCAAGAAACCCCCTAGTACCGCGCACACGGTCCGGATTAACCTTGGCGCCAAGAAGTTGTCTGAAGCCTCGGTTCCCGCCGTGAAGGAGAATCCCACGGCGAACAAGGAACTTCCGGCGAAGGAACCTCCGGCGAAGAAGGTCGCTCCGGCAAGCAAGGACCTTCCGGCGAGCAAGGTTCCTTCCGCTCCTGTGCGAGATTCTGCGCTGCCAGCAACGAGCTCCATATTACCTCTGCCGCCGCCTCCGAACGATGCCTCTCTTCAGGCGACCAGCACTTCCTTGCCGCCGCCGCCTATGACCGCTCAGTAATAAGTCGCCATGCCGCGACCTCCTCCGCCTCCTCCGCTGAAGACCCCGCATCAGCCGACGAGTTCATCGCAATCTCTGGCCCGGAAGCCGAAAAAGCCGCGGCCGAGCTACTTCCCGCCGAAAGTTGGGGATCCCGGTCATGGAGGTCGCGGGCAGGGTAAAGCGGCCGAGCATGCTAGTGACCCATCTTCTGGCTGGCGAGATGTTCCAGGTCGCGACCCTTCTCCTCGCCGATCAAGGTCTCCTCGTCGTGGTAAATGTCGTTTACTGGTGCTTCGCTTGATGACTTTAGCCATTTTATTTATGATCTGGCGACTTCTTTATTTTGACAGATCGTCCGACGACTCCAGGGGCGGCCTTCATCGACGCCATCGGGTTGTCGGGCAGCGAGTATCGTCACGCCGCTGCTCGCGCCTACCTGGAGTTGGAGAGCAAATTCGACCAGCTGGCGATTTGCGAGCCCCATCGCCGAATTTCATCTCTGGAGGTGCGGGTGGCGAGATAGAGGAGCTCCGGGCCACCCTGGAGAGCTATGAAGCCCGCTTCCATATGGTGAAGGAG
>CM077151.1:277921159-278103809 GCA_039583875.1 Platanthera guangdongensis | reverse complement strand
GGGGAGAGTTGTAACGCCCCGAACTCAAAGGAGCAAAGGGGGACGTTTTGGGCCAGTTTTGGTTTCTGGCTGACGGCACACGGCCTGGGACACGGGCGTGTCCCAGGGCGTGTCAAGTGTGTGCCGACACTTAGTCGCGAAGTCGTCGAGTTATACTCGACGATTCGTCGAGAAAGGGCACACGGCCTGCGACAGGGCGTGTCGCAGGGCGTGTCGACCCGTGTCGACACTTAGCCGTGAAATCGTCGAGTTATTCTCGACGATTCGTCGAGAATGGGCACACGGCCTGCGACACGGGCGTGTCGCAGGGCGTGTCGACCCGTGTCGACGATCGTCAAGGTGAAATCGTCGAGATTCACTCGACGATCGTCGAGACAAGGCACACGGCCTAGGACACGGGCGTGTCCAAGGCCGTGTCATCCAGTCGTCGTTCTCCCCTCGACGAAATGTCCCGTGTACACGGCCTGGGGGCCCAGGCGTGTCAATGTGACACGGGCAAGGACACGGGCGTGTCCTAGAACCCGTGCAGTGCTCGGGTTGGAAACGGGGGAAAAATCATGGGGTACACGGCCGGATACACGGCCGTGTCAGCTGGAATACGGGCGTGTCAGCTCGAACACGGGCGTGTCCGATGCCCGTGTGTGTGTTCAGAAGATTCGATTTTGACGGCGAATGCGGCACACGGCCCTGGACACGGGCGTGTGCCAGGCCGTGTTCGGCCCAGTTTGGGCATTTCAGCCCCGAATCAAAGCCGCTCGTTTTCTTAGGTTGAGATCCGACGGCTGGGGATGGTTCCTGAGAGTCTATACTCGGGTTTGACTTAGAAAATCCACACTTTTCACCCCTTTTCATCTCTCCAAACCCTTGGAGAAAGAAGAGCTAAGGCAAGAGGAAGAGGAGCTAGATCCGCCATTGGAGGAGCTTCGGAGCTCCGAATCGCAAGCCGACTCCGGATCCACGGAGGCAACGCAAGTGCGGTGATTTCTATCCGATTACATTTCGATGGCGCCAAGAGGAACGCAAGGGTAACGATCCTCACTTGTGAGCATGATAGCTCTCCTTTCTTAGCATAGGAAGCCCTCTCTCGCGAGTTTGCGAAGAGTTGGAGGCGTTCCTTCGGGTAGATATGTAAAGTCCCCGTTGTTTAGCGTCCGTATGCGAGAACAGACATAGGCATTTTGGTTGAAGCCTACCCGGACATGTTAGTCCGGATCGGTGATGTTGCATTGCATAAGGCCGGAGAAGACTCCGTGCTATTTGGTGTTTTCGGGTTTTCTACGCGGTAGATTGCAGCAGGGAGCCTTGGGGACTAACCCAAAGGTGCATCCGGAAAACTGGGCGGACACGAGTCTTGCCAACTTGGTGGCTTGGAAGCCAACTTGAACATAACTGGGTTATGTGACTTGTGATGAAAATGGGACTCGGTAGAAGTTTGACATGCGCATATGGTTTAAATTACCGTTGCGGGCGCATATGGTTTAAATTACCGTTGCGTTGTGAGCACGGGTTAGATGGAACCGTACCCACTCTATGTCGTTCGGATTAGGGCCGTTGGCATAGATGAGGGTCTTCGGCGGTCTATGGTTTTAATTATCGTGACCCATGCCAGGAAGACAAACTGCTCATTGTTGGCCGTCCAAGAGAGGATGGCGGTGAGTCGGCAGACTTAGACTGCGTTCACCAAGAATGTGCCCTGAGTGCACGGGGTGTGTGGCCGTTGAGCCTCCGCCTGTGATGTAATGACTATATTTTTTAATGCTCGCTTATGCTAATGAAATGCAGGGAAGGAGCATCGCCGCCCCGAGTTGGGGGCGGGATCGTTATAATTTGGTTAGCATTGCTGACCGTTGCTTTGTTTGCCACCATGCGGTGGTTTGTTTGCTTGCAGGTGCAGCTGGACCGAGCGGTCAATAGCGGGCTAAAGCCCTTTTTGCGAAGCTGGCCCTCGAAGGCCCAAGTGAAATGTTTCTATTTTTATTCATGTATGGCCGGCCTGCGTGCCGAGGTTGGTAAATCATGTAATAGACAAGTGAAACATTTTGTAAGGCCCTAGGCCAATGTTTGGGTATTTTTGTATACATTCCTAAATGTTGTATTAGTGGACATTCGTGCTCTTATGCTGGGTTCTTGTTACAACTTATATTAACTGCTTCCGCTAGAATGCTCTGTGTAGGACGTTGAGATTGGTTGGATGGTTTCCATAAGTAACCACCTGGTCTGTCTGTGGTATATGACGTCGGGCCCGGCCGGACCTACTGCTATATGCTATGCGACGGATAGGGGGTGTTACAGGCGGGCAGGTTGGAGGCAGCAGCAGGTTGATCAGAGAGTACCGTCTCGCGGGTAGGCGAGACGGCCTGGTGATTAGGCGAGAGTGGCGGCGGAGTTTCCCCTATAGAGATAGGGCTCCCTTTGGGGAGCTTTCCACCTTTCCTCGGAAATAACTACAGCCTTCTTCATCTTCTTTTTGGGAGGGCTGGAGCGAGAGGGGACCGTGTCATCTCCGGGACGCTTCGGCGAGATGACAGCCAGGGACTCTCTCGCCGCCTCTGCCGCTGCATTGGCGAGATCAAGACCCTTGGCGGGGTGAATGTTGCTCTTGTAAGGAGGGAACGCTGGAACAATTCGCTCACCTAAACGCGAGCAGGGGTTATGAAGAAGCGAGACGAAAAATAGCGAGAAGAGAGGAAAACTAAAGGATAAGATAAGAATACCCTCGCCCGGGAGCACTGGGAGAAGCGAGTCGAGACCTCGCCGCAAGAAGTTGACCTCGAAATTCTTGCCGACTAAGTACTCGCACAGCAGCTTCTCTGGACCACTGACTTGGGGGGTGGCGTAGAAGCTCTCTGGCAAAGAGACCGGCGCGAGAGGGATACCGCCGAAGTCAGCACGGTCTCCCAGATGAAGACGAATCGGGTGAGCCAATGATGGTTCTTGTTGGGCGTCTCGCATACCTTAAGCCCCTGCCCAGTAAAATACGAGACGCCATCGACGTTGGCATGATAGATGAAAAGCTTGCGGAAGGCCGTCAAGCTAAAACTCTATGCGCTCCCGGCGCATATAGCAGGCGAAGGCGATCAACACCGAGATGGCGTTAGGGTTGAACTGTGCCGGGACGACACCAAAGTATTTGAAGACCTGCTTCACCTCAGGCCAAAGGGGCAGTCGCAACCCCGCCTCGAAATGCGAGACGGGGAAGGCGAGTTCCCCCGGGTATAGGTGTTGATGCATTCGCCGACCTTGGGGGGACGCGACTCGACCCATTCCGCCAGGTACTCGTGGGCAAACTTATCATGATCTTCTCGAGGGAGCCGGCCGAGCGGGAAGTCATGGTCAGTGAACCTCTTCCCGCAGCGGCTGCGCCCCTCACCCTCCTCCACCTTCTTCTTACCCATCTTCTTTGGCGAAATGGTCTTCGGCGAGACAAAGGAAGAAATTGGCGAGAGGTCCAAGAGATGAAGGCGAGAGGGGCCGGCGAGACGGAAGGGTCAGAGAGCCAAGAGCTTGGGTAACAGCGGAAGTAGAAAGTGCGGTATCTAATCCCGGACAAAGGCATATTTATAACCGATGAATAACAAATGATTAATGGGCGGGAAAAGCAGGAGGGGAGGGGAAGAGTCAACAGTTCTTTTCTCTCTCCTAAAAATCTCGATCGGCGCGACCCATCGCAATCAAGAAAAAATGTATATGGCATAGATTAAAAGAAGAGTCAAAAAAGGAATGAAAAATTAAGCAATAAAAATATATATGTTCAAGGATCGTCCCGCGCACAGCGGGCACCCAGTTTTCGACACACCTTGGCGAGACGACACGCGAGACTACTGTTATTACAGCTTTCACAAGAAGAAGAAAAAGACAAATAGCGAGACGGACATCCTTCAGTACGAGCGCCATTCCCAGCGGCCACCGCGAGCTCCCCCACGGGGAGTCTACTCCGCGAGTGGAAGGAGCGAATGGATTCAAGACCACGGCGCGCGAGACGGAGCTGCATATCGGTCTCATTGATGATGGCCTCGGGGTCGGTGCCATCGACATCTAGCTCGGCTTTAGCTCCGGAAGATAGGCGTGCGCACTCGCTCTCCAGCGTTTCGATGCGCTTCTCCGCTGCCTGCTTATCCAGCGTCAAGGAGTGGATGATGCGCGCGTGCTTCCTAAAAAGCTCGGCCGTCTTGCGCTTCATCTCCGCTGGATTTGATGGGTCACCCAGATAGTCTTCAATCCCGTCTACAGGAGGAGGCGAGACGGAGAGTCGCTTTGACTGCTCCTCAATAGGAGAGTTGGCCCGAGAATCTGCGCAAGGGGTGCAGAGACAAGGTGGAAGAGGCACTCGCAGAAGGGAGTGAGAGTAGCGAAGGAGATTCAAAAGGGCGAGGGAAGGTCCCTTACCAGGATGGCGAGAGGTATCGGCGGCCGGGGAGGGGTCGTTCCTCCTCTCGCTGGGAGTAGTTGGGGGAGTAGAAGAGGGCTGCGAATCGAACTCCTCGCAGTGGGCAGCAGAACCATCTCGCGGACTCTTCGGGGGCTGCGGAACCACAAGAGCCCCCTGAAAAAGCATTAGTCAACAAAAGAGAGCACCCGGTCGCGGAGATAACAGTGGTAAAAGTAAGTACCCACCTCTTTTTCCTTGGAAGGCGCAGGGAGGAGTGGGGATGGTTTCCAAAGCGACGCGAGACAGATCTCCTGCGGCAGGTGACGGACCGCCAGCCTTCGTCTTTTTCAGGCGAGACGACGAGGCGAGAGGACGAACCAAAGAAGAGGTAAAAGAAGCCACGTTGGCCTTGTGCTGCTCTCGCACTAGTGCGAGACGTTCACAAAAGCTTTGACTGTGCGTCATTCCAAAGATTCAAGAATAGGGAAGGAGAACATGTAGAGCAGGGCGCCAGGTGAGCGGGGCAGGAGTCATATATTTTATAGGCCCCGGTGGAGGTCTCAGAAGATTCCTCATAAATACGTTTTTTAATGCGCCTTAAATAACGAGCCTCGGTTGAACATTCTTTTTGAGCTTAGAATAATCCCCAAAAGAGCGGAGATTGTGTACAACCTCGGGCTCGCAAAGAGCCCTCAAGGAGCAAATAGGTCGAGATGGGCAAATGGGTCCAGGGGGGCCCACTCGCAAGAGGCGAGATGATGGACTCTCCAATGGGCAAGATACCCCATCTAGAAGCGAGAGGGCCTTCTGGGGCGAGAGAGTCTCCATCAGCAAGGAGGTCTCGCAGTAAAGGGCGAGAGGCGCCGACGAGACGGGCAGTGGGTCCCTCTCGCCGGCAGGTGCCTTTCCACTCGCCAGGGCGAGAAGAGGTCTTTTTTATATTATATATTATATTTCCCTGTCAAACAGAGGTTTTTACTCTTCTACCCCGGGTATTTTTACCCTCTTACCCTTAGTGGACTGCATATAGCTCCTCAGAACAACGGAGTTTGACTGTTGGCAGACCCAGCCAAGGGTACCCGGTAATTTCAGGCCGGTGCAGTTTTGTTATTGGCAGTTCAGATTCTGAAATCTATAATAAGCCCATAGGGGTTCTTCAGAAGGGACCTTTTTCAGACTCCTAAGAGGAATCATTGGCACTGCCTTCTGAGGAACTCCAAGCCCAACTTTGGCTTTGGAGGGGAAGCTCTCTGTGACCTTCCGGGTAAGCGGTGGGACCTCCCTGCTGCGGTTTTGGCCAGTTTTTCTTAGTCCTTCACGACCAGTCGGAGGTCGGAGCTTAGGCCAAGTAGGCGCCGGCTACGCCCCTATTTTGCGAACATTTGTCGAAGTCAATTTTGACTTCAATAGCTTTGCTAAGCTGCTAATATACTAAGATGAGCTGCCAATATAAACCGAAAACTAATTCAGTCCACTGGCACAAGCTCAACCGCACCCGCACTCGCACCGGCACCCACACCGTCAACCTCCCCGCACCCGAAACACAGATGCCCAGGCGCCCAGCCACATGTAGAATCTTACCTCGCCGGCGAGCATCATCGGCAGCGCTAAAGGGATCTATGAAACTGAAGAAGGACATTCGACTAAACGAGGAAGGAGAAGAGAAGAAAGGTGACGGGGGAGAGAGAAACAAGGACTGAGAGCGGGCTTAGGGTTTGACCAACTCCACTTCTATGTGTCTAAACCGCTTATATTTCCCCCCATGGGCAGACTCGGTGCTCCGTTGCTGCTGCTGCAAATACCAAACTCTTCTCCCTCTTCCCTATCATCCCCGTCTCTTACCCTTTCACCCTCCTCAGAACACTGCTTCTTCCTCCATCGGAAGATCTCTTTCCACCCCAATTCCCTCCACCCCTCCTCTCCACCGCCGTCGATCCATTGCACAAGCTTATCGCACTTCTGTGTCCCGCTGATTGGCTGTTGCTTCCCTTCTCCATTCTTCTTCGCTTCAATCCTCTCGTTCTTCTTACCAATTTCAAGGGCTCTGGTATTGATTTCGTCGTCTCTTGAACTATTTTCGTGTTGCAGTTGACTTTACTTCTCGGATTAGACACCTAATCATCCCTCTCACCAATTCGCGATCGATTCTATCCTTGATTTCTCTTTCGAGTTTGTAATACATGGAGTGAAAGCATTGGTGGGGCGTCTAGCAGGCAACTGTAATGGGCACAATTTGTTCGAAGCGTTCCGCGGTTGATTATTCGCCCAGTGTAATCAGGTTAAATGTCGGCATCTGCAGGGATGACAGAAAGGTATCGTCACCCTCGAAATTGAAGTCTCCCCGCAACTCGATGACATTGCCGGTGGGCGGCGGCGCTCCGGAGAAACGGAGTCTCGAGCAATCCTTCTCTTTTTCGGAGGGGATGCTTCCTAATCCTGGTCGCATTAGGAATGGAACTGTAGCGCCCAGGCATCATGCTTTATCAAGAGTTCTTTCAGAAAAATCTTGGCCAACCAAATCTAAATCTACAAATGGAAGTAGATCAGGTTCTCGAAAGGCAAGTATGGCATCCGGATTACAGCGGTTGATAGAATTTGATTACAAAATTACTATTTGTTAGAATCAATCTCGAATCATAGTTGACTGCTATTAATCTTCATGACCGACATAGTGAAGAAGATGAGAAGTATTAAGATAAACTTTATATCCACTGACTGTCAAAGCTTCTGTCATATATCATGAATTGTCGTTCGTGAACATCCAACCTCACCTGAAGAACTTAGTTCACTTTTATGTTCAAAACTAGTTTTCTTTTCTTGATAGCGGTCATAACCGTTGTTATGCCAAACATACATTCTTTGATGATGATGTTTTTGTCTAAACTCAACAGAGCCAAAAAAAACCCGTAAGACTCCATTTGGCGCGGCGGCGGAGGTCGTGATTACGGTGGTTTTGAATCGTCGTTCGTGAACGCTCACTCAAGGAACCGTTACTGCGCTCGAAGCATCTCGTGTGGCCGTCAAGTTTGGAACGACCTCCACGTTTCCCCCAGCAAGGGTATTTATAGGCGTAACCCTAAATCCCCGACGGGTTATTGGATTCCTACCGGATCCTAACCAAACCCAATAAGAACCTGTTATCATTCATATAAATATACCTCAACAGGAACTTCATCCACTTTAAACTAGTTTTATTTTCTTGAGGTCATAGCGGTTGTCATGCCAAACATACATTTTATGACGGTGGATTTTTTGTCCAAACTCACCGAAGCAAAAACGCCGTGCCAAACCGAGCCTAAATGACATTGTTACTTGTATAGATCTTTCATTTACAACCCAAATCAATGGTTGGTGAATTTTAAATATGCTCATTCACATTATTTTTGAGGAGGAATTCTTGAAGAAATGTATGCATCTTGAATCATGTATGAACATTTTTTGAATATATGTCTGAGATGATGTCTTAGAAGCAAATTTCTTAGATTAGTGAACCGTGAATTATGTATTAATCACTAAATTTATTTGATCCATAGTACTTGGTTTATCAGCTTTGTTGAAGCCAGGAAAATTCCCAACCATAGAATTCAGACCAATGCCGCATAAGGTTACCGGCTCAGATGCAAGATCAGACGGCTATGATGACTAGGATGAAGAAATAAGTCAAACAGGACCCCAGATGTTGCGGCAGGAAGGTCCCACCACGTACCCGGATGCTCGAAAGGAGCAGCCCCTTCTCAACCAAAAGTGGCCGAACTAGGTACGAGGGAGACTAGCTGATGACAAGTCGCAAGGTCGCGACCTGACCTCTAAGGAAAAGGAATCCAAAGACTCGGCTGGTATCTTCAAAGGAGAGCTCGCGAGTATCCTGCCGTGGAATTTGCATATCTCACCTCGTACCCCTGAGGTCCTATTTATAGGGAAATTCAAAGAGGGGGGGTCATATTTATACCCCACCCCCTGGCGACTAGGCGACTTCCGGAGGAACTCGCACGGGCTGGGCGAGTATCTCGCCTACCTGGCGAGTATGCGGGAGGAGCTCGCCATATTCGCCTAGGCCTTCCGCGGTCTTGCGCGCTGACTTTGACTCCTGTCTTGGCTTGTTGACCTTGACTTCTGCTGACCTGGCTGTGGTAGGACCCATCCTCGACGAATACGAGTTGTACACAATCCCCGCTCTTTTCGAGCGACGTAGGAACTCAGAAAAAATCATCCAACACTTATTCGGCGAGCTGCGATGCCGAGCATCAGGGTTACTCGCACTTGACGCCTGCGTGCCGATCTCTATAAATAAGAGTGGGGGGCCTGGTTTCTGAGGCGGATCTCCAGAGCTCGCGCATGATGTCGGACGCCGAGAAACTTCTTCAAGACAGCCTCGCCGCCCTAACCGGCTTTCTCGACACTGCTAAGCCCAAAAGGCAGCGGGAAGAAGACGTCGCCGCCAACTTGCCCCCTCTTAAGAAGAAGAAAACCAAAAAGCCCAAGAAGAAGCCCGCCTCCGACGCGGTCGACCCGCCCCCACCATCCGCGCAAGTCGCGGCTTTGACAAATAATCCTGCGCGTTCTGCTAGCACTCTGAAGCTCCTTAGCGACCTTGGGCTAGACGACATCCCCAGCGTGGTCGCCCCTGACTCGAGCCTCCCCAGCTCGCTAAATATTCCGGAAATCGCCAAGACACCGGTGCCACAGCAGGTCGAAGTCGTCTCCCTGCCAGGTCGCCATGTTGCCGAGTCATTCTTCTTCTACATCCGCTGGTCGCCGTTATACTTCTCGCTGACATTGTTTCTTTACTCGCAGATTCTCCACCGGATGTCGCCGACGCGGCTCTGAACGTCGCCCCTCTTAACTCCGCGCCGCTACTCGCCCTCGCTGCCAAGAAACCCCCTAGGACCGCGCACACGGTCCAGATTAACCTTGGCGCCAAGAAGGTGTCTGAAGCCTCGGTTCCCGCGGTGAAGGAGAATCCCACGACGAACAAGGAACTTCCGGCGAAGGAACCTCCGGCGAAGAAGGTCGCTCCGGCGAGCAAGGACCTTCCGGCGAGCAAGGTTCCTTCCGCTCCTGTGCGAGATTCTGCGCCGCCAGCAGCGAGCTCCATATTGCCGCCGCCGCCGCCTCCGAACGATGCCTCTCTTCAGGCGGCCAACACTTCCTTGCCGCCGCCGCCTATGACCGCTCAGCAATAAGTCGCCATGTCGCGACCTCCTCCGCCTCCTCCGCTGAAGACCCCGCATCAGCCGGCGAGTTCATCGCAACCTCTGGCCCGGAAGCCGAAAAAGCCGCGGCCGAGCTACTTCCCGCCGAAAGTTGGGGATCCCGGTCATGGAGGTCGCGGGCAGGGTAAAGCGGCCGAGCATGCTGGTGACCCATCTTCTGGCCGGCGAGATGTTCCAGGTCGCGGCCCTTCTCCTCGCCGATCAAGGTCTCCTCGTCGTGGTAAATGTCGTTTACTGGTGCTTCGCTTGATGACTTTAGCCGTTTTATTTCTGATCTGGCGACTTCTTTATTTTGACAGATCGTCCGGCGACTCCAGGGGCGGCCTTCATCGACGCCATCGGGTTGTCGGGCAGCGAGTATCGTCACGCCGCTGCTCGCGCCTACCTGGAGTCGGAGAGCAAATTTCATCTCTGGAGGTGCGGGTGGCGAAGATAGAGGAGCTCCGGGCCACCCTGGAGAGCTATGAAGCCCGCTTCCATATGGTGAAGGAGAATGATCGCCAGCTGGCGATAAACAACCATCGCCTCCAGCTCGTTCTTGACGAGTTGGCCGGCATCCGGGCGAGTATGGGCTCCGTGGAGCGGCTGACGAGGATGGAGGAGCAGCTGCTGCTCGGGGATGACGCGCTGTCGCTGGCGACGGAGCATTATCGGCGAGCGCGAGAAATGGGCTGGGCTGGGCGACATCCTCATCCTCCGGAGCGACCACCTAGATCTTATGATTTTTCTTTTCCTTTATTTGAACTCGCCATGTGCGCATGTGCTATTATTTGTAATAAACGATTATTTGTACTGCAATAAGCGAGTTTGCATCTCGCGCTTCATTTTTCTCTTTTGCTTGTCTTTCTTGCTGCTGTTCTGCGATGTGCCGAGTTTATTGTGCAGGTTCTGATAACGTCGCGATGTTCTTTTCTGCGCCGTGTGACGTAGGGCTCATGCCGGGATCCGCTTGCTCGCCTAAACTGCGACTTAGCCTGATACTCGCCAGGGCGGATATATACCCCCCCGTTACCTTCGCCTATAAATAGAGGGGGTAGGTAGGACATAAGTACGCTGCTGCGATTTTCCATCCCTAGCTCGCGAGTATCTTTCTCTGCTCGCGCGCTTCGATCTCTCCTCTTTTTCTCGCCTTATTTCCTCTTCAGCTCGCCGGCTCGCAAAAATGGTGGGAGATGATGCCAGCGTTCGCCGACAAGCACACGCCGCTAACTTCGCCGATGCGGCTTTCAAGAAATCAATAACCACTGAGCGGGACTTGGAGACTTTCAGGGAGAGACTTCTGCCCGATGGATACTCGGCCAGACTCCCTACCCGCAGCGAGCGGCTTAACACCGACATTGAGGGCGCGATGGTGTTGTCGCTACGCCACTTCGACGCCGGCCTGCGACTTCCTTTCTGGCCGGAATATCGCGAGATCCTGCGATATTTCGGGATCGTCCCCACGCAGATTAACCCCAATGGCGTAGCGATTATAATGGGGTTCCTGTGCTACCTGCGGGAAGAGAGGGTCGCCTTCGACCTCTCCGTCTTCCGCAAGATATTCGCCTTCGCCGCGACTGCCGAGGGAGTGGTCTACTTCAGCAGCCACGTTTGCACCTTGGTGGGGACGACGAATAAAGTCCACCGGTGGAGCGAGCAGCTGGTCGTCGTCCATGGCGACTTCGTGGGCGTTCTGGGAAGGCCGCACCAACCCGCCGATGTCGCCTTCCTCCTGCCGATCTTGGAGGGCGTACGCGAGCAGCTGTTCGAGTCGTTCCGAGGTCGCCGGTTCGACGTCATCTTCTGGCGGCTTAACGTCAACACGCTCCTGGAGATCCACCCTAACGAGGGTAAGTTTGAGCGAGAATCATTTCTTGCATGCTCGCTTCACTTTCCTAAAGTTTGGTACTGATGTTTGCACGATGTTCGCAGTGGCGTGCGAGCTTCCGGAGAAGCCGCTCCCTCCGGCGAAGGAAGTCGCCTCCTTCTCGGAGTCCAACCCTCCGCCCGATGTCGGCGAGAAGAAGAAGCTCGCCAAAGGGAAGGTGAAGATCAGGTCGCCGGGTCCTGCGACTAAGAGGGCGAAGGTATCGTCGCCGCGACCTGACTATCAAGAGTCGCCGCTGGATGCTCGACCCCCCACTTCCACCCCAACTTCAACTTGGGGCGAGGGGCGGTGGACGCTTATGGCCGGCCGCTTGTAACTTGGTCGGAAGACGACCACTTGGTGACGCTCAGCACCAACCTCCCCTCTTGGTCGGCGGACTGGGAGGACAAGGGGGAGGCCTTCGCCGTCCTCCACGCGCTATACGGGCGAGCTGATGCTGAGTCTATGCTGGAGCTCAGCTCGGAGGATCTCGCCCAGCAGACCGCATGCTCGCTCGCGCGGGCTGTCGAGTTGGGACATTACTCGACAAGGAAGCTGCTGGAGACGACCGAGGCCTTGAAGGTCGTCACCAAGAAGGCTATTGATCTCGGCATGCAGTCGGTCCGCTGGAGGGACTATGAGGTAAGTCGCTTCCCGCGCGCGATGTTGACGGCGTTGGACGGATTTATTTTGCTGACTCTGCTCTTTGTCGCAGGCTGCCGAGATTGAGGCTGCTAAAAAGCTGTCTGAGTGCGAGGCGAAACTTGCCAACTCGCTGGCGGAGCAGGAGGCGGCCCAGATTCGCGCCGCCGAAATGGAAACTCGTCTGGCGGCGCTCGAAGGACGCGCGAGTTCTTCAGCTCCTTTGCCTGAGGCGCCGCGGCCGGAGGACGACCCACATTGGGCGATTAAAAGATCTCGCGTCCTTTGGAAGGAGAGGTCGTCGGTCCGCCGCGAGATAGCGCGGGCGGCGGGGAACATCATGCTCGCCAGGCTAAGGATCAACGACCAACTCGTCGAGGGGGAGAAGCAGCTCACCGTCGACGAGCTCCTCCCTGAGCTGCTCGCCGAGGAATCGACCTCGCCCGATCGCCTCCCTTCTTCGTCATCGGGCTCCAGCGGCAGCGGCAGCGACAGTAGCAGTGGCGGGGAGGAGAGCGAGGAGGGCGGCGAGGAAGATGAGGACACCGATATAGGAGACGACGAATATCGGCCTGATACTGGCGACGATGAGTCCTAGTTGCTCGCCGATATTTGTCATGCTCGCATGTAGCAGTGTTAACCATTTTTTGTAACTTGTAAACTTTTGATATACATATTTATACAAATTAAAATTAGCGCACTTTGTCGTTCTTTGCTTGCATGTTTGTTGGTTGATGATGCTCGCTAGGCTCATAGGCTCGGGAAGGATGAGTGCTCGTGACGCTTTACCCGCACGTTGACATCGGTCATAGTCGCGCAGTTATTACTCGCACGACCATAGTCGCTCCAAGAACTCGCATCCCGATGCTCGCCTATGTACGCACGTATACTCGCCATTGCATACTCGCACGCTTGCCAAGACGTACTCGCATACTCGCCAAGACATACTCGCACCTACACAATTGTTTATTTTGCCGGAGTTAAACCCGACTGGCTTCAAGACCAGAGCCGACACCCATCAGGAGCCGAGCTTGACTGGGGGTGGGAATCAGTCGACACCCAGCAGGAGCCAAGCTCAACTGGGGGTGAGAATCAGTCGACACCCAGCAGGAGCCAAGCTCAACTGGGGTGGAAATCAGTCGACTTGGGGAGACAAGTAGTCGGTCTGCAGGAGAGGAGCTCGTACAGAGTTCACGGACTACGACATCACTTCAACGAGGAACTTGATCTCACTCGAGGAGGTCGCTTGGCCAATATGCAAGAGAGGAGCTCGTGCAAGGACTTGGACTTACGATGACACTGCCACTCGAGGTCTTTAAACGTTGTTGGAGTCGACAGCTCTCAGGAGCCTTGCTCAACTAGAGTGGTGTAAGTCGACTCGGGGAGACAAGTAGTCGGTCTGCAGGAGAGGAGCTCGTACAGAGTTCACGGACTACGACATCACTCCAGCGAGGAACTTGATCTCACTCGAGGAGGTCCTTGGCCAATATGCAGGAGAGGAGCTCGTGCAGGGACTTGAACTTACGGCGACACTGCCACTCGAGGACTTTGAACATTGTTGGAGTCGACTGCTCTCAGAAGCCTTGCTCAACTAGAGTGGTGTAAGTCGACTTGGGGAGGAAAGTAGTCGGTCTGCAGAAGAGAAGCTCGTACAGAGTTCACGGACTACGACATCACTCCAGCGAGGATCTTGATCTCACTCGAGGAGGTCCTTGACCAATATGCAGGAGAGGAGCTCGTGCAGGGACTTGGACTTACGGTGACACTGCCACTCGAGGACTTTGAACATTGTTGGAGTCGACAGCTCTCAGGAGCCTTGCTCAACTAGAGTGGTGTAAGTCGACTCGGGGAGGCAAGTAGTCGGTCTGCAGGAGAGAAGCTCGTACAGAGTTCACGGACTACGACATCACTCCAACGAGGAACTTGATCTCACTCGAGGAGGTCCTTGACCAATATGCAGGAGAGGAGCTCGTGCAGGGACTTGGACTTACGGTGACACTGCCACTCGAGGACTTTGAACATTGTTGGAGTCGTTTTTTCCTGCTGCTTAAGAGATTGCCAAATGAATCAAATGCATCAATATCTTTGAGGACGAAGAGATTATAAAGAGAACGATGATCCCGCCGCCGTCGAGTTTGGGAGGTTGGCGTCCAGCCCTGTTCCTGATAGTTCCTCCAGTCGGAGGAGAGATGCAATCAGGGGTAGCTAGGCCGACATGCAAGGGGGGAGCTGATCTCGGCCGTCAATGCAGGAGTTCGGTCTTACAAGGACGCTTACATCCCGAGGCATCGTCCCATCGTCCGCCCTGGGCTATCTAGGAGAAACAGGTAGAAGGCTCGCTTCCCAATCCAACCGTGGAGATCATTTTCAGCTTTGCCACCTGGCTACGAGCGCAAGTGTATGAGCGAGGGGCAATGTTCTTCCGAGGGTCCTCCGGGACGCACTCGCGACTAACATACTACCTTGGGCCTTCCCCTGCCCTTTTGCTGGTTATCCTGCCTTTGAAAATAATTGAAGGGCCGTTGCCCAAATGAGAGCTTGGCAAGGTCGATCCTTCCTCGAATCCGAGAGATTGGAGTCCAAACCTGTAACTGATAGTTCCTCCAGTCGGAGGAGAGATGCAGTCGGGGGTACCTAGGCCGACATACACTGGGGGAGCTGATCTCGGCCGTCAGTGCAGAGGCTCGGTCTTACAAGAGCGCTTCCGGAGGCATCGTCCCATCATCCGCACTGGGCTATCTAGGAGGAACGGGTCGACAGCCGGTTTCTCGGATCGATCTCGGAGCAGAACCTTAAGGCCTCAAAAATCTTGAGATGAAATAGCACAAAGAGAAGCCAAACAGTTGCCACTATCTATATACATATGTGAAAACATGATGTGCAAGTAAAATACAACATTAATCGCTAGGGATAAAACCTTTTCAGGTCATCCCCGCTCCAAGTACCTCCCAGTTGCTCTCCGACCTGATCCTGAAGATAATAGCCTCCGGTGGTCAAGGCTTCTTGGACGATGAAGGGACTTTCCCAATTAGGATGCAGCTTGCCAACCGTTGCACCCCTTTCCGCGGCGTCCACCTTTTTCATGACTAGATCCCCTGCGAGGAAATGCTTTAGGCGGACATTTTTGTCGAAGTGCTTTGCCATGCGTCGCTTGATCTTCTCCTGGCGGATAGCGGCTAAGTCGCGAAGCTCTTCAACAAAATCCAGCGAGAGCCTTTGAGCGTCTTCATTCTCCAAGCGCCATTCTTCGCTGCCGTCTCCAGCTGCTATGACTCTCGGGCTCCAAACCTCGAACTCCACTGGGATGAGTGCCTCAGACCCGTGAGACAACTTGAAGGGAGTTTTCCCCGTAGCCGAGTTTGGAGTTGTCCTCAGAGCCCAAAGGACTGAGGGGAGCTGCTCTGCCCAATTGCCCTTCAAGTTGGTGACTTTCTTCTTTAGGAGGTTGATGATCAACTTGTTGGCGGCCTCCACTTGTCCATTGTTGCGAGGATGATGCACGGAGGCGAATCGAAGATCCGTTCCCAGCTGTTTGCAGAAGTCCTCTAACTCCAAGCTGGCGAACTGTGGACCGTTGTCGGTGACGATGGCGAGAGAAATCCCGAACCTGCATGCAATCTCTCCCCAGATGAAATTCTTCACAATCTGAGAAGTGGTTTTGGCCAGAGCTTTCGCCTCGATCCATTTGGAGAAGTAATCGATCATGATGAGGACGAACTTCCTCTGCCCGCTGGCCTGAGGGAAAGTGCCGATCAAGTCCATTCCCCAGATAGCGAAGGGCCATGGAGCTGTGATCGAGCGAAGGTGCTGAGCTGGTTGTAGTTGAAGAAGCGCGAAGAGCTGACATTGCGGACACTTCTTGGAGAAGGCTTCTGCATCTTTTCGAATGGTGGGCCAGAAGTATCCATGCCTTAGAATTCTCTGTTCCAGAGTACGAGTCCCCGAGTGACTGCCGCACTCTCCCGAATGAATCTCCTCCAGAACACGAGGGACTTCCACCTCTGATAGACACCTGGCCAGAGGGCCCGAGATAGTCTTTCGATAGAGCTCTCCTTCCTGTAGCAAGTAATATGCAGCCTTGTAGCGAAACTTCCTCTGATCCCCCTCGCTGGCAGGGACCTGACCTGTTGCTAAGAAAGAAAGAAACGGATCCCTCCAGGATACCCTCTGCTCGATCTCCATCATCTCCCCCTCTTCGATGGACGGTCGGAATAGTTCGGTGACGGTCCCCCCAGCCCGGGGGCCGTACTTGGCGAGATAGTCGGCCTCCGAATTCTCTTCTCGGGGTACATGTTCGACGAAGAAAGATTGAAATCCCCCGATCAGGCCTTTCACCTTGATTAAATATTTCTGCAGGACCGGGTCATTTACTTCAAACTCGCCTCTGATCTGGGACGCGACTACCATCGAGTCGGTGAAGGCTCTGATATCCCGAATTGCTAACTCCTTGGCGAGACGCAAGCCAGCCACCATGGCTTCGTACTCCGCCTGATTATTTGTAACGGGGAAGAGGATCTCGACTGCTTGCTCGATCCTGGTTCCCTGGGGGCTCACCAGCACGACTCCGGCTCCCACGGAATACCTGCCCGAAGCCCCATCCACAAACATTTTCCAGGAAAATGGGCTAGAAGAGCCTTCCTCTCCTTCCACCTCGGCTGAGAAGTCGGCCAGGAAATCTGCTACTGCCTGCGCCTTGATCGCTACCCTTGGAGAGTAAGAAATATCGAACTCGCTAAGCTCCACTGCCCACTTCGCTAGTCTGCCTGAATGCTCCACTCCATTCAGGATACTACGTAGAGTGTGATCGGAGACGACCCTGATGGAGTGAGCCTGAAAATAAGGACGGAGCCTCCGAGCCGAAACCACCAAAGCAAACACCAACTTCTCCAAGATAGGATATCTCGTTTCCGCCTGCCGCAGCACTCTACTCACATAGTAGACGGGGAGCTGCCTCTTGCCTTCCTCTCGGACCAGCTAACCGCCTCTGCTCCTACCCCCAAATATAGCAAGAGGTCTTCATTTTCCCGTGGGCCTTGGAGGAGAGGAGCTTGGGTCAGCTGTTGCTTGAGCTTTCCGAAGGCCTCCTCACACTCTAAGGTCCACTCGAACTTCTGATTTCCCCGAAGAGTCTTGAAGAATGGAAAGCACTTCTCTCCTGCCTTGGACAAAAAACGACTAAGGCCTGCCAACCTTCCCGTCAACCTTTGGACCTCTTTGGGATCTTTCGGGGACGCCATCTCCAAAATGGCCTTCACTTTATCTGGATTAGGTTCCACCCCCTAGGAGTGAGGAGGTGACCTAAGAACTTCCCTCTTCCTGCACCGAAGACGCACTTGGCCGGGTTGAGTCGCATCTTATACTTTCTCAGGGTAGCGAAGGTCTCCACCAGATCCGTTATGTGCTCCGCAACGCTTTTGCTCTTGACAAGAAGATCGTGCACATAGACTTCCAAGTTCTGCCCCTTCTGCTCCTTGAAGATTTGATCCATCATTCTCTGATAAGTCGCCCTGCATTCTTGAGCCCGAAGGGCATTATTTTGTAGCTATAACCGCCATCGCTGATGATGAAGGAGACGTCGCGGCAGTCGGGGGGATGCATCCGGATCTGGTGATACCCTGAAAAAAGCATCAAGAAAAATCATCACAGGAAACCCGACGGCGGAATCAACCAGCGCGTCGATTTGAAGCAAGGGGTAGCAATCCTTCGGGCAAGCTTTATTCAGCATAGAAAAATCGATACAAAGACGTCAGCCCCCTCCGGGCTTCTTCACCATGACAACGTTGGAGACCCAGCCTGGATACTGGATCTCCGAGACAAAACCCGCCTCCAGCAGCTTCTCCACTTCTTCCCTGATCGGTCCAGTCAGCATGACAGCGCTCTTCCTCTGCTTCTGACGAACGGGAGCCACCGCGGGATCCAGGTTGAGGCGATGGCAGACAACATCGGCGTCAACTCCTGGCATCTCGGCGGCGCTCCAAGCGAAAACGTCGACGTTGTCCTGCAGGCAAGCAGCCATCTCGATCTTCCCCTCCAGCGACAGGGATCCTCCAACCTTCAGCAGACCAGACTCTCCTCCTCGAGAGACCACTTCTACCTCTTCCACCTCAGCAACACACAACCCCTTCTCCTTCTCTAGCAGCTCTTCCAACTTCTCCGCGTCACCCATCCAGCTGATGGTACTGACGACATTCAGGTAACACTCCCTGGAGGCCTTGGGATCTCCCCTGATCCTGATCTGGACATCCCCCCGACAGTACTTCAAGCACTGATGATATGACGACGGAACGGCCTTGAAATAGTAGATGAGGGGCCGCCCGAAGATGACGTTGTATCCGCTCGGCGCATCGACGATGATGAAGCGACATCAGATCGAAGTCCCACCGAGTGTAACCAGCAGCTCCACTGCACCTTCCACCTCTTTCTTCTCTCTTGAGAAGCCAAAGAGGGGTCCATCTGCAGCCTGGACCCGAGACGCTTCCACCTGAAGCCCGACGAAGGTTCTCTTGAAAATGACATTCACCGAGCTACCGTTATCCGCGAGGATTCGGTCGACGGTGAAGTCTTCGATGGCGGCTTGAATCACTAGGGCGTCGTGGAAGGGGTTCTCATTCCCCAGCATGTCCTCCTCCGAGAAGGTGATCTCTTCTAATGGCGGCGGGTTCTGCGACGTCGAGGCGACGTTCTTCCGATAGATCTGATGGAGACTCCCCTTGCGGGAAGCCCCAAGCCCGGCGCCTCCGTTGATTACGCCTTCATGCCCACCTCCTGGGCCATGTATCACCTCTCCACGACCTCCTAGGTCGACACGATCTTCATTCCTCCTCCTCACCGGAGCTTGGAATGCCACCTGCCCCACCGGGGCCTCCTGCCTATGTTGCTCCCTCTCCGCTACTCCTGCCTCCAATCTCCTCCTCGCTTCCCAGAACTCCGGGCAAGCCAACGTCCCGTGCCCCTCTACTCGATGGATGTCGCAGTAGAGGGGAATCTCCGCCTCCTGACGCATCGCCCGCTGCTCCCTCCGGCGCCGCTTGTTGTCTTGACGAGCGATGACCATCACCTCCCTTCTTCCTCCTCCTCCTCGGCCTCCCTCCTGCCGGTTGTCGTTCCTCCTCTCCTCTTGGAAGTGTTGTCTCACTGGTGGCCTCCACTGGGGGCGATTCTCGGGATATTGGAATCGCCTATCCCCCCTCTTCTGGCCTGGGCCTCCGCCGGCCTCCTCTCCTCTTGTCTTCGAGGCCTTTCCTGCCTCCTCTCCTCGACCCTCCTGGGTTCTTCTCTCGTCCTCCTCTCCTCCTTCCTCCTCTCGACCTGCCTATCTGGCGACCTCGTAGCCTTCGCCCCCGAAGGTCCTGCTCTTCCCCTTTCCCTCGGATCCTCTCCGTGCAGCCTTGCCAAGAAATCTTTGTTCTTCTCCTCTCCTCGAACGAAGGTGTTCACCCTCTCTATCATCTACTCAAAAGACCTCGGGGGATTGGACCCCATCTCCATGCTGAACAGACCCTGCTTCAACCCGAACTTCAGGGCCACCATCAAAGTGAAGCTGTCCACCTCCTCTACCTCCAAGATCTCCTCCTGGAAACGATCGATGTAATGGCCTAAGCTCTCGTGCTGCCCTTGGGTAACCTTGAAGAGAGCTGTTGCCTCCTTCTTCATCTTCTTGGATGTCGCGAACCTCGCCATGAGGCCCCGACGCAGGTCGGAGAAACAGTAGACGGAGCCTGCTGGCAGCTGATGAAATCAGTCCCTTGCATTGCCTTTGAGGGTGATGGAGAAGAACCGACACTTGAACGCGTCGGACATGTTGCGGATGGAGACGACGTCTTCAAACCACTGAAGATGTCTGACGGGGTCATCCTTGCCGGAGTAGTAGGTGAGAACGGGCTCTCTGAATCCTTCGGGAACGGGGGCGGCGAGGATCTCGTCACAGAAGGGGCTCCTCCCTCCCTGGCGGTGGCAAGTTTCATCCTCGCTGGAGACATCATACTCGCTCCACTGGCGAGTATCTCGGTATCTCGCCGGCGACATCGGATCCCGAAAACGGACCCCTTGGCTGCTCGCCGGATGATGTCGCGACTGCATCGGTCTCTCCTCTCTCGCCCAAGCGGGCTCCTTCCCAGCTCGCCTCGGCGGCGCTTCCTCATCCTGCGGTGTCACGCGACGGGGGGAGGTCGCCGTGACATCGGGGCGATGAGAAAACCCAGCGAGGATGGTCTTCTCAATCCTCTTCGCGAACTCTTCGAACGCGGCAACTGTCACGAACTCGCCACCTCGCGCGACATCTCCAACTCCTGCCGAGTTGCCGACCAACTCTCCATGCTCGCCATCATTGGCCATCTTACTAAACCACCAAACTTTCCTCCTTGGCTGCGATCCACGCTCACCGCACCAAGTGTTGAAGCTAGGAAAATTCCCAACCTCAGAATTCGGACCAATGCCGCCTAAGGTTACCGGCTCAGAGGCAAGATCAGACGGCTAGGATGACTAAGATGAAGAAATAAGTCAAACATGACCCCATATGTTGCGGCAGGAAGGTCCCACCACGTACCCGGATGCTCGAAAGGAGCAGCCCCTTCTCAACCAAAAGTGGCCGAACTAGGTACGAGGGAGACTAGCTGATAACAAGTCGCAAGGTCGCGACCTGACCTCTAAGGAAAAGGAATCCAAAGACTCGACTAGTATCTTCAAAGGAGAGCTCGCGAGTATCCTGCCGTGGAATTTGCGTGTCTCACCTCGTACCCCTGGGGTCCTATTTATAGGGAAATCCAAGGAGGGGGGGGGGGGGTCATATTTATACCCCACCCCCTGACGACTAGGCGACTTCCGGAGGAACTCGCACGGGCTGGACGAGTATCTCGCCTAGTCGCCTACCTGGCGAGTATGCGGGAGGAGCTCGCCATATTCGCCTAGGCCTTCCGCGGTCTTGCGCGCTGACTTTGACTCCTGTCTTGGCTTGTTGACCTTGACTTCTGCTGACCTGGCTGTGGTAGGACTCATCCTCGACAAATACGGGTTGTACAAGCTTGAATACTTTTTCTTGCTATTTTGGTAGTAGTACTAGCAACAGACATCTTTGGATGCATTTATGTTTCACAAACTTATTAGGCATCCCTGATTTTTTATTTAAATCTGATCAAACTATTTGAAATATTCAAATGGGTTTTTTTAAGGATTTGTTCATTTGGACGAAATTGAGCTACTAGAACTGATATGATTTAAATTCCAGTTTCATTGTTGGAATTCATTTGTGGTAATCTCAATTCCTTCCGAACGACATCAGAATTGCCCAGGTCCCAATTTCATTATCCAATTCCAATTCTGTCCAAATAAACAGAGCTTAAATGTTTCTTAGGATATTGCCGTGATCTTAAAATGAATCTCAATGCCATTTTATGGATTTTTGCTCAGTAGTTTCTCCTTCTAACCATTACTTTTCAACAGGTTACTGAAGTAGGTTTGCTTCTAGGCAGGGCTGGTACTGTTGGTTTTGGAAAGGCTGTTGAGGTTTTGGACACAATCAGTAGTAGTATGACTAGTTTGAACACAACCAATGGGTTTTCATCTGGAGTCACAATAAAAGGAAATAAAATATCTATTCTGGCTTTTGAGGTTGCTAACACAATAGTTAAAGGTGCCAATCTTTTGCATTCTCTTTCAGAAGAAAATGTGAAAAATTTGAAGGAATTGGTTCTTCCTTCAGAAGCAGTTCAGAATTTGATATCAGGTGACACGGATGAGTTGCTGAGAATCGCTGCTGCTGAGAAAAGGTTCTTTGAAGAATTGAAATTTGGCATATATTATTCTAAGGACAGGCTTGTATTTAAGTTTTGATTTTTTTGTATGGAAATTTTCATGGAGCATATCTTCTGATACCATTGTAAACTTGTTTGTTTTGATCTCTATTTGTCAGAAAGGAGTTAAAAGTATTTTGTAGAGAGGTGGTTCGATTTGGAAATCGCTGCAAAGATCCCCAGTGGCATAACTTGGATCGATACTTTGAGAAGTAAGATCTGAACAATTCAATTTCTTTAGATCTCAAGTGCTCGTCAATCTGTTAACTATTTTCCAGTGATTTTAGATTGGGGCCGGACTTCACGTCACAAGAGCAACTGAAAGAGCAAGCTGCCGTAGTTATGCAACAATTAATGACCTTGGTTCAGCATACAGCTGTAAGCATTTTCATTCTCTTAGTTAGGTAGTTTTGGATGATTACACATCTACGCTTGTTGATTGTACTCTTTTTATTTTTTACATTCTAAATTGTTAAAGAATTTCTTGATTTCAGTTTTCATTTATTACATCTAGATTGTTATGCAATCAACTCTTCTGAGGTGTTTTTTTTATTGAAACTCTGCCTCTTAATATGATACCTTATCCACATACAGGGGCGGACCAACATAGGGCCCAGTATGAACAGCCACCCTCACTGATTTTTTTAAATTCGCTGATAGAAATCAAATTTAAATTAATTTTTGTGTATATATATATTATATGTTGTAACTATTCATTAAACTTCCAACAAAATATGATTGATATATTGATAATGCTCTCATTGTTTTGAGTGAAAGGACACGAGTTCGATTCTCAATGACGTCATAATTTTACCTTTTTTGTTCAAAAAAATCATAATATTTTTAATATTTTTGTATATGTATAAATATTGCGGAAAACAATTCTTTAAAAATTTAGACATATTTTTTTTAGTTAGATATATTATGTAAAATTTCATTAAAAATATGGACATAATGTAAAAAATGTGACATTAATATTAATATTATAACATAAACATATATATTTTTTATATTTGTTCAATGTTGCAGATGTCGGATGTCGGGGACACGTCGGTTTGGATTTTCATGTCGGTTTTTTATATATCGGGGATATTTCATATATCGGATTTTAATATTTAATTAATTATAGATGTAATTAAATATTTTTTTATACATGTCACATTAGTACCTATTTTACAACCTATTGAACTTTTAAATATTAAAAGCTATATGTAATATTTAACATACAACACTTTAAAGATAAAAAATTGTAAAACTAGTGATTTTAAGAAACTATCAACCATATATTATTTTTATGAGATCAAAATTTTAATAATTAATTTTCAAACATGTCTCATTCTTCGTCACTTAAAACTCATCTATAGTTGACAGATTAGATAGAATATGATCTTCATCAGGTGAACCCTCTAGATCTCCCTCGTCCACCTCAGATACTTTTCTCTTTCCTTTTCTTTGATGACTAACAGCCACTGCTTTGCCTGTAGCTGGTCTTGGAGGCCTCCTTTCATCATGATTAGCATCGACTATATTGCCAATTTGCGCCCATGTCAGCCCCTCTCCAGGAAAGACTTCATCATCATCATCTTCATTTTCGTTCTCTGCAGGATCAACATCACCATCCACTCTTGTACCATTCCAGTATCAACATTGTTAGCTGCTAGTGAATCTCGAGATGTATCTGAATATTTTGAATTCAACAAAGCATTGAACTTTACAAATACTAAATCGTTCAATCTTTTTCTATCGAGTTTATTCTTCTTCTTAGAATGCATCTACAAAATTTTTTAAAAAGTTAAATAATTTATACAATTTTATAATAAAATATTTATGTTTAACTAAATAAATTAATGCATACCGTCTCGAAAGTGTGCTCCAGTTCCTCTCTCAGCCAGAGGATGAAGTAGTTAGACTTAAAATCTTCATAGCCATAGTTCTAAGGTATGGTATATCAGCATCGTTAAGCCTCCACCAATGTACTGTGAAAATTAAAATGCCAACACAATATATTATACATAAATACATTATTAATGTTAACTTGTTAACTAAATGACCCTCACCTGCATTTAAATTGGGATTTTGTAGTTGTCGTTTTGCCATATCTTTACCAAATAACCCCTACTTGTATTGGTAAACATCAAACTCAGCACTGATGTGATCCTGTATAGAAGAATCTTTACTATATATCCTCGAGATACACTCAACAAAACCACTCATAAATCTTCCGTCAGCTTTAATCTCCACTCAACGAGAATAATAAAAATATGAGTTTAAATAATAACCTGCAAGGTGCAGAGTGATGTTCAATCTCCACTCGACGAGAATAATACAAATTTGGGTTTAAGTTATAACCTGCAAGGTGCAGAGAGTTGCTCATCTTCTTCTCCCATCTGCTATCAATCAACTTCCATATAAGAAGATATTTGTTCTCTTGGTGATTGAGAACAACATCTTCCCTAGCTTTTTTAATATCCCCATATAACCACCCCATGGATCGTGTATCCCCGTCCTCTCTTCTCAACACCTTCACAAATGGTGTGAATATACCAACAACCAGCTCGACATTCGCCCAAAATCTAGGCTCATTACTATCATTGCAACCTACCATATGTAAAATAAATTATTAAAAAAAAATATCAAAATATTATAAAACAGTTGCAAATATTTTTTTTAAATGAAAATTATGAAATGAATACAGATGAAATATTTTTACATGCTTTCCCCCGACACTACTAGCCAACTTTGCAGATGTGAATAAACCCCTCAATTGATTCTTCTTCTCTAAGATACTCTCTAAAGATAGAAACGCTGTAGCAAATCTAGTCACACCTGGTCGAATAAGCTCATGAGAGTCCAAGTCTTTTGTTGACTCTCTAAACATGTCGAGAGAGATGGTGTGATCATAGATGAAGATAGAGAGTTGACGGCTCAATGAGATAACACTCTTTATTGGCTTCAATTTTTCTATATCTTGTAACAGTAAATTAATAGTGTGAGCTGCACAACAATTCCAAAAAAGCTTAGGTCTTTTTAAAGCCATAAGCTTTGCAACAGCCATATTATTGGATGCGCTATCCGTCACAATCTGTAAGATACTGTCCTCTCCTGGGCTCTCAGGGCTATCAATCGCCTCATCCAAGAAGTCAAAGATGAACATTCCATCATGTGTGGAGGAGGAGACATTCTTCGAAAGCAAGAATGCCACTCCAGAACAACAATGTATCATGATGTTCATCACGCTCCTACCTATCCGATCTGTCCACGCATCTGTCATGATAGTGCAACCACTCAATTTGCAAGTCTGCATGAATGCGCCCAACATTTCCTTCTTCCTCTCCACCTCCCCTCACAAAATTGTCTATCAACTCATAAAATGTTGGGATCTTCATCCTAGGTCCGCATAATCCAATAGTATGAGCCATTTGCTGGAAGGAGGAATTACATATGGCATTAAACGAGATGCCGTTTTCATATGCCCATCTACCTATGTATACTGAAGCATCTTCTCCGACTTTCTTTTTGTACTTACTCTCTATCGTGCTCTGTTGGGAATCTTTCCCCTTGCTAGATTCGACAGCTGAATGAACAAATTGGTCCATTGGAACCTTCGAACCTGTGCTCCTACGTATGACAGTCTCTTCTAATTCATCATCACGGGCTTCTCTAGGGGTGCAAGTTGAGTTGAGCCGGCTCGAAAGCTCGATGAGCCGGCTCGAAAGCTCGATGAGCCGGCTCGAAGAAAGCTCGACTCGAGCTCGAGCTCGTCGAGCTCGAGCCTGATTTCGAGCCGAGCTCGAGCCTAATTAAACCTGTTCACGAGCTCGCGAGCCGGCTCGCGAGCTTTTTTTTAATTAAATAATATATATTATTAGTATTAAATATTTTAATATATTATATTATTAACATAATATTAATATAATATTATTAAAATAATAGTTTTATATTATTAATATAATATTAAATTCGAGCTGAGCTCGAGCTCGAGCTCGAGCTCGAGCTCGAGCTCGAGCTCGAGCTCGAGCTCGAGCTCGAACCTGCTCGTCGAGCTCGAGCTCGAGCCTTTTAAAGTAGGCTCGTCGAGCTCGAGCTCGAGCTCGAAAAAAGAAGCTCGAGCTCGAGCTCGAGCCGGCTCTTTTTGATGAGCTCGACTCGTTTGCAGGCCTAGGCTTATCCAACAATCACCTCATTCAAGGTTGCAACGAACTTTTCACTCTTAGCTCTCTTACTCTCCAAATTCGAGTTTAGGGCCGACTCTTCCTTCGCCTTAACGTCGGCGGGAACCTGAGGGCATGACTTAACATTACCCTTCCACCCAACCATGTGATGCTTGAAACGTATAATTCCACAATTCACTGTATGCTTGCAGTAGTTGCATTTGATTCGGTTGGTGTCGTTTGCAACCAACTTCTCACCAAATGCCCAGAAAGGATCTCTACCGGTTGGTACCAGTGATATGAGAACCTCACTTGATCCAGCAGAAGAAGCCATTCTAATAAGGCAAGAAATGAAAGTAAGATATGACTATCACAAGAAAAATTATTAGTTGAAAAAAATAACATCAGAAAAGTCTCATAACTTCATTAGATCGTCAGATCTTCAGTCACCTTTACTATTATCCATGTAACATTTTATTTATTCGATAACATTTTGCATCATTAGTAGTATACTAGTATACAAATTTGTAACTATCATTCAACCTTTCAAAGTACCAACAAAAGGATCTTCAGTCTCGTATCATTCAAACTTTAAAAGCATCCCACATTTTATTTATCAAAAGGCACAAAACAACAATTAATAAGGCAACAACCTGTATACGTTTATCATTGATTGCAAAATGAAGTTGAATAAATAACTAATAATAGAGACATTTCAAATCATTTGTTGACTAATAAACGAGCCAAATAAAAATAAGACAACAACTAATAAGGCAACAACCCACAAGACAGCCGACCTATAAGACAGCAACTAATAAGACAACATGCATCAACTAATAAAGCAACAACTCACAAGGCAACCAGCCTATAAGTCAGCAACTAATAAGGCAACATGCAACAACTAATAAGCCAACAACCCACAAGGCAGCCGACCAATAAGGCAACATGCAACAATTAATAAGGCAACAACCTACAAGACAACATTGCAACAAATATTAATTGAGGGAGAGGTAGGAAGAAGAAAGCACCGACGCACGAGAGAGAGGAGAGCACCAGCGAGCTAGAGAGCACTAGAGAACCACAGAAGCAGATAGCTAGAGAGCACCAACGAGCCACAGAGAACCAGAGAGAGGGAGAGCACCAGAGAGCCAGAGAGAGGGAGAGCACCAGAGAACCAGAGAGAGGGAGAGCACAAAAGAACCAGAGAGGGAGAGACTAGAGAACCAGATAGAGCGCCGACATCGCGTGAGAGAGGGAGAACACCAGAGAACCAGAGAGGGAGAGCACCAGAGAACCAGAGAAATAAAGTGTCGATAGCGCTTGAGATAGGGAGAGCACCAGAGAAATAAAGTGCCGACAGCGCGCGAGAGAGGGAGATCACCAGCGAGCTAGAGATCACAGGAGAACCAGAGAACCAGGAGCGACGGGGAGAGCTAGGGCAGAGCGATGAAAGGAAATGAAATGAGCGGAGTCGGGAATTTAAAACAGCGTAAGAAAATGTTAAAAATATAAAATAATAAATAATTAAATATTTAAATTAATAAAAAAAACGGCCGTGTCAGCCGTTTTTGGGGCCGGCATGTCGGCCCGTTTTTTTCAAAACGCCACATTCAAAATCTACAACAGTGTCGTTGCGTTTTTGCTCCCAAACCTACATGTCGGCCGATATCCGCAACACTGTATTTGTTAATTAATTTTTTTTGAATAAATTAGTACTCTGCCCATATAGAAAAACATTTATGCATTTGCCACTGTTTCTTTAATGTTTACTGATTGATATGTGTGTGTAAAGACCCATTATGAGAGGGCCCATTGGAGAACCAACATGAGAAATCAAGAGTGTGTGCGTTCTTGCTAATCATGTTATTTACTCGCACTAAAGCCCAATGTAAAGGCCTGTTACGAGGGCCCATCGGAAAACTAATATATGAAATTTTAGAAGAAAAGGAACAATTTACCATGGATGAACTAAGAGAAACTTCCCACTAGCATGCACCAAAAGCTGAGGCGGAGAGAAACAGGTACTAAGGACATGAAATGAAGTGAGAAAGTTCGATTATAGCATAGAGTTGAGAAGTGGATAAAATATTTTTCTCAATTTAATCATTAAAGCATTACATGACACCTCTGTATATACATAAAAGAGGAGAATCCAAACCAATATTAGAGGTGTGAGACTAAAAAATGAAAGGAGGCAATGTGCCTTTATAATGGGCCTTTACAACGAGTTTAATTCAACTCTCCCTCTCAAGATGAGAGTATATGTTGATCATTTCCAACTTGGATATATTATCTGTAACAACTCAGACTTTTGGTAAAAATATCTGCTAGCTGATCTTGGGATTGGATGAATGGTGTGCATATGTTTTCTTTTTTCAGGTGATTCTTGATGAAATGTATGCCAATTTCAACATGTTTTATTCGGTCATGTTGAACAGAATTATGAACAATGTTGATAACAACTTTATTGTCGCAATAGAGACGTATGTGACATTACTTTATATTTTTTTCCGTGCTAGACCTTGTTACCACATTTTATTTTTTTACTTCTCAAGTTACGAGATTCCCCTCAAGAAAAGGAGCGATATCCCATGATTTATTTGCGGTCATCTTGACTTCCAACCCAATCAACATCCTTGTATACTTCAATACTTATATGCTTATTTTGGGAGAATAACATTCCTCGTCTCGAAGACTTCTTCATGTACCATAGTTCTTATATGTTAGCTTTTAATTTCTCAATCTGGGAGAATACATGTATCTGCTCAGAATCTTAACTGCATATGTGATATCAAGACGAGTGTGTGTGAGATAGATAAGCCTTCCCTCCTATTTTTTGTAGATGACATAATTCACTTTCTCACGATCCTTGTTCATTTGCTTTAATAGGGGTATTGTCAGGTGCACACCCAACCGTTCTTTTTTTAGGAGATCCAGAATATATTTGCTTTGAAAAATGATGATTCCATGGTCTTACCATTAACTTTCCTAGGTCTTTGACTTCGAATTCCTTACATAAACGTTGTTTAAGCCATGCAATTTCTTCTAAAACATTTAATGTGATAATGTGTCTTCATAGATGATGCACTCTCCGTCCCATCCAAAGATGTATGACACCATGCGTCATAGATCTTTTATTGTGCATTTATTTATTTTATATCATGTATTTCTTTTCCCACGCACCTGTTGTTATTTGAAGTTTGTCGGCTCGTCGATTTGACCACTCGATAAGACCCTAAATAAATTGTCCAGTAATTTTAGTAGTTAGGATGGTAAAGGCAAGCACAAGTTATTTAAGAATATGCATATTCATCATAAAAGAATATATATAAAGACTATATGACGCAAGACGAATCTATAGGCGATGGATAAACGTTGCCCTAACCCTACATGTCATGCAAATCCGTTGGTGTTAATTCAAATTAGATAATAAAAAATAAAATCTCACGCAAATAATTCAAAGCAAGGCAGAATAATTTATTAGGTCAAAGCAAACTTAGACTTTCCTCCGCGTGGAGGGCCAAAGCAAGAGCGCGCGGCGAATCGGTCCTTCCTGCAGTTAGAGATTTAACCAAGAGCAAAATAACATAATAATTATAATCCCAAGCAAGCATCGAATATCCAAGCCATAACAATGTTTACAACCAAATACCAATACAAAAACACACAAAATTAAGGGCTGCTGTAAATAAAAAGCTCTGAACGTTGGAGGGCTCAAAGAGGGATTCCGGTGGTTGGTGGATCAGATCAGGTAAGGAGAAGGTTGGTCGGGAGTTGGGAGGGCTGGATCGGGGAGAATAGAGGTTGGATCAGGGCTGGTTTGCCCGGTTCTGGGCAAAAACTGATGTTGGTGGTTATTTTGAGGGGCTCCACGTGTGGGGACTGGCAGTGGCCTAATGGGAGGATGCTGGAGGGAGATCCGGGGGTTGTTGGCTGGCTGGACAAGAAGGATGAGAACCTTTTGTGGGGGTGGCAGGCTAGAACTGATGGGAAGGTGGAGTGGCCGGCTGGTTCTGGGAGTAAACCGGCCGGTGGCCTGTTTTGGAAGGTGGTTAGCCAGGTTTGGGAGGCTGTGGAGGGACGACAACCTGTGGAGGGGTGGACGAATGAGGCCCTGGAGGTGGTCGGCTGCTGGACAAGGGTAAGTGGCGGAGGGGCTGCTTGTTGACCTAGGAGGAGGAAATAGGGGAGGAGGCTGCTGGACAGGGGTTATACAAGAAGGTGGAGGGTGGGGAAGGAGAAAAATACCAAGATACAAAGATCCTACCCAAGGAGTCATCACCAAGGGATTCCACGAAGTCAGCACCGCATATGAGATCACCAGAATGAAGAAAGAGGCTCCCCACACATTCAGTGATGAAATGACGGTAGCCATAAACAACCTATCTATAATAAAAGAAAATTAGGGCACCCATAATCAGCAACTATGATTAGTCGTTGGTTTAAGAGCCAAAACTACATGAAACAGTAACCAAAAAATACAAAGCTATATATCACAACACAAATCTGGACTGGGCACGCCATATGTGGTAATTCGCCACACCGCATCACTCTCCCTGACTTGAAAGAATTCATCTCCCGATGAATAGGGGTCAGAATTCTCTCGAATGCTGTCAGGTAAGACTCGATGAGGTCTACCAGAAGTCGTCCAAATGTCATCGTTGGAAAAAGGTCCTCGCCAATCAACTCCTCTGGACTGAAAAGCTTCCATCTCTGATGAATGAAGACGGTCGTGCTGAAGTCGAAGTCCAGGGGCAAGTCGATCAAGCTCTGCTGGTAGCGTCCAGGTGTCGTCGGTGTAGGGTCGTCCGCGCCAGCGAACCAGCCAACCAGGTAGCGGCACACAAGACCGTCTGTAGAGGGGACAGACTCATGCGTAATGATCTCAATGATAAGCTCATCTCACAACACACTAGTTGAGGGATCCGGTGGGATTTGAGGTGCTAATGGTGAAGCCGTTGGGAACGGAATTCGGGTAGGTGGAGGTTAGAGGTGGGCTGAGCACGGGGAAATGAATGCAGTGACAAAGGCTCGAGGGGTAGACTGAGTGGTGGGTGGTAAAAATAGTGGTAAAGGCTCAGGAGGGCCGCCAAGATGTGGGTCCGAATACTCGTGAGGTGCAAAGTATGGCGTCAGGTTCTCGACATTGAACACAGGATGAATACCAATGCTCGCGGGGATGTCCAGCTCATAAGCATTTGTCCCGATGCGTCTCAGGACTGTATAAGGACTCATTCGCTGAACGCTCAAACTTTTAACAAGCCTCGCACGAAGCCTCACAACGTAGATTCTCACCACCTGCTCGCTTTCATGAAATACCTGCACTTGCCAGTGAACATCTGTATGTGATTTACAAGATTTATTACTATTAGTGATTCTCCGTCGGACCGACTCATGACACACATGCAATTGATGAACAAACAACTCAACAAATCATGCAAATGATGAAGAAATGACTCAACAGACTCATGCAAATAAAACACGACACACTACACACTTTCTATGAGAAAATCTAATAATGACCGAAGTGTTTTTACGATGTGGTGGCATATCAGGAGGCTCTCTCGGTGGATTGTAGAAAAACTCATCCCGTGCGTGTCGAGTGTTCAGGTGACCGTGCGAAACATCTACACCCAAGGGAGAATTCATAAAGAGCTGAATGTATCTCAGGGAATGTGACACATCAGGCGGCTCACCAAGAGGTATTTATGGAAAGTCATCGCGAATGCAACAACCACCTAAGTGAAAATCATGCACATCGACCAGAAGGCGTGACTTTAGAATGTGGTGAGTGTCCTTGACAAGAAGGAACTCATCTGGTGGGTCAGCAAATGACGTGTCTCAAAACTCATCAAACGTGGTATGTGTCATAAGATAGATCCTCAAAATATGAGTATGCTCAAGTGTACTTTAGGAAGACCCTATATAAGTCAAACTCCACTCAAGACTCATTCTCTGGGACAAGGTTAGAGATGACAATGAAAGAGATGCCAATAACTTGAAACTCGTACACGAGCGGCTCACCTGAATCGCATCCTTACCAGGATGTGGCGGCTCATCAAGAGGCTTAACAAGGGGGTCGTCATAGAACTTGTCGTCATGGTCCTCCATATGAGTACCATCGTAAGGGGTAGTGTCTCCGTGAATGAGTGAGTCACTACGAGATCAACACCAGGCTCCGGGCTCTCAGTCGTGATGTGATGCAGAGCAATGACAAGGGGAGAGCGACATAGCCCTACACTCAAGAATGAGCCTAGCAGCGCGGTGTCAAGAAACATGTCTATAGTAAGAGTGCTGACTAACCCATGATATGGCAGACGAGGGGGTGTAGGTGAGGGACACAACACTATAAACTCAATAGGTCGCTCAGACTCACTTGCAGTCGGGGGCACAAGAGACGGGTCAGAAACAAGAGATAGGCCACTCACTGGGCTAAGCACCTCTCTGGGGTGAGAGCATTCCTAATCAGGTATCACTTCAATCATGTCTGACAGAACAATGACATGCAAAATAGTGACCTTGGTGTGTGAGACTCGTACTGCGGAGGTCAAGGTGATAATCCAATCGACCAGCTCTTGCGGATCTCAAAGACTGTTCATAACGAAGGGTGAGCTGATATGTCTGCTCGAGGGACTTTGTGCTATGATAAACCACCTCAGTACGTATGTTATATCGAAGTCCAGATCGAAATCGGGAACTGGTCACAGCTGGCTCCTCTCGGATATCACTCCTCGCAACTAACTCATCAAAGCGATCCCTGTACTTAGCGACAGACATAGATCCTTGCTGAAGGGAAAATAACTACTCGAACAAGCGACTCCGATACGACAAATTCAGATACCTCTAACACAATACACGCTTCATATCCACCCAACTCATGATGCGATATCCACCCAACTCATGATGCGATGAAGACGATCTTGCTCGCTTGTCCTCTCAACACTAGACCAATATGCTTTCGCATGATCTAAAAGCCTAAGTTTCGCAAATTTGATGCGACGCTCACCAAATAACTTGTAAAAAATCGAGATAATACTCCATATCCACGAGCCAATAATTGAAGGACTCGGGAATCGGTGAGCCGTTAAAAGAAGGGGCAACAGTACAAAACTGACATTCGAGATCCCTCTCAATACAACGATCCTCATGATAATCATCCCTAAGGTAATCGAGTCTTGTCGAAAGATCCACACGACCCACTCGCGTGCAAGGATATGAATGACGACAATCATCATATTGATCGTCTCTAGCATAGTGGGGTCGTGTCGGTGGGTCAATGCGATCTCTAAAAGTGGCGTGCTGCGATCCAGAATAATCGTCGTAGTAACACGAGGATCTCCCTGACGGGACTCTATGAGAGCAAGTGTAAGTGGACTCGAAACCTCCAAATTGAGGAGAGGAATATTGATGAAACATAGACATGACGAAAACCTATAGACTCTAAAAAACTGCGTATCAAAAGTGTGCTCGCAACCTTGCTTTGATACCAATTGACGCAAGACAAATCTATAGGCGGCAGATAAACGTTTCTCTAACCCTATATGTCAAGCAAATCCGACAGTGTTAATTCAAATTAGATACAACAACAACACTTAAGTCTTTATCCTACTATGTCCGGTCGGCTATATGGATCCTTTGCCTCCATTGTGCCCTATCTTTTGTCATAATCTCACTAATGCCTAAGTACATCATGTCTTTCCTTATAGTTTCATTTCAAGTCTTTATTGGTCTTTATTGGTCTACCTCTCCCTCGTTTAACATGCCTAGTGACTAGACTCTCACAACGCCTAACATGAGCCTCTAATGGTCTCCTTTGTACGAGTCCAAACCATCTTAAACAAGCTTCTTGCATTTTCGCTGCAATTGGTGCTACTCCTGTGACCCTGTATTATCCCTGATAAATTCATTCCTAAGTTTATCCAATCTCATGTGTCCGACCACACATCCACCCAGACATTATCATCTCCGCAACTCCCATTTTTTGCTCATATACACAATTCACTGCCCAACACTCAGAACCGTAGACCATCGCGGGTCTAATTACAGTACGATAAAACTTGCCCTTAAGTTTTAGTGGTACTTTACAATCACATAAAATCCCTGACGCGCCTCTCCATTTCAACCAACCCGCTTGGATTCTTTGTGTCACATGTTTATCAATACCTCCGTCCTTTTGAACTATCGATACAAGATATTTAAAACACTCACTACGGGAAATATCTTGATCACTCAACTTAATAACGAAGTCATCTGTCCTTCTTCTGCTAAATTTAAGCTCCATATACTCCGTCTTTGCCCTGCTCATTCTAAAATCCTTATTTTCTAAAGTATATCGCCAAGATTCAAGTTTTGCGTTAACACCCTCGCGTGTCTCATCGCCCAAAACGATATCATCCGCAAACAATAAACACCAAGGTATTGCTTGTTACATATGTTTGGTGAGCTCATCTAAGATAAGGGTAAAGAGATACGAGCTTAAAGCTAAACTTTGATGTAAGCCAACAGTGATAGAGAATTCCTGTGTTAATTCAAATTAGATAATATATAATAAAATCCCACACAAATAATTCAAAGCAATGTAGAATGATTTATTAGGGCAAAACAAGCTTAGACTTTTCTCTGCATAGAGGGTCAAAGCAAGAGCGCGCGATGAATCGGTCCTTCTCGCATTTAGAGATTTAACCAGGAGCAAAATAACATAATAACTATAATCCCAAGCAAGCATCAAATATTCAAGGCATAACAATGTTTACAACCAAATACCAATACAAAAACACAACACAAAACTAAGGGTTGCTGTAAATAAAAAGCTCTGAACGTTGGAGGGCTCAAAGAAGAATTCTGGTGGTTAGTGGACCGGATCGGGTAAGCAGAAGGTTGGTCGGGGGTTGGGAGGGCTGGATTGGGGCGGATATGGATTGGATCAGGGCTAGTTTGCCCGGGTTTGGGCAAAAACTGGCGTGTGTTGCTGTTTTATGGGGCTCCACGTGTGGGGACTGGCGGCGACATGAGGGGAGGATGCTGGAGGGAGATCTGAAGGTGGTTGGCTGGCTGGACAGCAAGGAGGGGGACCTTTTGTGAGGGTGGCGGGTTGGAACTGATGGGAAGGTGGAGTGGCCGGCTGGTTCTAGGAGTAAACCGGGCTGGCGGAGTGGCCGGCTGGTTCTGGGAGTAAACCGGGCTGGTGGCCTATTTTGGAAGGTGGTCGGCCAAGTTTGGGAGGCCGAGGAGGGACGACAACCTGAGGAAGGGTGGCCGGATGAGGCCCTGGAGGTGGTCGGCTGTTGGACAGGAGGGGAGGAAAGTGGCGGAGGGGTTACCTGTTGACCTGGGAGGAGGAAATAGGGGAGGCGATTGCTGGACAGGGTCTGGATAGCAAGGTGGAGGGTGGGGGAGGAGGAAAATACCAAGATACAAAGACCTTACCTAAGGAGTCCTCACCAAGGGGTTCCAGGGAGTCGACACCACGGAGGAGATCACCAGAATGAAGGAAGAAGCTCTCCACTCATTCAACGATGAAATGACGACAAACCTAAACAAACCTATTTATAATAAAAGAAAATTAGGGTACCTAGAATCAACAATTATAATTGTTCATTGGCTTCGGGGCTAAAATTACATGAAATAGTAACCAAAAAATACAAAGCTATATATGAAATTGATTCGCGATGCGAATCCGAACGCATCCGCGGAGTCGCATCATCGATCCGGACATGTCATATATGATAAGTCGTCGCACCACATCACTTTATTGGGGCAAACATTATTTAGCAATAAATAAATGACCATTGGCAAATATGTGAAAAGTTCACTATCTGGCAAGAATTAAATCAGATTGCTATGAGAAGAACTATTTGGAAAGAAATACTAGAAAGACGTTAATTATCGTCTATTTAATCAAAGCCCGTGCATGAGAAAATAAAAAAATCGGACAAGCAGATGAACGAATTCACGTTTATCAGCAATTGCCGGCCACCGCCTCCACTTCAACACCGCCTCATTCTCTTCCGTACTCAGCCCTCCGACGGGTCAGAAGGATCATTCCGATTCTCGCCAAGCCGCCGCCCTAGATCTAGTCTTTCTGTTGTACGGATTTGTCGGCGATTCAACCCACCGCTGACCGATCAATTGTCGTCGTCTTCAACTCCCACTCCGGCATTCCATCCCGAGCCCTACCGTCTGAGGGTTTAGGTCGACTTCGACCGTTTTTCCGTCAACTTGCCAACGGCCAGCCATTTTCCCATTACAAGACAAACTCTGGATTGGGCCTTCTTTCCTCTGCATATCCTTATTGTATATGTTAGAATACATAAGGAAAAATGATGTGAAGGCCCATTTATAGGCTCTTTTCCTCCTTTAGTCCCACATCTATTGTATATGATTCTTCCTTCTTCTCTTCTCCTATATATTTGTATTCTCTCTTGTATTTAATTAATGAAGAGGTATCTACAAGGTTGGCCCATTGATTTCCACATGGTATCAGAGGGACCAGGTCCGGCCTGCCTCTGACCGCCCGACTTCTCTTGTTCTCTGTCCGCTCGGTTTCACTTTCTGACCGCGGCGGCTTGCTTTTTTCCTTTCTTACCGCTTGTTGTTGCGGCTTCTCTCTACTCTACCCGCTTCATTCTCATCTCTCGTGGATCCACGACCCTTCCCTCTCTTTATAGCCTTTCTCTCTAGCTCGTGGACCCCACCTTAGTTTAGTTTGTTTTCCTATCCGTTGCGGTCTCTCTCTTCTCCTTACCGTTGCGGTCTGCTCCTAACCGCTCGGCCTCCGCTTGGGTGCAGTCTATTTCTAAAACCCCACTGTCTGCTACTTTCTCGCGGCGTCTGTCTTTACCCGTGACGACCTTCTCTTATCATCGCGGATTTCTCTACCCGCTTGGGTGCGCCCTTCCTCTGTAGTAACCGCTGGTTCTGTCCGGCAAGCCGCGTGCTTTCTTGCCGCCCGGTTTCTATGACTAGTCGCTGATCAGGATTATGACTTCTGCCTCCACCATTGTTGATGAGATTGCTGCGTTGCGTGCTCAATTCCATTAACTTTAAGAGGTAGTTCGTCGGTCCTCTGGCTCCGTGGCCTCAATTTTCTAGGAAGGTATATCGTGCCTCTCGCACAGCTTTCGCTGGATTGTGGACTCAGGTGCTACAAATCATCTCTCTCCGCCGCCGCCACCCAAATACTTAGATATTGCTTACCCCCAGCACATCACTGTGGCCAATGGTGACAAGATCCCGATTTCTGGCGCCGCTCATTTGCCTCTTACTCTTTCTCTCTCTTTAACCTCGGTTCTTCATGTTTCAGGTTCTCCTTTTAATCTTCTTTATGTTAGCCGTCTTACGCAAGACCTTGATTGTTGTGTTACTTTCTCACGCTCTTCCTTTGTGGTGTAGGATTGACTAACACAAAATATACTTGGTAGAGGGCGACTGTCTAACATGCTATATCTTCTTGATGTTCCTCCCACCGCTCTCACTACTGTCTACACCACTGATTGACATCGTTGTCTTGGGCATGCCCCTCTTCCAATCCTCAAGAAAGCTCTTCCTACTATCTCCCTTCATGAGTTCTTTTGTGAATCATGTATTTTCGGCAAACAACACCGCGTCTCCTTTTCTCCTTCATGTACACGGAGCGATGCTCCTTTATCCTTAGTTCACTCTGATATCTAGGAGCCCTATAAGGTCCCTAGTATTTTTGGGTATCGATACTTTGTTACCTTTATCGGTGATCACTCACCGGTAACGTGGTTGTATTTACTTCATGATCGCACCGAACTCCCAACCACGTTCCGTACATTTCTTACGGAAACTCGCACTCAGTTCTCTACCTGTGTCAAAACTCTTCGTACAGACAATGCTCGAGAATATACTGGTCGCAACTTCTCCAATCTATATGCTGAGTTCGGTATTATACATCAGATTTCATGTGCCTACACTCAGCAAAATGACATCGCGGAAAGGAAGAATCGCCACCTCTTTGATGTGGCTAGATCTCTTATAATTCAAATGCAGGTTCCTCCCCTCTATTGGAACTTTGTAGTCTATACTGCTTGCCAGCTCATCAACCGTATGCCTTCGTCTGTCCTCAACTTTGTGGCACCCATTACTCTCTTTTACCCATCCACGAATCTCTTCTCTCTCACACCTCGTGTTTTTGGGTGTACCTGTTATGTCCACCATCTTGATCCTTCCAATGACAAGCTAGCCCCTCGTGCTACCAAAATCATGTTTGTTGGGTACTCCCGCACTCCGAAGGGGTATGTCTGCTTTAATTTTATCACTGGAAAGGTGGTTGTGTCTGCTTATGTCTCCTTTCATGAAGACTAACCATATAACGCAAGTCCTTCTGATCCCCTTCTTCCTCCTCCGCTACCTACCCATTATTACCGTAACGTCTTCGCTTCCACCACTTCTCCCTACTCTGCTTCTGATTCCTACACCACCAGTACCCTCTAAACCCGTCCCCTCCAAACCTCATATCATTGAAGTTTACACTCATCGTCCAGTTGCCCAGCAACGGGTTCCCTCTACCGATGTGATCTCGCGGCCTGTTGATCCGACCTCCTCCTCGGCCCATCCCTTGTCCAATTATGTCTCACTACATCGGCTCTCTCCACCTCTTCTTACCTTTGCTCTCTCTCTCTCTCCTTTATCTCTATACCTAACTCTGTGCAGTAAGCTCTCCATCATCCGGCGTGGCGTGCCGCCATGGATGAAGAAATGACTGCTCTGTGGGGTAACCATACTTGGGATCTTGTGTCTCCTCCTCCTGGCCATAGTTATGTTAGCTGCAAGTGGATCTTTATAATCAAACATGCCGCAGATGGGACAGTTGATCGCTTAAAGGCTCGGCTTGTGGCACAGGGTTTTACTCAATAGTACGGGCTTGATTATGAGGAAACGTTCTCCCCAGTCGCGAAATTAAATACGGTTCGGGTCTTGCTCTCTTTAGCTGTTCATCGCCACTGGCCTCTCCACCAGCTGGATGTCAAGAATGTTTTTTTGAATGATGATCTTCTTGAAACTGTCTATATGCAACAACCGCCCGGGTTTGAGACCACAAGGGTGTCTCGTGTTTGTTTACTTCGCAAATCCATTTATGGTCTCAAACAGTCTCCACGGGCGTGATTTGATAAATTCAGCAAGGCTGTTTGTGAAGGTTGGCTTCAAACAAATCTTAGCAGATTCCTCTCTCTTCACTCGTCACCAATCAACGAGGACCACAATACTTCTTGTCTATGTGGACAATATTCTGATCACTGGTGATGACTCCGGTGAGATACATGTTAAGCAACATTTAAACTTTATCTTTCAAATCAAAGATTTGGGAAATCTTCGATTTTTTCTTGGATTAGAGGTAGCACGACGACCTGATGACCTTGTTTTATCCCAGCGTAAGTATTGCATTGACCTTCTGCAAGATGCTGGTCTCTCGGGTTGCAAACCAACGGAAACCTAGATAAAAGTCAACCATGAGTTGTGTGCTCAGGGATCTGAGGCTGACTCTCTACTTCCAAATCCAGAATACTATCGTCGTCTTGTGGGAAAACTGATATACCTGACCATTACGATACCAGATATATTATTTGCGGTTGGAGTGGTTAATCGGTTCATGCATACCCCACGAGTTTCTCACCTTCAGGCAGTGGAACGGATTCTCATATATCTGAAGACTGCTCCTGATCAAGGACTTGTGTATAAGCCATCTTCCTCCTTTTCTCTTATTACATAATCTGATGCGGACTATGCGGGCTCGTTGGATGATCGACGTTCAACTACTGGTTTTTGTACTTTGGAGGAAATCTTATCGCATGGCGGAGTAAGAAGCAGACAGTGGTTGCTCGCTCGTCTGCTGAAGCTGAGTACCGTGCGTTGACAGCCGTTTCATCTGAACTAACCTGGCTGGAAAGTCTTCTAATGGATTTGAAAGTCAAATTGTCCTCACCATCGACGTTGTTTTGTGACAGTCAAGCTGCAATACATATTGCGAAGAATCCTGTGTTTCATGAGCGAACTAAACATATTGAGGTTGATTGTCACTTTGTTCGGGAAAATGTTCAATCAAAGGTGCTAAATCTTGATCATGTTCCTGCGTCTGGGCAAGTTGCTGACATCCTTACCAAGGCTTTACCTCACAAATTGTATTACCTGTTCTTGTCCAAGTTTGGTGCCTACGACTTGTACGCTCCAGCTTGCAGGGGAGTGTTAGAAGAAATAAGGAAGAAATGATGTAAAGGCCCATTTATAGGCCACTTTCCTCCTTCTTTAGTCTCACATCTATTGTATAGTATTCTTCTTCTTCTCTTCTCCTATATATTTGTATTCTTTCTTGTATTTAATTAATGAAGAGGTATCTACAAGGTTGGCACATTGATTTCTATAGTATCCTTGCTCAATTTACTCATCTTAGATTTATGTGATTGCATTAAATAATTTTTAGCTTGCCTTTACGTTCTCGCTACTTTATTACTATTATTCATAAATTATTAATCTGTGGTTTGCTTGTGGATTTAAAATATCTTGTGACGTTTCTACTCAAAAATTACTTGAGAGTTCATACTCAATCAAAAGTTATCGATTTTATTAAAGTCCAATCTATCTAGTGTGATTTTGCGTGCGATAGCTTCGTTTTGGCGCTCTCACCCTACGTTAATAGACAATACAAAAGACCACTTTCTCTGCTTTCCGCTTAATAAAGTGAGTATGATCAGAGTGACCTTATTTATATCCCAATAAAGTCATGACCTTTTGAAAATTTATGTACCAAGCTTCGAGGGATTGCTTCAAATCATAAAAAGATTTTTTGAGTTGACAGACTTTTCCTTCTAATCTCGCGTTCAAGAATCCTGACAGAAACTTCATGTAAGACCATGAATGCGTCATATGTCTCTGTGGACTAGTGGAAGGTGGGGTCGGACGTCTTGCGAAGCAGTCGCGTGAGAGGAAGGGCCAGCTTGCCATAATCACGAATGAAATGACGGCAGTAGCCTGTCAGTTCGAGGAATCCTTGGACATCCTGTACAACCAGTGGCAGTGGCCATTATAGGACCGCTGCGACCTTGTCAGGGTCTATGAATACCCCTTTTTCGACACAGTATGGCCTAAGTAAGAGATCACACATTGTTTGAACTCGCATAGCGCACTTCATGTTGGCCACTAAGGAATGATGGTGAAGTGTCACCAATGAGCTCCAAGTGGCGCAAGTGGTCCTATTGTGTCAGGATGTACACAAGTATGCCGTCAAAAAACACTATAACATACTTATGGAGGACCAATCAAAAGATGTTGTTTATGGTCGCTTAGAAAGTACCTTGGGCCATTGGTGGGGCTAGAGGGAATGACCAATAACTCGTAGTGTTTGTCATGGGTACGAAAGTGGTCTTCTGAATGTCCGGTGCGCACACCCGGATCTGATGATACCCGGATCAGAGATCAATCTTGGAGGAGTAAGTGACACCACACAACTCGTCCATGAGCTCCTAGAAAATGGGAATGAGATTTTTGTCAACTATGGTGGCTTTGTTGAGTGCCTGATAACAAGGTTGTAGGTGTCGGATATCGGGGATACGTCAGTTTATGTTTTTCATGTCGGTTTTAATATGTCGGGGGATATACCAGGGATATTTCATATATTGGGTTTTAATATTTAATTATTTGTGTAATTATTTATAAATTTAATCTTTTTTTAATTTATATATTAATATATTAATAATTTGATATTTATTGAACTTCTAAATTTATCAAACTAATATAAACATTTTGTGTTACACATGTAATAACGGTATAACGCGTCAAATAAAACAAGCGGAAACAGAATGTTGTGAAGTTGTCGATGACAATGGAAGTTAGGGAACCTTTAGTCCATAATTCAAAAAACATGCATAGTTGAAGTCGATGAAGTATTTGAGCAAGAAAGAAAGCTAGAGGAAGGGAAAAAACATCCTGAACAATGAAACAATTTTGGTATATTGTGTATTAGACCATAAACACTAATTAAAATAAATTAAAAAATCAATTCTTGAAATGTCGAGATATATCGGCCGATATATCAACGAATATATCGGTCATTAGTAGACATATCAGAGGATATATTATAAAAGGATATTTTGCAGAAAAATATCGTAAGCGTGTCGTTTTGTCCATGAAACCTTTATGTCGCCGACATGTCGGCCATGTCGGTGGATATCCACAACAGTGCCTGATAGTCAACAAAAAACGACAGCTGTCATCCTTATTCCACACAAAGAGGACCCAACTCGAGAAGGGACTAGCACCGGGGCAAATCAGGTCGGTCGTCAATATGTCAGATACGCGCTACTCTAGATCATCCTTTTGGACATGGCCGTAGCAGTACAGACGAATAAAAATTGCCCGATTATCATTCTAAAGGCGGAATTTGGTGGTCGGTGGGATGCGATGGTGGAAGGGCCAATATATGGGGTAAAGACGGAGGCAAACTGCTCCAAGAGATAAGACTGCTCGGGCAGCGGTGGAGGCTGGACTGCCATGGAGACATCATCACCTATTGGAGTGATGTGTCATAGTAGGGATTAAAAGATCACCAAGTGAGTGCGCTGTGCCGCACGAGGCAAAATGAAATGTTGTAGGGCTGCCTCCCCCATGAGTGTGCAGGTGCGGTGGGCCCATTGAAATGTCATCTGCATGGAGGCCCAATTGTGTTAAATGTCTCCTAAACTTTGCAACCATGTCAAGGCGAGAATGACATCCACCCCACCCAGTGGAAAGAAGTAAAAGTTTGCGGTTGTGCTGCACTCTTTCACCTGCAGCGGAAGATTATGACAAAGACCGTCAGTCTGGGATTGTCGAATGTCCCCGAGGTAGACTAGGAAAGCCTCTATAGGGTTGGTAGCCAGTTACAGACGTGCCATAAAATCCACAGATGCAAAGTTATGGCTCACACTGTTGTTAATCATGAGTACCACCAGAGTTCTTTAAAGATACCCCTAGAATATCATGGTTTGTGGACCGAAGATGTCCCCAAGAGAGAGGTGCAAGATATTCAGCCGCAGGGGGTCGCAAGGTACCAGTTCCGTCAGGGATTAGTTCTCCAGGACAAAGCGTCAAAATCCGCGTCTGTGACCTCGTCTTTCGTCTTCGCACATAAGCACCCTTGACTCCTTGAGCGAGTAACCGTGTGTCCGTGAATATGAGTGTTTGTAGCGAAAACACAATTCCTTGCTACGCAGATCATTGCATTCCTGAGGAGAGACGGTTATGCACCTGCGGTCGAGGCAGACGATAAGGAGGTGTGGTTTAGGAAGTTGATCGTCCGGTGGGGCCGGGTTACCCTTAGGTAGCCGCTGAGAAGCTGGTGGAAGGAAGGAGATGCTGGTAGAGGAACCGGTGGCCGTTGGAGTTGCGTTAGAATAGTCGATAGGCCGAACAAAAAAATCAACCTCGACCAATCGGGCGACCTCCATGGCATCAGAGATTTCCTGAGGGTGGTGAGTACGGAGGTAGGAGCAGATGTGTTGTTGAAATCCTTGTAGGAAGAAGCCTTTGTAATGATCGGGGGGGGGCAGGAACATGGTTTGCCAACTCGACGAAGTCGTCAATGTATTGATCCACCAAGGGCGTGTGATGGAGGGAGGACAAACTCTCAACCGCATTGTCAGAGTAGCGGTGGTTATATCGTTTGACTCACGCTAGCTTGGGATCGACCCAAGAAAGGATTGCTGAGGAGTTGCAGCGTCACCGAGCCCAATGCAACATGGAACCTTCCATGGAGAGAAGCAGGCGGAAGTGGTAGGTCGGCCCTGGTGATTCACCCAAGGAGGTCTGACTCGTTGAAATGAAAAATCTCAAGGGCGCGGGGAGCGTGGAACGTGGCAAGAGCGGCCAACGTCGGAATAGGCGGTGTCGTCGGACAGTCCACAAAGGCGGAGAGTTTTTCCGATTGCGAGAGTTACCGAGTTTGACTGGAGGGGGGGCCGTCGCGCGAGTTCAGCTTCTGAAGAATGGTGCACACGAAAGCCTGTAGGGAGGTTCGACGAGACGAGTGATCGGCAAGGGCGGAGGACTACTCGTCTAGATGGCATTTGACGACATCCAAATGTTGATCCGTCATGACTCGCGTGGCCGGGCGACGAAACTAAGGCGCCAAAGGTTAACTGGAGGTACGATGGAGCAGCGGTTTGCACGCAACAGACGACGATTTCGTGCAACTGAGCAGTGCTGGGACAGTTGCGAACACTGCTGGACGAAGACGCAGCGGACGACGGAACGCGCGGCCGTGGAAACGGCTGGTGTGGGCGCGAGCGAGGGTGTCACACGCGAGATGGCGCGTTTAAACAGAGACATAACAGAGTTGCATGCGGAAGTGACAGGTCGGACCAATAATACCCCTAGGATTATTGGAAGAGAAGGGGGTGGCGAAAATTGAGATAAACCACTAAGAGAGACTCCTCCTAGTCAGCCCTAGGCTCCTTCATATTGATCATTCAAGTCCAAGATAATAACAATACAAGAGATTGTGTGTGTGTGTATATATATCACCATATAATGGTAGACATGTAAATACAATAAGATATAATTAAATATTTAGAACATATCATCCCGAAGTGTAGCAGCCTTCCATTGTGTCGGCTCATGCTCCGGCCGATTTCCTCCACGAATAGACTCACTAAGTCGTGTCGGGTCCTTTAAGACCCGCTCTGCCCGCTTCCTTAACAATTTCAGTGCTTAACATCTTCTCAAAATAACCAGCCCCACCTGACCTTTTATGGGCAAGTCGTTTGTCATCATCCTTGGAGACACCTGCATTGTACTCGCTGCCCCCACCTCAACTCATGTACTCGCCGCTTCCATCCGACGTAAGAACCACTGACACTGCTCTTTTTGAACTCGCCCACGCTCGCCATTTCTGCATTCGTCGCTCCTTGATTTGTCTTTCTCGTAGCTTTCATGCTTCTAGTACTCGTCGTCCTCACAGCTTGAATCAATTAGCTGCTTGAGCTCGCGACTGTCTGCCTGCTTCAGGAATCGCTGCTTCCCTGCACTAGAGCTCGTGCCAGATCTATGTTTTTACAGTCGCTGCTTCCTTTCATGTCTGGTCGCCTTTCGGTTTCAAGCTCTTGTCAGTCTCCTACCTCTCTAACTTCAAGAATCCTGACTACCTGGACTCGCCGAACCTCTTGTCGAGTCCGCCAGATCCCTCTTACCAACCTCGCAGACTCCTTACTCACTTTTTGAACTCGCCGACCCTTAAACTAAATATTTTTGGATCCAGGGGGATGAACAATGCATCCACCTCGTCTACCTTTCCGGCCAGACTCTCCTCGGCTCTCCTCTTTGAAATCCATAATAAGCTCAGAATTACCACTTTCTCCTTCACCGAGAAGAAAATTTTTGTTGAGTGGGTCCACTTCGTGCGCCGTGCACTCCATACTAAGGGTCTTATTCATCATTTAACTCGCAAGCCTACCGAGCAATGTCTATGGGATGGTGGCCGGGTTCAGTCCCGGGTCTTGAATTCCATGGAAAGCGAGTCATATCACATGACTATGCACCACGAGACCACCAGGGCTATGTGGGATGAATTGAAGTCCCTATACTCTGGGAGGGACAACCTTCAACATATGCTTGATCTCTTTAGGGACTTCCTGACCGTCGAACTTGGTTTGGACGGTGATTTGGCATCATTCGTGGCCAATTACAAGACTCTCGTCGAGGCTTTAATTCAGCACCAGCCTTCGACGTTAGATTTTGCTACCCGACATACTCAGTAGGAGGATTTCGACATAACGTTGATGATGACACGACTACCACCTCATCTATACAGTGTTTGTGCGAACATCTTATCCTTAAAATTATTCCGTCTCTCTGTTGTGTGCTCATAATTTTGTAGATGATTCCTCCCACCGATGTCTCGTTGACTCTCTCTTCTGCCTTACTTCAACACTCTGCTGAAGCTCTACCTCTACCTATTGGGAACCGTGGGGGTCACCATGAGCTCTTGACAATGGGCGCGATGGGCGTAATCACTCCAGGGAGAAAACACTCGCTTGCATACCCATTGTGGTAAAAACAATCATATTGAGGTCACTTGTTATAGGAATCATTGATTCTGCAGCAGTCTTTTAACTCTCAGCACCATGCCTCTCCAACAACGGGTGTTCCTACCACATCTTGCTTCGATATTGACACTTTGTAGGGAAAAACTCCAACATCTACAAGGGATGATTACTCAAACTTTTGACTCTGTCGCATCTATCAACAATGAAGATATTTTATGTCTTTCTCATAGTCCCTCCTGGATAATGGACTCTGGAGCCACAAATCACATTACTTCGCAAAAACTTTCTTGGTGCACGCACTGTGCTTGTCTCAAGTTTATTACTGTGACCAATAACAAAACCATCCCGGTCTGTAAATATGAATGTGTTTCACTCCGTCTATCTCTCTTCACTTTATACTTCATGTTGATGACTCCCAATTTATTCTGCTCTCTGTTAGTCGTCTTACTCATGATTTTTACTGCTCCATTACATTTTCTCTTCCTCTTTTGTGGTTCAGGATCAATTGACGTAAAATATCATTGGTAAAGAATGACAGTCAAATGGGCTCGACACTCTGGACATTCCCACCATGATTTTCTTCTTTGTCACTTCTGTTGATTGACACTAACATCTTGGTTAATTCGTCTTCCTTTGCAGAAAAGTCTTCTTAATTTTTTTTTCCGAATTTACATGTGAATTTCGTTTATGGAGGATATGGATATGAGGAATTGAATGAATAAAGATGAACCATTTTAGACTTTGCCGTAGCACATGAGCTAATTGTATCAGACACGCTTTTCATAAGGAGGGAGGAATATTTAATTATATTTAAAAGCGGACCAAATAAGTCACAAATTGATTATTATATGACTCGCAAAATGCATAAAATGATTTTTAAGAATTGCAAAGTCATGTCAGGAGAAAGTTTGAAAACACAACATAAGTTAGTGATGTTAGATGTACAAATTAAATATAATAAATTTAGAACAAGAACAAAAATATTGCAAAAAATTCAGTGGTGAAAATTGAAGATGGAAAAGCATGCTGCTTTCAAGACAACAGTTATGGAACAACTAGTTGATGACCCTTATGTTGATCTTAATATCTCATGAGAAGTTATGTCTTCACATTTAAGAATAAGTTGAAAGAACGTACTTAAAATATCAAAAGATCGTGCGCATTCAAATAAAGAATCTTTGCGGTGAAAAGAGAAAGTGCAATGCAAAGTGAGTGCAATGAGGGTTAGTTATAAACAACTCTATGCTTGTAAGAATGATGAAAAATTAGCTATGTATAAATTCACTAAAAAGAAGCTAAACATGTGATAAGTAAATCATGAAGTCAGGCTTATGAAGAATTTTATAAGCAACTAGATAGCAAAGATGAAGAGCGTGACATATATAAAATTGCTTAAGCTAAAGAAATGAAGACAGAAGATTTAAGTCAAATAAAATGCATAAAGGACGAGACAGATACAATTTTGACGGATGACGTGGATATTAAATAGCGATGAAAAAGATATTTTTATCAACTCTATAATGAAAGAAAGGACAATGAATTGAACTTGGAAGAGTTAAGTAAATCAGAAAAGTATATGAACATAATGTTTTATCGTAAAATTCAAGTATCAGAGGTAAATGATACTATAAATAAGATGAAAAATGGAAAGACGGTGTAACCAGACGATATATCCATCGAAGTATGAAAATATCTAGGAAATGAATGAATTTTGTGACTTACATGTTTTTTCAATAAGATACTGAAGTCGAAGAGAATGTCAGACCAATAGAGAAAAAGTATCTTAGTATATTTGTATAAGAATAAATGAGATATACAAAATTGTGTAAATTACAGATAAATTAAATTGATGAGTCATACCATGAAACTATGAGAGGGAGTAATAAAAAGAAAAGTAAGACGAGAGACTAACATCTCAGAGAATCAATTTGGATTCATACCAGGGCGGTCGACCATGAAAGCTATAGATCTCTTTAGGAGACTCATTGACAACTATCGAGAAAGAAAATAAGATTTGCATATGTTGTTTATTGATCTTGAGAATTCTTATGATAGAGATCCAAGAGAGATCTTAAGAAGAGTTAAAAAAAAGTGTAAATGTATCATATATTGACATAATCAAAGATATGTATACAAATTCAGTGACCAGGGTGAGGACGTCTGGAGGATTAACGTAGGAATTCCCTATCGCTGTTAGCTTACATTAAGGTTCAACTTTAAGCCCTTATCTCTTTACCCTTATCTTAGATGAGCTCACCAGACATATCCAACAAGCAATATCTTGGTGTTTATTGTTTGCAGATGATATCGTTTTGATTGATGAGACGCGCGAGGGTGTAAACGTAAAACTTGAATTTTGGCGAGATCTGAGATACTTTAAAAAAGAAGGGTTTTAGGTTGAGCAGGGCAAAAACAGAGTACATGAAGCTTAAATTTAGCAGTACAAGAAAGAAGAACAAATGACTTCGTTATTAAGTTGGGTGATCAAGATATTTTTCGTAATGATTGTTTTAAATATCTTGGATCGATAGTTTAAAAAGATGGAGGTATTGATAAAGATGTGACACAGAATCCAAGCGGGTTGGTTGAAGTGGAGAGGCGTGCCAGAGATTTTATGTGATCGTAAAGTACCACTAAAACTTAAGGGCAAGTTTTACCGTACTGCAATTAGACCCGCGATGCTCGACGGTTATGAGTGTTGGGCAGCGAATTGTGTACATGAGCAAAAAATGGGAGTTGCGGAGATGAGAATGCTTAAGTATCAGGGATAAGACAGGAGTAGCGCCAATTGCAGATAAGATGCGAGAAGCTCGACTAACATGGTTTAGACACGTACAAAGGAGACCATTTGAGGCACCTGTTAGGCGTTGTGAGAGTCTAGTCACTAGGCAAAACGAGGGAGGGGTAGACCAATAAAGACTTTGAATGAAACTATAAGGAAAGACACGATGTACTTGGCATTAGTGATTATGACAAAAGATAGGACACAATGACGACAAAGAATCCATATAGCCGACCCCACTACAGTGGGATAAAGGCTTGAGTGTTGTATTTTACATGTGAAGCCCGTGTCTACGAGAATCAACATCGCTCTGCCTTCTCCCCTCATTGCACTAGGAGCTTTACTCCCCTTGATTTAACTCATTCATATGTTTAAGGCCTTTATAAAACTACAAGTTTATTTAGATATCATTGCTTTCTAACATTTATTGATAAGCATTCTCATATGACATGGTTGTATTTGATTGCTCTGAATTACTAGTTGTCTTTTGCTCCTTCCTCGCTGAGACTCGTACTCAGTTCTCGTGCTTAATTAAAATACTTCTTACTGATAATATACATGAATATATTAGTCATGGATTCCTTAGAACTTGCAATACGTTGGGCATTATCCACCAAATATTTTGTGCATATCCCCCCAACAAAATGGTGTAGCCGAACGGAAGAACCGTTACCTCCTCAAGGTGTTCCGCTCCCTTATATTTCAAATGCAGGTCCCCTAGATTATATGTACTTTATAGTCTCCACTGCATGCTATTTTATTAATCACATGTACTCGTCCATTCTCAACTTTGTGATGTCATTCTCCATTCTCTTTCTTCAACACATCACCTTCCCTTGAATCCTCATGTCTTCAAAAGTGTTTGCTTTGTCATCATCTTGGCTCTTTGGTGGACAAACTAGCCCCATGCCCTACCAAGTGTATTTTTGTTGGGTATTCTCTCGTACACTGAAGATCTCTGTGTTACTCTCCCACTGATTGGAAAACGACCACATCCATTGATGTTAACTTCCTCGAGGATCAACCCTTATATTTCCTGACTCTTCATGATGACTTTCCACATGCTATCCTGTATCCTAACACCCCTATCAACAACTCAACACCTCTCGTGCTCCCAGCACCACTTGTCGTGCTCCTAACACAACCACCTCCTTCTCTCCACGCGTACTCACTTTCTTCCTCAGTATGATGTCCTGAGGTAGTTGCCCCCTACTGATGACGCTAAATGACCAGCTGATTCGACTACGGCTTCCCCCAGGTTGCAATCCCTTCTACCGTTCACCTCTCTCTCATCATGTCTCTTTTCACCGCTTATCTCCAGAACTTCACATGTTTGTCACTTCCTTGTCTTCTATTTCCACCCCTATTTTATGTAGGAAGTTCTTCAACATTCGGGGTGATGGGCTGCCATGGATGAGAAAATTGCTGTCTCTGGGCCAATCTGACCTGAGATCTTGTCTTTGTTTCTCTGCCAATGCCGTTTGAGATGTAAATGAGTCTTTATTGTGAAGCATTGTCTTGATGAGATAGTTGAGCTCCTTAAAGCCTGTCTTGTGACTCACGGTTTCAATATGACCACGACTATGAAGAGACGTTCGTTCCAGTCGCTAAGATGAATGCTGTACGAGTCTTAATATCTTTGTGTGCACAACGTCATTGGCAGTTGCATCAGCTTGACATCTAGAATGCATTGCTTAATGACGATCCATCAGAGACTGTCTACAGGCACCAACAACCTTGTTATGAAACCATATGGTAGTCTATTACTCTATTGTTTGCCACCTCAAGAAATCTATGTCCTTAAGCAGTCCCCTCAGGATTGGTTTGACTAGTTCAGTAAGGTCGTTCGAGATTTTGGCTTCACTCAGAGTTCGAAAAACTTCTTATACTATGATATGAATGATATATCCATGATCAAGAAGCATTTGACATCACACTTTCAAACTACATATTTAGGCCTCCTCTGATATTTCTTGGGTATTGAGGTAGCTCATCAACTCAATGGACTTGTTTTGTCTCAATTAAAGTACTGTCTCGACCTGCTTCACCGTGCAGAGGATTACTCAGTTTGCACGCCCACTGACATGCAAATGAATGCCAACAAAAAGCTCTGTGTTCACAGGTCTGAATCTGATCTGCTTATCCCTAATCCGGAGTACTATCATCACCTTGTTGGCAAGATTATCTATCTGACTGTCACACGATTCAATATCTCATTTGTTGTTTGTGTGGTGAGTCGTTTCATGCATTTACCTTGGATTCTACCTCTAGATTGTTGAGCGAATTCTTCGGTATCTGAAGAATGCTCAGGGAGAAGGGATTGTGTATAATAAGTCCTCATTAATTACTTATTGTGATGCAGATTATGCCGGCTCTCTTGATGATCGTCAGTCTATAAGTGGCTACTGCACATATTTGGGAAGGACGCCTGGTTACTTGGCGAGGCAAGAAGCAGACGGTGGTGACACGCTTCTCTGTGAAGATAAGAGTATTGTTTGATGGTGTTCGCTATTTTTGAACTCGCGTGGTTGGAAGATCTTCTTATTGATCTTGGTGTAAAGCTCCCCTCTCCAGCGGTCCTCTATTGTGATAGTCAACTTACCATCCATATCGCTGAAAATTCCGTTTTTCATAAACGTATAAGCATATAGAAGTTGATTGTCATTTCATCTGGGAAAAAGTTCAACCACGCAAACACCATCTGCAATATGTCGTTGCCACCATGCGAATTTCCATCTTCACCAAAGCCTTACCATGCCTTCTTCTATACTGACTGTTCATTTTCAAGCTTGGCACCTACAATCTGTATGCTCCAGCTTTCTGGGGAGTTTAGAAGAACTAGAAATAAGCTGTTAAAGTTCTTCTTTCTTGGCCCATTAGGTGATTTTTTTCGTGTATAGATTAGTCTCACGTCTTGATTTGAAGTTGAGATTACACTCCATCTTGAGTTATTATGATAAAACTTCCACTTTTCTACAAGATTAAACTTCCTCTATATAATGATAAACATCAAAGAAGTTAATCTTTTTATGACTTTTTATGATTATTTTTTGGCATCAGCATATTTCTGTGATTATTACTTTTTTCTTGTTAGTTTGTTTTCTTTCATTTTGCGGAACTTACAATTGATTTTTGCAATTTCTTTTGTTTCTTAGGAACTGTATCATGAGTTACATGCTTTGGACAGATTTGACCAAGATTATCGTCAGAAACTCCAAGAAGAAGAAAATTCAGGCCCAGTTCAGAGAGGTAATCCACTCTTATGTATGGCTTTAGAAAACCTTTATTGAGATTGCAGCATTTCTTTAACGAGTTACTAAACTGCTTTTGATCTACTGTGGTGCCAAATATTGTGATGGTACTTTTTGTTATTTTAATTCTGTGAACACACAGTTTTCGAATTCCAGAATTTAACAACTAGGCCTTCATAAATGAGAGGTGCCATTTACATAAGATATCAAACTTCAACAGACGCAATGAATAGAATGTTAGTTATATACAAAAATATATATATGCATTTCTACTGAAACATAAATACAAATAGCTTAATAGACCACGCACTTCTACCAGATACCTGTGGTGTAAGCTGGAGCTCATCTAGATTCTTTGGTTTTTAGAGTATGGGGCATGCAGTAAATAATTATTCAAATTGTTGAAGATCAAGGCCCACTTTATTGGCCCATTAGGAGATTCCTCTCATATATAGATTAGTCTCACACTGATACGAACCCGAGAGGAATCCGGGAAGGAGTAGGGCTGGCAGAGGTGAGGAAGAGGAAGGAGGAGGGAATGAGACAAAACCTAAGGAGCAACCCTAAATTCCATACATCCAAGCATAAAAAAAAAGGAGTGCAACTCCACTCCTTATAGGAGCGGGGTGCGAATATCAAGTGCGAGAAAATTAAATGCGCACCGCCATACACAACATAATATAAAATAGAGTGAAATAAATAAATTAATCACACCGGTGTCGCGTCTTCGGTTTCTCCTCCCAACGGACCCGTCGTCGTCTTCCTCCGCGTGCAGACCCTCCACAACATCTAGTCGGCGAGTGCGTGTCTCGTCGGCATGCGCAACCATAACAATGCCGCCGTCTGGAAAATATGCCTTGTACCCAAGACAGTGGTCGGAGGTGTGGCGCCATAAGTGATCCTGGGACAACCACGTAGCTTCGAATTGCAGACGGAAAGACCCAGCAACCAGAACCTCCTGCGAGCCAGACTTCCCCTGAAGGTGGTAGCAACGATCAAGTAGCTTGGCTGGGTAATACGGCGCCAACTGCCGTCTTTCCTTTGGAGCAGAGAATGCCGAGCTGGTGGCAATCTTGCCGGAGGCTGGATGACGTCGGTGAGCGCAGCAGAAGGCTCTTGGTGGTCCGTAGGAAAATGAAGTGGCACAACGGGCAGACCCTAGAGGGCCGACGTCAGTGGCCCGCTGGATCATGCAGAGGAAGAGCGGAGAGTATAGGAAAGCGGAGTCACCGTCGATGTGACATGGCTGACCCTCGTGTAGAAACTGCATGGATATAGTTTCCCAATTGACGCATACATCGCCGAGCGTGCGGGGCCAAGCCACCCCCAGAATGGTGTCGAGACCGCCTAAGCCAAATGCATAGAAGTTCGCGGTCATGGAAAAGGACCCCACAAAGAGAGAGACAGTTGCGCAACGACCGAGTCAGTCGGTGGCGCCCATCACCCATAAATACCGTAACCTCTGGGGAGGGAACTAAGGAACGATAGATTTGCTGCACCTGGTTCTCAGAGATGAGGTTGTGGCTTGCGCCACTGTCCACTATGATGACGATCGGGTGATCCCGCAGTGTGCCCGAGAGCTGCGTGGTCTGCTGGCCGGGGTCTCGCCCGTCGAGGCGCAAGATAACTCCAATTGGTGAAATATTGTTGCGGTGGAGTTGAGAGATGTATCCCCCATAGAGAGATCAAGGGCCTCAAAGTCAGCCATGGTACCTTAGAGTCGACGTCGCCGATGATGACGTAAAACTCCTTCACAGAGCACTCATGGTTGAGGGAGTACGTTGACGACACCGAGAACAGAGGCCCTTGCTGCGATGCTCGTTGTAATCACTGTTCGACAGACGTTGAGGGGCCGGTGGGCGGCCCAGCCAGTTTCTCGAAGGTGTCGGCCGTGGACGAGGAGCCGTGGCTGGCGGTCGCCAAGGTGACTAGGGCTTGTGGTGGTCGGCCGTAGGAGCAGGTGGCCGGGGGGAGAGGTTGGCTTCCACCAGACGCTCCAAGTACATGACGTTTGAGACTATGGAAGGGTGATGTATGTAGAGAAGAGAGCGGATATGTGGTAGTAGACCCTGCATGAAGAAGCCCTAGTAATGATCGGGCGCTAGCCCGGGGATGTGGGAGACCAGGGCGATGAACTCATCAACATAATCATCCAGACCGGCTGTATGGCGGACGCCGCAAATACGCTCGATAGCGGAGGAGCCAGAGTAGCGGGAGTCATACCGCCGGATCATCTCCTGCTTGAGCTCGGGCTAGGAGAGACATGAGTTGGTTTGGCGGAGCCACCGAGCCCATTGGAGTGCTGAGCCGTTTAGGCTAACCATCGTCGTAGACACCTTATCATGTTCCGGTGTGTAGTTGAGGTCAAAATATTGCTCCACCTTGTCAATCCAACCCATACCGTCAATGCTAACGAAGGAGGGAATATCAAGGGAGAGTGCGGACCGACCCGGAATGGGCGTAGGAGTGGTCCCTGAAGGAATGGACTGCAGTCCAACACCTAGTAGAGAGTCGTCGTCCGCGGGTGGGCCGGAGCCGGACGCGGTGGAGGTGGACGCATGGAGGGAGTCGATCTTGGAGTGGAGGGCGAGGAGCGAGGCGTGCGTGGAGGCGACAGGTTACTCTTGAGCCTCCAAGTGGCAGTTTAGGGCGTCCGTGGTGGAATCTGAAGGAGGGTCGCCGACGGAACAAGTGTTGGGAGCCTTGGGGTTGGCGGTTTGAGGCGTGGACGACAGAGTCACTGGTTCGCAGTGGACACAGGGACGTCACAAGGGCTAGACAGAGCAGGAGGATTGGAGATTGGCTCGACGGATCTTATAACAGCGTAGCAGGCGGATCTGACGGTACTGCGGCTTCCTGCGATAGATCGGCTGAAACCGCTGATCGGCAGTGGGACAGGAGGCGCAACATAGGAGTTGCGGCGATTGGCACGTCGGCTGCGGCGTGGAACAGACACGGGGGTCGGATGCTAGGGTTGCGCAGATCTGGAAGTCGGTCGTGAACTAGCCCAGTAGGCCGAAGCGGGCGTGATCCAGTCGTAGCGCGCGAAAGTGGAGCGGCAGGGCACAAGTGTCGTGACACAGGGGTTGCGGCGTAGAAGGAATCAGACACGGGGTCAGATTCAAGGGTTGAGCGGATCTGGAAGCCGGCCGTGAATTAGCCTGGTAGACGCGATCCCATCGTGACGCGCGAACGCGTAAGCGGAGCGGCTTACTGTAACAGATTGGAAATCAGACGTGGTGGCTGTGGCGGAGTTCGCATGGATGATTGCGAGCATCATTGGCGAGATGGCGGCCGGTGAGGCAAGTCTGACCAAATTGCGCCGGTGAGGCAGGTCCACTGTTCGTCTATATCGCGCCGTCAAGCCCGCATCTCTTCCAAGTTCTGTTCGGTCGTGCTGCCACCGCTGAGTCGCGATTCTTCCTTGAATTTTCTAGCCGGACGCACAATCCAGCGCTCTCTTTGGTAATTTCCGTCGACCGTACTGCTTTCCTCTTTCGTCGCCGACTGTTCGTTGATTCCTACGCTCTGTGCCACCTTCCAACGGCTCTTACTACCTTCCGACAACATCCAACACTATCACCCGCATTCTGGAGACCCTCTGGAGGCTTCTGCAGCGTTTCAGCGGGCGCTCCTCATCTTCGCCGCCCTCCCACACCTCTTGCAGCTTCTCGGCTCTCCACGTCGCTAGACCCAGTTGTTGTTTCATGCCCTCGACTCGTTTAGTGTCCCTCCACGCCGACGAGAGTTCCTCCGCCATCACCGACTCCCAGAGCATGGATTACAATAATGCCCAGCTCGCGGATCTTACTCTCCTTCTTCAAGGACTTACGACACCACCGCCACCAATTCAATTCGTCTCGGACCACATGGGGTTTCTGTACCCCGTCGCGGACATTTCCCTTACCCATCTCTGTTGAATTGTGATTCCTGTGTTCGACGACACCGACCCTCTTGGGTGTCTCTCCTGCGCCGAGCAGTTCTTCGACCTCACCTGACCCTTATTGAAGGAGGAACTCCTCCGCTACTATGACACTCTCCATGCGGGTAATGCCTTTGAGCACTTCAGCTCCATCAATCAGTCTGACTCCGTGGCCACCTACATCAGCGAGTTCATTGTGGTCGCTACTCACGTACATGACCTTGTCCCCGACCATTACTTGGGGTATTTTGTGGCGGTCTGCACCCCCACCTCCGGACGCGCTTTCGGGTCCAAAACCATCTACTCTTTCCCGTGCCATGGAGCAGGCTCTGTACCTCGACGAGGAACTCTACCCCGCTCCTCCATTCTCTGTTAAGGGCCTATACGGAGGTTGTCGGAGGAGAGGCCCGGAGGTGGAGATGACGGTGGCGGGATACTACGTAGCCTTGACCGCGGCTGTCTAAGTGAGACGCGCTTGAGAGAGAGAGAGAGCTTCCAACATCTCTTTTAGGGTTTGAGAAAATAGACTATTGTTATTGCTTACTCATACAAGACCCACAATGTCCTTTAAATTGGACTTACAACAAACCTTTAATGGAAATAAAAAACAAACTTGGACATGCGACTAAAAAGGACACCACATAAATAATGACATCGTATAAGGACGCGACTCTTATGACATAATAAACACATATTTCAGAAATAAATAATAAAAAATAATGCCATAATAAGACCCATAACATCGTTCCCACCTTGCAAAAAGAGCTTGTCTTCAAGCTTGAGGGAGATCAATGGTGTCGTCGTTATCCATCACTCTCATCATCATAGTCCTCGACTTGCAGATAGAAAAGTCGTTTGCACCTGTGGCCGTGAGTGTACTGCTCGTCATAGTTGAAACAGAAGCCTTGCGCGTGTCGTTCCATCATCTCGTCCCGAGATAGTTTACGGACTGGTGGGGCTGGATGACCCTCAAAATGACCTTGCTGAATGCCTGTGTCAGTGGGCAAATAGACCTCTCGTGCCAGTTGGAGTCGACGGTCACACTGCCTGGCCAGACTTATAGCTGTCACTAAATCTGGAGGAGCCTCAAATTCGACATCAAGTCGCAGTTGTTCGCGAAGTTCGACAATAAAGATGGTGACCTGCATCTCTGGAGAAAGTGCGACGTCCGCCAAAAGAAGTTGAAATTGGTCCAGAAAATCGTTCCACAGAGCCTGTCCGGCGGATTGTCGTGAAGGCACCGAGGAGGTTCCTGCAGATTGGAGGGACAAAACACAGTTTGCAAAATCGCTTGAAGTCGCCCCACGTCAGAACCGATTGATCAGTGAGGAGACGAGTGACTTAACTGAGTCGAGAAGGTGGAAGGAGGCTAGAGGAAGCCGCGAGCTGCCGGAGTTTGTTGATGACCAAATAATTGTTCGCACCTGGTGAGCCAGTTCAAAGGATCCGTTTTCTCATCGTAGTTGGAGAATTCCAACCGGGTATAGCGTGGCGGAAAAGCAGCTTCAGGGCGTAAGAGGGTCTGCAGTGGCGGCTCATGGCGGTTGAGCGATGGTAGCGAAACTTGACTGTTGCTGGCGTGATCCGTGGGTGGGGTGTTAACCGCGGGAGGTGCTACTGTTAGTCCATTGTAAGCTTGGTGGTGAGGGTTGCCATGTCATTCTGATTGTGTGACGGCGTCCCGAAAGCGTGCTTCTACATTCTGAAGGCGTGCATTCATGACGTATATAACTGCTTGTATTTGGTTTATAGCATCCAAGAAGTCGGTCGAGTCTCCCATATTGTGGATGGAAGTAGCACGGGATAAAAAGCAGGTGACAGGACAACTAGATTGCTCGAAGGCGGCTGTTTGGGAGATGCCACAAGGTCCACGTCGTCTCCCAATGATGGAAGAAATTAATCTCATCAGAATAATGCCTTGAATTTAAGATGCTCATTCGTTGTTGATTTTGAAAATTTTCGGTTGTGCTAGGAATAATTGATTTCCTAATGTGGGCCTCCATTTGGACAGAAGGGTAAGATTGTCCAACATCTGTTTTCTTTAGTAATTAGATTGCAACTAGCTCCTAACTGAGTTGGCCTAACATGCAGAGGTAAGATTGTCCTGCAGTACACATTCTAATATGTGTTCTAGTGGGGTGCAATTAGACATAATTTCAATATCCTAAAATTAGTTTCAACTATTCCACAGACAAAAAAGGAATTAATTCCCACGCACCGAACTTGACGGGTGCGGGATTGATGGAGCGGGCGCTACTTGGCGAGGGGGCTTCAACGACGTAGGGCTTTAGTGACGGCGTCGTGTGGAGCGTCATCCCATGTCGATGGTGATCGACTATAGAGATTGGGGGCTGGGAAGGAGTTTGGGGACAACGCTGATGCAGGTGATCTCCGATGAAGGAGCAACTTCAGATGTCGAGGATGGGTGTCAATTCCGTGCGACGATCCTATCAGAGAGGGAGCCCGAACTCGTGGGTCGATTGGGAAAGACGTGCTGGAGGCGACGAGGCTTTTGTTGAATGTTGGGTCCGGCGTTCCTTCACTTGGCCTCTGAGCCATGTGGGCCATGTGGTAACTCCACCTCTGAGCCAACAGGTTGTGCTGGACGCCGGGGGGGGGATTGTTGAGTTCCGGCGTTCATTCACTTGACCCGTGGCGCTCTACTACTTATTTTAAAAAACATTAAGTAGCACCCTTTCCAACAGTCCGGGCTTTTGGAACAGTTGGGTATGCGCTTGATGCTACATTGAAGGCTTCAGTAGATGGCGCAAAAGCAGAAGGGTGTAAGGGTCGACATATGCAGGCCGAGGTTGCCGTGGGAAGGCCGGCGAGGCAGGGTGAGCGAGCCGGAAGACGACCCGAGGAGTGATGGCAATTTTTAGGAGACTTTGACTGAGGAGGAAAAAGGACTGTTGGCTCTGATACCAAGTTATAAGGGCCTACACCGAGGTTTCCAGAGGAGGGGCCCGAACGTGGAGATGATACTACGGAGCATTGACCGCGACTGCCTAAGTGAGGCGTGCTCTATAAAGAGATCTTCCAAGATCTCTTTTAGGATTTGAGAAAATTGATTGTTGTTATTGCGTACTCATGCAAGACCCCTAGTGTCCTTTAAATAGGATTTACAACAGACCTGTAATGGAAATAAAAGACAAACTTGGACATGCGACTGAAAAAGACACCACATAAATATCGACGTCATATAAGGATGCGACTCTTATGAGATAATAAATGTATATTCAGAAATAAATAATAATAAATTATGTCATAATAAGACCCATAACATCATCTTTGATCCGGCCTCCACACCAGCTGCTACTGCTTTTTCCTGGCTTGGCTCCTCTGCAACCACCTAAGCCCCAGTTGCTAGGCCCACCTCCACATCCGCCAGTTCCTCCAGTCCCTCCAGTCCCTCCAGTCCCGCCTCCATATTTACCCTAACGACCCCAATGTTTGTCTCACCAGCAACACCTTCAGCTTCGCTCCAAGGGCCTGTACTTTCTTTGCCAGCAGACATATTTGCCCACCCACGTCTGCCCTCTCAAAAAATCTGTGTATGCTGATTGGCTCTGAAGATGATGACTCTAATTTCGTGAACTTGGATGCGCTGACACTCTCCGACGACCCATACAGACCTTGACCTTGAGGAAAAGATCATTTTTTGGATAGGTGCGTATTGATATGACGTGGTCCACCACACACATCCTTATTATTCTATGTATTTCTTGGGGCATGCTCATACTTTGTATCATTCTCACTCTATATATATACGAGTGGGAGTGTCTCCATAGGATTATCTTTTTGGAGTCTTAGGTTTTGAGCTCTCTTGGAGAGTGGAGTGTCAAGGAGGACTCAGCCTCCGGATGCTTGGCGAGAGCTTGCCTCTCGTTTGTATCTTTATATTTGTTTAAAGAAGTGCATTGCTTCCATAGAAAAAAGAAATTCATAATTTTATGCGGCAAAGGATCAAAGGGCTCTTTGTTCATAGTCGTATCTTCAACGTTCACTAATGGACTGAGATATTTGTTTCCAAAATGTTAGAAACGTGCTTTCTTTCATTCTATCTCTTTGATCCTTCACTTCTAGTTTCTTTTCTTTGCGCCCCTGCCCGATTCCTTTCTATCACTTCACTATGTAAAAATTTCACATTAAGTTTAGAGGCATCAACCAAATACAAAAAAAGTCAAGGAGCCTGAGCCAGGGGGACCACAATCGGTCTACATAAACTAATAATTTTACTCATTTCTACCCCAAAGTGTAAACTCATGGGTGATGTTTAATCATTTGGTATTTCTATCTCAATATTTTTTTCACCAATTTAATGTGAAACTAAATTAATATTACCATGTACCTTATCAATCACTCTCGAGAGTACATGATAGCTCTCCACATTGGTCATTGTTACGCCCCCGGACGAAGCCCAACTATTTGGGCGTCAATACACGCGAAGGTGGAAGGAAACCGAAGGCGACAACGGGGTTGAACCAACCGGTTCAGCCCCCTCTCCCTCTATTTGAAGACCGACAGTATGGGGGCCGAACCAGACCGGTTCATCCCCCATATGGGGAGGGGCCGGCCGGCCCCTCTCAACCCCGGGTATCAATACCCCGAGGTGGCTCTCTTGGTGGACTAGCAAAATTATTCCAAGGTATTTTCTCTTCTCTTCTACTCAACCTTAGTTCTCTAGTTCTTCTCCTTTAGATCTCTCCCCCTCCCCCTTCCTAACATTTGGTATCATAGGCTCATTTCTCCACCATGGTGACTACTCGTCCGCAAGACGAAATCGACCGCTTGGAAATCCTAGAGGAAAATCTAATGGGGTTGACAGATTCAGTGGCCGCCATCGAGGAAAACGTGAAAACATCCACGCAAATGCTAGAAGAACGGATGGACACCCGAATGGAGATCGTGGCGTTGTTGGCACAAAATCTAAAGGGTAAGGCCGTGTCGGAAGAGGATCTGGGCGGATCTTCCTCTCCGCACCAAAACGGCGGAAACGGGGGGCAAAGCATGGAAGAATCCTCGGTCAGGGAGCGGGATCGGGCGAAGGACTTGGAGCAGGGGGCGGATCGAGACAGGGCGGCGGAATCGGCACCGGCAGGTTCAACGCAGGCGGGATCGGCACAGGAGGGTTCGACGTAGGCGGGATCAGCGCAAGCGGGTTCAGCGTAGGCGGTTTCGGTGCAGGCGGGTGCGACACAGGATTGTTTGACGCAGAGGTGGACAATGGCATGGGCCCAGGCGGCGGGTTTGGCGCTAGAGGCGGCGGGTGGACGATTCCCCCATATGGAGGGGGGGAGAGGCCTACTGCCTCACCCGACCGGAAGGGGCAGTCCGTGGGGTTCGGGGGAGGCATGCAGTGGGGTGGTCAAGGTGTTCCAGCGACAGGGCCGTTTTGTCAAGGGTTTCCGAGCATGCCTTTTGAACTCGGGGAACCAAGAAGTGTTGGAGTTACCATTGTGATCTAGAAGTGGTCAAACATGTAATCTCACTGCCAACGCGATATGAGCCTGCAGGGTCGCACATAAGAGATGTGGAGAAGTTGGATGATTGACTGTGTTGGTAAAAGTTACCAATCACCGACCTGAATGAGGTTATGGGCAAAGTGTTGCCCTAAAGGATCGTCGGATTGGGCAAATGTTGCCTTAAGGATTGGTAAGAGTCGACGACCGCGGGTCGACGAGTGTCGTCAACCCAAGTACGACGATCGACGAGAATCGTCGAGTATCGTCGACCGCGGGTCCGTTCGACGGTGACGAGTATGGTCCAACCCTGCGTTTTGGCGAGAATCGTCGAGTATTGTACTCTGATTCTCGCCGATCCTAGGTGATACTCGCCGACTGATTCTCGCCGATCCTGCTAGGTGATTCTCGCCGATCGTCGCCAATTCTCGCCGATTGATACTGCTCACCGATTCTGGAACCCTAAATTTCTGGGTGGTCTGCGGATAACGATGTTCCTAAGTCTATTTATGTCTTTTGGTATAAAAGGACACTTAGGTTTTTCGGGAAACTTGATCTGTGCGTGCTAATCGAATCGAAGCCGACGAAAGTGTTCCGACGTTCGTTCGCTCCGCCGATCCCGAATCCCGCCGACGGAAGGGTTCCGTCGCCGCGTGCTCGCTCCGTCGACTCCTCCTCTCCGGCGATCGTCGCTGGTGTTGCTATTCCCTGGCGCGGATCTAGCAGTCCGTGGAACAGCAAGGTGCGGTCTTTCCTCCTCCCCGATTTTCCGTGCGACGGAAAGATCGGTGTTCTCCCGCTCGTGTGGATTTCTGCAGAGACGTGGATATATTCCACGTAGAACTCGCCACCAGCAAGAAGACGAAGCTTGGAGCATCTCCGTTGAGTTGTGACTCAACGCCACCTGAGGTAATTTTGCCTAATTGTATGTTAACTTCTTGATTCAACTACCATGGCCGATCCCATCTCTTTTGGGTTTTCTTGATGTTTTATTCTTCCGCTGCGTGCACAAGCGTTGTGCCATCCTCTAGAGAAACCCAACAGTGGTATCAGAGCGAGGTTTCGGCCATGATTGTGTATTGGAAGTTTTGTTATTCCAGTGCGTGTAAACCTAGGATTTAGAAGTGTTCTAAATGTCTAGATTTAGTCTTGGTACCCCGCCAAGAACTTCTGGAATTTCGTGTAGAAATTTCTAATTGTTAGAAATTGTAGTCTCCTTAGCAGTAACCATCCCTCGAGTTGTTTTGGATTTTGAATCCAACATAGAGAGATGAGCTTGTCTACTGCTTTAAGTTGAGTTGTCTTTGCTTTTGACCAATGCATGTAAATCTGAGGATTTGGAAGTTTCCGGACGTTCAGATTTAGCCCTTCCTTCTATCAAATGTTGATGGTGTCAGGTTGTGCACATAAGGGATGCATGTGGTTTTAGAAAAATTGCTTTTCTTTGGATGTGCACATTGATCAAATGTTGATCATGGTTAACTGTTAACCTATAATCAAAATCCCTTCATCAAATATTAAGTGTTCGGATGTCTTCCGATGGATGACACTCTTCCTGCCTCGATCGATGAAGTGTGGGCTTGCCAAAGCAAGGTGCATTAATCTATCTTGGTAAGGGTGCGAGCGGATAATTGTGATATCCCACTGTCGACATCGGGTCCCACTTAACTAGGTGATCTCAAAGGTTGAGTGCCTAGAGGCATAGGGTTGGCATGCACCATATGATGGATGCGAGTAAGGAGTTATTCACCAACCATACAAGAATTGCATGAGGATGCAATTGGCAAGTGTTGCCTACCTAAATAACCGCATCGTGAGAGGAAAGCCAAAGCTGACTCATTGTGTTGGTGAAATACGGATCTTGTCCACTAAGAGAGTAGCTCGCATAAACTCTCCGAATTGTTAGTGAGGGCTATCATTTCGAATAAAATAGTGGGAGTGTTTTTAATTGAAGTCCAAATTAAAATAAATTGTATTTGAAATTTTTGGTACTGATTTTATTCTGCATAAATTTTTGTAGAATTTCATGGCAAGTGTTTCACACTCCACTTTGTCTCTGAGAGCCATCCTTGAGAAGGATAAGCTCAATGAGACAAATTACATGGACTGGTATAGGAACCTGAGAATTGTTCTCAGGCAAGAGCGAAAGCTCTATGTCTTGGAAGAAGTAGCCCCCGAGGTGCCGACCGGGAACTCTTCCCGTGCTGAGAAGGATACTTATAAGAAGTATACTGATGATGCTTTAGATGTCGAATGTCTTATGCTTGCCACTATGAACTCTGAGCTTCAGAAGCAACATGAGAACATGAGGTGCAAGGAGATTGACGAGCATCTCAAGAAAATGTTTCAAGGGCAGGCTCGTCAAGAGAGGTTCGACGTCACAAAAGCATTGTTTCAGTGCAAGATGGGAGTTCGAGACTCAGTAGGGACTCACGTACTCAAGATGATTGGGTATATAGAGAACCTTGAAAGGCTGGGTTTTCCTCTTGGTCAAGAGTTGGCCACAGATCTGATCCTGCAATCGTTGCCGGACAGTTATGAGCAGTTCGTATTGAACTACAACATGAATGAAATAGACAAGACACTGCCCGAACTCCTAGGCATGTTGAGAACTGCCGAAATCAATATGAAGAAGGTCAAGCCTGCCAGCCCCATACTGATGGTACATAAGGGCAAGGGCAAGGCCAAGGGCTCTAAGAAGACGAAGGTGGGACCTAAGTCATACCTTGAGCCCAAGTCTTCAGCACTGATGAAAAAGAAAAGCACGGTGAAGGAAGGGAAATGCCACCACTGTGGCAAGGCTGGTCATTGGAGGAGGAACTGTCCTTCGTACATTGAAGGTCTGCAGAAAATTGAAGGGAGGTATGACTTCCGCTTCAAATGTTTACGTTATAGAGATAAACTTTTCTGCTCCTTCATCTTGGGTATTGGATACCGGATGTGGTTCTCACATTTGTACAAATGTGCAGGAACTGGGAAGAAGAAGATTGCTGAGTAAAGGGGAGGTGGACCTCCGCGTCGGCAATGGAGCAAAAGTTGCTGCTGTAGCCGTAGGGGTTTACCGTCTTTCTTTGCCCAGTGGGCTTGTAATAGAACTAGATAATTGTTATTTTGTTCCGGGCATAACTAGAAACATTATATCTATTTCATGTTTGGACATGATTGGATTTTCTTTTATAATTAAGAACAACTGTTGTTCTATATTTAAGAATGATGTTTGTTATGCTGTAGCCCAATTGTTTAATGGTCTTTATGTTTTGAACTTGGACCATCTGATCTGTAATGTAGAAAACAATAAATGACTAAGAACAAATGACTCGAACCCTACATTTCTCTGGCATTGTCGTTTGGGTCATATCAACGAGAAGCGCATATCCAAACTCCATAGAGATGGACTTTTAGACTCATTTGATTATGAATCATTTGAGCAATGCGAATCTTGTTTGTTAGGTAAAATGACTAAAGCTCCTTTCACTGGTTATACTGAGAGGGCTGAGGATCTCTTGGGTGTTGTACATAGTGATGTATACGGACCAATGAGTTCCATGGCTAGAGGTGGGTATTTCTACTTTGTTACATTTACTGATGATTTCAGTAGATACGGATATGTATATCTTATGAAGTGCAAATCCGAGACCTTTGAAAAGTTCAAAGAATTCAAGAATGAAGTAGAAAATCAGTTGGGTAAAAGGGTTAAAGCACTCCGATCTGATCGAGGTGGCGAATACCTGAGTCATGAGTTCCGTGATCATCTGAAAGAGTGTGGTATTGTATCACAACTCACTCCACCTAGAACACCACAACATAATGGTGTGTCTGAGAGGAGAAATCGTACTCTGTTAGACATGGTACGTTCGATGATGAGTCATGCAGACTTGCCTGTTTCCTTTTGGGGTTTTTCTTTAGAGACTGCAGCAATGACATTGAATCGCGCTCCAACGAAAACGGTTCTGAAGACACCATATGAAATATGGACTGGGAAGCGTCCTAGTATGTCGTTCATTAAAATTTGGGGCTGTGAGGCATACGTGAGACGTTAAATGCCTGACAAGCTGGAACCCAAATCAGATAAATGTTATCTGGTGGGATATCCTAAGGAAACGAAAGGGTATTACTTTTACCTACCGTCTGAGGGCAAAGTGTTTGTCGCAAAGACTGGTGTCTTCTTGGAGAAAGAGTTCTTATCAAGAAATACTGAAAAGGTAGAGCTTGAAGAAGTTCAAGAACCACATGTAGTGAATGAACCGGAATTGGATTCTGAGACAGGACTACAAGATGTTGTAGCTAGAGAACCTGCTCAAGGAACACAAGTCCTACGTAGATCTGGTAGACCGAGGTTTGAGCCTGAAAGATATGAATTTCTCGTGTCTCAAATAGGTAATGTGTTGTTTATGGATCATGATGATGAACCAGCAACCTACCAAGAGGCTATGAATGGACCGGACTCCGACAAATGACTTGAGACTATGAAATCCGAAATGGACTCCATGTATGCAAACCAAGTTTGGAACTTGGTGGAACCACCTGAAGGGGTACGACCCATAGGGTGCAAGTGGGTCTTCAAGAAGAAGACCAACATGGATGGGAATGTACAAACATTCAAAGGGCGACTGGTGGCTAAGGGTTTCAAGCAAATTCATGGTATTGACTATGATGAGACCTTTTCCCCTGTTGTCATGGTAAAGTCCATAAGGATATTGCTTGCTGTTGATGCGTATTATGACTATGAGATCTGGCAGATGGATGTCAAAACGGCTTTCCTTAATGGAAACCTCCTTGAGGAAGTGTATATGACACAACCCGAGTGTTTTGTATCCCCAGATGAAGTCACTAAAATATGCAAGCTGAATAAATCCATCTATGTACTGAAACAGGCCTCTCGAAGTTGGAATCTTCGTTTTGATGAGAAAATCAAAGAGTTTGGTTTCATCAAGAATGAAGATGAGCCTTGTGTTTACAAGCGAATCAGTGGGAGCATTGTTGTCTTCCTGATATTGTATGTAGATGACATACTGTTGATCGGGAATGACATTCCTACCCTGAAAGTTGTTAAGAACGACCTATGGAACTGCTTTTCAATGAAGGATTTGGGTGAAGCGACTTATATACTCGGTATTAAGATCTATAGAGATAGATCAAAAAAGTTGCTGAGTTTGACCCAGAGTACGTACATCGAAAAGGTGTTGAAGCGGTTCAACATGCTTGAGTCCAAGAAAGGATTTTTGCCCATGTCTCATGGTGTGAATCTCTCTAAGGACCAGTGTCCGAAGTCTTGTGAAGATAAGGACCGCATGAAGTTGATTCCATATGCTTCGGCAATTGGATCAATCATGTACGCGATGTTATGTACTCGACCCGACGTCTCCTTTACTTTGAGCATAACTAGCAGGTATCAGTCAGACCTCGGTGAGTGTCACTGGATTGCAGTCAAGAATGTGCTGAAGTACTTGAGAAGGACTAAGGATGTGTTCTTGATGTATGGTGGAGAGGAAGAGCTCGTTGTAAGTGGTTACACGGATGCTAGCTTCCAAGCTGATAGAGACGACTCCAAGTCTCAGTCAGGTTTTGTGTTTTGCCTGAATGGAGGAGCTGAGAGTTGGAAGAGTTCCAAGCAAGAGACAGTTGCTGATTCTACAACAGAGGCCGAGTATATCGCCGCAGCTAATGCGGCGAAGGAGGCTGTATGGATTAGGAAATTCATCGGCGAGCTTGATTTAGTTCCTAGCATTGTTGGTCCCGTAGTTCTCTACTGTGATAACAATGGTGCAATTGCACAATCTAAGGAACCTAAATCCCATCAGCGCTCCAAGCATATACTTCGGCGGTTTCATCTTATTCGTGAGATTGTCGAACGAGGAGATGTGAACATTTGTAGAGTGCCGACTGAGGAGAATATTGCGGATCCACTGACAAAGCCTCTCGCGCAGAGAAAACATGATGGTCATACTAGATCGATGGGTATACGATACCTAAATGATCAATTCTAGTGAGAATCTTGTGGATTGCATGTAAACATGTATTTTGTTGGTCATTTGTTCATATGATGAATATTGTACCTAGTTTTTCTCTTACAATTATTGGCAAGTTCTTTTATTATGAGTTTTTCTATATGATAGTTAAATGTTAACATAATAGATACCCTTAGAATGTTCGCTTCCATGGGATATCAAGTACGTGACTTGAATGTGAGAGCCTATGATTTATTTGAAGCTTCATTCTTGAAAGGTCCCTGGTCGAGTATCATCATAGAAGCTAAGGGTGATGATGGTACATGAAGACTAGCACGTGCGTTGACTGATGACCGGTTCTCACAGGTCATGATATTGTGATATCAAGTCATCACGTGAGTACTTGTTAGTGAACAAGTTGTACTGGACAGACCCAACCTGAGACTACTCTGTGGATTGTCATCCAATCGTGTCACGAGTAGGTCTCAATTGACAATGGTGTTGTGGTCCTTTAACCTGAAGTCACAGCATTCATCAAGTGAGGAAGATCGTGCTTTGATGCCATCTAAAGTCTTCCTTGAGAAAGGTTGATGATAAAGGTGGTTGTTGGGCATGTTACGAATCATTTGGGTGTTTGTGTGTGAGCAAATATGGGATTTGTCCTCCTGTATGACAGGAGTTGCATCCATGGGCCCCTTGATGAAACTGGACTGAGAAATGCATGTCCATGCTTGGTTGAGTCAATATGTGATATTGGACTCACCATTCTCTGGAAGTCCGTCCTGGATCAAGAAACTTGGATTGAGCTATTACGAGGGTGACACGGTCCATGCCTCTAGTTCTTTCCGGATGTAAGGGACAAAGAGACAATGGCAACGCTGATACATTGGTCATAAAGGGTTATGAGTTATAAACTCTTATTGCTTGGGGAGCAATGATGCATTGCTAGATGCCGCTCATTGTTTGTGAGGTTTTTGGTTTGATACTTTCAAGATCAAGTGAGAGTCTGTTGGAGTTACCATTGTGATCTAGAAGTGGTCAAACATGTAATCTCACTGCCAACGCGATATGAGCCTGCCGTGTCGCACATAAGAGATGTGGAGAAGTTGGATGATTGACTGTGTTGGTAAAGGTTACCAATCACCGACCTGAATGGGGTTATGGGCAAAGTGTTGCCCTAAAGGATCGTCGGATTGGGCAAATGTTGCCTTAAAGGATTGGTAAGAGTGGACGACCGCGGGTCGACGAGTGTCGTCAACCCAAGTACGACGATCGACGAGAATCGTCGAGTATCGTCGACCGCGGGTCGACGATCGACGAGAATCGTCGAGTATCGTCGACCGCGGGTCGACGGTCGACGAGTATGGTCCACCCTGCGTTCGGCGAGAATCGTCGAGTATTGTACTCTGATTCTCGCCGATCCTAGGTGATACTCGCCGACTGATTCTCGCCGAACCTGCTAGGTGATTCTCGTCGATCTTCGCCGATTCTCGCCGATTGATACTCACCGATTCTGGAACCCTAAATTTCTGGGTGGTCTGCGGATAACGATGTTCCTAAGTCTATTTATGTCTTTGGTATAAAAGGACACTTAGGTTTTTCGGGAAACTTGATCTGTGCGTGCTAATCGAATCGAAGCCGACGGAAGTGTTCCGACGTTCGTTCGCTCCGCCGATCCCGAATCCCGCCGACGGAAGGGTTCCGTCGCCGCCGTGCTCGCTCCGTCGACTTCCTCCTCTCCGACGATCGTCGCTGGTGTTGCTATCCCTGGCGTGTACCTAGCAGTCCGTGGGAAAGCAAGGTGCGGTCTTTCTCCTCCCCGATTTTCCGTGCGACGGAAAGATCGGTGTTCTCCCGCTCGTGTGGATTTCTGCAGAGACGTGGATATCATTCCACGTAGAACTCGCCACCAGCAAGAAGACGAAGCTTGGAGCATCTCCGTTGAGTTATGACTCAACGCCACTGAGGTAATTCTTGCCTAATTGTATGTTAACTTCTTGATTCAACTACCATGGCCCGATCCCATCTCTTTTGAGTTTTCTTGATGTTTTATTCTTCCGCTGCGTGCACAAGCGTTGTGTCATCCTCCTAGAGAAACCCAACAAGAAGGCCAACAGAGTATGTACAGGAGGCGGGGTGGCGTGGACAGGCCGGTCTGCGGCCATACATGCCGCCAAAGTTGACGCGGATGAATTTCCCCAAGTTCAATGGGGGTGACGCCCTTGAGTGGCTGCAGAAGGCGGAACTGCTTTTCAGCTATCAGGAGATTCCCGAGGGGCAGTGAGTGCATTTAACATCATTCCACCTGGAGGATGATGCTTTCCAGTGGGTGCAGTGGTTCCTGAGGGGCAAGGACTTCGTGCCCTGGACCGACTTCGTGAATGGATTCACCGCTCGTTTTGGGCCATTAGAGTACGAAGACTTTGTGGCACTCCTACAGAAGCTGCGCCAAAAGGGTACAATGATGGAGTACCGAACAGAGTTCGAGAAGTTGGCTAACCGAGTGCAGTGGGAAGAGAAGACATTACTCAGTTGTTTTGTGTCGGGCCTCAAGGATTATTTGCGTGATGAGATCCAGTCCTACATGCCCCGCAGCTTGAACCATGCGATCAGTTTGACTCGGATACAGGAGGAACGCTACAATAAGCAACGCTGCCGCAGCACAACACGTACTACCACCACCACGACGGTGGTGAGAAGGGAATCCAAGGGTCCAAGCAAGCCGTTTGTCACTCGGCTGACTTGGCTGGATGATGCAACCTGAAGTGCATCATTAATTTATTTTATCGCATTTTATTTAAATATTTTGTAGCGCATGTCGTCGCGCAAATTTGTCTTTTATTTCATGTATTTGTGTGTTTTACGCCGTGTTTGCGCAATCTTCGTGCGACTTATTTGTGTGACCGGCTAATAGGATCTTAAATAAATTGGTCTGTCAAACTAGAACTAGGGTTGTTTGGGGCAAGCGAAGAATGAAACTATTAAATCATATTTAAAACTAAAATTAATATCTTTGGGGATTAATTGACTAATTTTAGTTTTTTTTTAAAGAACTCTTGATATTTTCCCTCACCTTTTACTCTTTAAATATCAAACCTGCCAAAGCCTAAACAACCGGTCAATAAAAAAGGGGGAGTAACTCCTCACTTTAATATTTTATAACAATTGCCTCCTTCAATAATAACCCAAGCCTTTTGAAACTCCTTTCCCCATGTGCCTTTTAATACTCAAACAGTCCAGTAAACGGTTGCAGAGATAGAATCGGGAAACGAGATTAATTCGTCTCTTTCCCGGTAATACCTGCGATAACTTTGCCGTTTCCGCCTCCTGACGCCCATCGTTCGTGCTCCTTCCTTCGTCGACGCCATATGCGGCTTCGGGAGTTCTCGACGATCGCCTCTGGGTCAGCCGCATGACCCGTCGTCAGTCCAGCATCGGTCCTTTCCTTTTTTCCGTTGATTGCTGCTGCAGAAACCCTAAATCGCTGCCCGCCACCGCCGCAGGAGTTTTCCTCATCACATTCAGGCCACGATCCTTCCTTGTCTGATAGGCCTTCCTCGAGCACCACCACCACTGCACCCACCCCTAAGAATTCTGATTCCCCTCCTCATGTCACTACTGGGACCCCAGCTCCTCCCACTGGCCTCACCCGAGGTAAGGAGCCCATGGGATCCAAGCCCAACATTGGAGTATTCCGATGCTTCAAGTGTATGGAGCCTGGGCACAAATATTCTGAGTTCCTGCGACGCCACTTCGTCGCAATTACTGATTCATCTGATGGGCGTGAGCCAGAATATGGAGTCTTCCTTAATGACTCCAAACCTGAGCCCAAGCCTGAGTCTGATAACGTTATTGAGGTCGAGGGAGAACAAGCTGAACACTTAGTTTGTGTCCTTCAATATAGCTTGATTTCCCCTAGTGAGTCCACAGAGCGTGATTTTCAAAGACACGAGATTTTTTGCACTACTGCGCACATTCAGGGACATTTTTGTTTCATCATCATTGACAACGGTAGCATGGAAAATTCCGTTTCCCAACGTATGGTTGAGAAGGTAGGACTCAAGACGTACCCTTTAGAGCGACCCTACCACCTATCTGGGGTTAATAGTCACATGACTATGCCCGTTACTTATCGTTGTATCGTAGAGTTCTCTATCTGGGATGTGTATCTGGATTTTGTCCTATGTGATGTTGCCCCCATCGATGTCTGTCATATCTTGTTAGGTAGAGCGTGGCAGTATGATAGACGTGTTCTACATGACGATGTGAGGAACTCCCACTCCTTTGATCATCATTGGTGAAAAATCGTTCTTTTTTCCCAGAAGAATAGTCTTGTCCCTAAGCTTCTTGGGAGGACCTCACCAGCATCTGTCTCACCTTCCTTAGTTACCACTACACCACTTTTATTTAGTGCCTCACTTCTTCCTGTACCCCTACTCTAGGAAGACACACTTGATTCTAGTGAGACATTCGACTTGGATGTTGCTCGCACTTTGGTGATCCCACTTTTGATCAACCTTATATTGATTTTGTTTTAGGTGATCGCACTTTTAGATCACCGCACTATCCTACAGTTATGAGTGAGCTTGAATGTAAACTTTTGAGGCATAGCCGCAGTAGGAGAATTGACTCAGTCCCTATATTATTTCTTCCTCATAGGGACACCTGTTTTAAAGGATTTCTGTGGTTGGTTTTAAATGAAGAAATTGTGCTTGGTTTAAAATTTTGCGGCGCTAGTCAGATATCCGTGTGTGACGATATGACGATAGTTGATCTTGGTTTTGTGGACTTTCGTAGGTGTGTAGCACTAGTGCGTATGATGCAATATGTTCTAATAAATTCACAAGTTGATCATGCCTCCTTTTTGACCTTGTCTCTTTTTCTGTTTTATTGGTTCACTTTCTTTCTCACTTTATCGTACTCACCTCCTTCCAGCTCTGATTTTTATTAAGCAATTGCATGTCATGCATGAATTTTTGACTAACAGTTTTTGAGAAACTTAGGAAAACTATAACCCCGCGGTTGATTTCATCGCCTGGAGTTATATTTTTCCAATGAAGATGAGTTTTCTATTCCTTTCAGGAAAGAGGGTTTGCCAAACGTTCTTGTGTTGCGATGATGGGTCCTCCCTGTGTTTGACTATCTATCACGGCGGGGCAGAGGCAGTGCATGATCCGGATTGTGGTTTGAAAGTTTTAGTGTCAGGTTCCATCGCAGTCTCGACGGGGTCGAGCTCCTTCAAACACGAGAGAATTGATGCAACCTGAATTGCATTGTTAATTTATTTTATCGCACTTTATTTAAATATTTTGTAGCTCATGTCTCCGTTCAAATTTGTCTTTTATTTCATGTATTTGTGTGTTTTACGCCGTGTTTGCGCAATCTTCGTGCGACTTATTGTTGTGACCGGCCAATAGGATCTTAAATAAATTGGTCCGTCAAACTAGTGCTATGGTTGTTTTAGGCAAGCGAAAAATGAAATTATTAAATCATATTTAAAACTGAAATTAATATCTTTGGGCATTAATTGACTAATTTCAGTTTTTTTAAAAGAACTCTTGATATTTTCCCTCACCTTTTACTCCCCTTTAAATATCAAACCTGCCAAAGCCTAAACAACCGGTCAATAAAAAAGGGGGAGTAACTCCTCACTTTAATATTTTATAACAGTTGCCTGTAGCAGCCCAAGCCTTTTGAAACTCCTTTCCCCATGTGCCTTTTAATACTCAAACAGTCCAGTAAACGGGAGCAGAGATAGAATCGGTCTCTTTCCCAGAAACGAGATTAATTCGTCTCTTTCCGATTGGAGAAAAGTGGTGGAAAACAGTAATCGGCTGTTTTACATGCAATAACGTTTGGAGTGGTGAAATAATTATTTGATTATAATAATTATTAATTTATAATAACTATTTAATTATAAACTTAATTATATAATTTAATTTAATATATACCTTATTATTATATAATTAATTTAATATATAACTTATTATATATAATTATTTATTATATATTCCTTATTATATATAATATAATAATAATAATATTATAATATTAATTTTAAAAAAAAAGTTCCACCTCCTGACGCCCATAGCGGGCCACCGTTCGTGCATTTTTTTTGTTTTCCTTCCTTAAAACGCCGCGCCAAACAGAGCCGTCGACGCCATCTGCGGCTTCGGGAGTTCCCGACGACCGCCTCTGGGTCAGCCGCATGACCCGTCGTCAGTCCAGCATCGACCCTTTCCTTTTTTTCCGCTGATTGCTGCTGCAGGAACCCTAATTTCCTGCCCGCCACCGCCGTGTAACATCCGTAAAATTTGACGCAAAAATTTATTTTAATTGTAGGATCGAGTCGCGACGGATTTTGATCGAGGCAGCACGTCGTCGAGGTACGATATCAGTATGGTCAAAAGAATCGCGTTCGTTAATTTGTGATTTATATTAGTCGTAAAGTTTGTGTGACACATTTTAATTTAATAGTGAAGCACAACACATTTCTATTGTCTTAAGGAGTCAATAAGGGTTGACACGTTTAGATGTGGGTGCGTATAATAATCTACACCTCTTTGGGTGGATATAGGGTGCCAATAGCAATTCTCACCCTTTAGTATTTCCCCAGCGGTTACTAAAAACCGCACCTTACGGAATGTAAGCCGCAAGCCTTTAACCCGTAAGACCCATAGATCATTTTCACGGGAGAAAACTGCACGCACGCCTCCGCCGATTTTCACTACTCCTGCAAGCCGCGAACCCGCCTCCCGCTTCCCAGCGTGCGCTCCGCATCCCGCTGCCCTAATGTGCCTGGTTTCCCCTCCGATTCCCAGAGCCGGCTTTTCCTTCTTCCTCTACGGGCGCCGGTGAGTGCTCTCCTCTCTTCCCTTGCAGTTGGAGGTCCGGTTTCTACCCTAACCGGTGGAATCCAGAGTGTCGAGGTTCGTTTTGGTTCCGGTGAGTTTAGTTCCTCTTTAGTCTTCGTTCTTTGTGGAAATCCTTTTATTGGAAGTAGATCCTAACGTTTTTCACATTTTACCTCTTACCCTAATTAGGGATTTGAGTTCTAGAACCCGCAAATCTGAAGTTGTGCGCGTTGTGAGCCATAATCACTCTCACGTAGAGGTAATACACTATTTTGGTTCTTCTTGTGTTTACCCTAGCCATTGTGAGATTTTCTTTTCTGATAACCCTAAAAGGGAAAGTTTGTAATTTAAGTTATCTTGGAATACATATTTTTGGTGGCCTCGGGGCAAGGTTCCGGATGTCCGCAGTAGTCAGATTTCTGTTAGAAAAGCAAATGTCGCCGCGCCGAGTGTACGAGCGCCACACCACCACTGCAAGTAATTTTATTTCTTTTTAGTTAGACGTATCAAAGAATTATTTTTATGTACACATGTGTAAGTTTCGTACATGCGCTATAACCATGTATAGAAAAGTATGACGGTAGGAAAATGGTCGCAGAATTAGTTGTAGGGTAATTTCTTTTCCAAGACCCTAATGACCAGATCACATATGCTAGCGTTAGGTACGAAACCTTACACGTTTACGCAAGTGTGATAATTTATCTAAGTTAGGGCGTCAATGTCCCTTCTAGTCGACCACAAGAAAAGCACGGGCCGCTCAGTAGTACACCAAGCGATGTCCCAAGCAGAGTAGCATTAGACCAAAAAAAGGGTCAGTAAGCACGCATAAGTCTCCTCGTGCTAGGTAGAGACGCACTACCTTTCTCATAGGGCATATGAGATCCTATGAGTAGTAGAGTTTTGGGAGTTAACTCCCCTTTGAGACAGTTAGTAGATTCGAGACCGTGTTCGCGCGACACAAGAACAATTGAGTTCGTCAGATGGTCTCGGGTCGTTAGATTTCAGTTGCGCGTTAGTAGCTACTCTGCCTAGAACCTTTCAAGTAGAAGTGCAGATTAGAAGCCACGTAGAACTTAAGCATAGACCTGACGTGAGACAGCGCACTAGTTAGTGAATGTCGGGGCTTGGGTAAATATAATGAAAGCTCATGAACGTAAAACGAGTAGGTCTGTTGACCCGGAAACATAGTAAACGCATGCATATCATAGCATAAAGATTTTAATGAACAAAACATTTTTCAAAAGACATGCATTCATCATTTAAGAAAAAGTTTTAGTGTCACTAGGAGAAGTTATTTTTCCTTACTCTGACCCCTCGCGGGCAATGTTTTTACAGGTGACCCAGGTGGGAAACTACGCGTAGGATGAGCGCCCTTATGGTGTCAGTTTGTAGCTGTTTTTCCTTTTCAGTTTTCTTTCATTCCGTATACCCTTGTAACCTTGGATATTGCATTTGATTAATCTTTGAAATATCATGTATCAGACTTATTATTTTACTTCAGACTTACAGTACTTTCATCTTAATTCATGTTTAGCGGCTCTGTGAATCTAGTATACAGGTATGTGTTTACCCTTAGTTTTCTTTCATAGCTTCCGTTGTTAGTTTAAAATTTTTTGTAGTTTCTTCTTTATACCTAGATATGTACTAGTTTTGATACTGTTTTTAGTTCTCTTTATATTGTTGACCCGGCCGGATGACTGATTATTGTAAAACTGGGAAGAGGTGTTACACCCCGCAGGAGTTTTCCTCGTCACATTCAGGCCACGATCCTTCCCTGGCTGCTTTCAACCACCCCCTCTGCCATTGTACTTCCTCTTACACGGCCAGGATTCGTCCCTTGCATAACATATTGGTACGACTCTCCTCATTTCCGTGTCTTGGATACTCGTAGTCCACTATTCATGAATGCAAGTTAATGTTTAATATTTCAGAGCTCGCTTGCCCCAAAATAATTCGTAAGTTCAATTTGTCGATAATTTGTTATTATCTTGTTGATGGGGGCGGGCCCCGCCCGTTGATCGTATTCCCGATCCGACTCCTTGCATAACATATTGGTACGACTCTCCTCATTTCCCTGTCTTGGATACTCGTAGTCCACTATTCATGAATGCAAGTTGATGTTTAATATTTCAGAGCTCGCTTGCCCCAAAATAATTCGTAAGTTCAATTTGTCGATAATTTGTTGTTATCTTGTTGATGGGGGCGGGCCACAACTTTTATTGTTTTCGACAACTCTATTTCTTTTAGTTTCTTTTGGCGGGGATTTGGAAGCCCTAACCTTAGCGTTTCTCACCCTGCATCACTTGTGTTCTTTGTTATCTCTTCCTTCTAACCAGAAACTTGCGGAGGAATTAATTATATTGACTATTGCGCACGAATGTTAATCATTATGCTGGTTGCTAAACCATGATTAAATTATCACATGTCCTTACTCGTGTTGTCTTGGCTTCGCCACCAATTTTTAAGTTGAACGCAAAATTAACATTTTAAACATCAACTTCAGAATTTGGTATGCATCAATTTGGTATCAGAGGTCGGTTCGATTCACTCCTATTGTGAATCGAACGATCCTGTTTTAAATTTTATTTAGTTGTTTTTTTTAAAAAAAAAACAAAAGAATATTTTTTTAAAAAAAAAGCTTTCAAAAAAATTTATTTTGAGCACTCTTTTTTCAAAAAAAAAATATATTATTAAGTGTTTTTTTTAAAAAATGGAGAGTCGTATAGATCGGATAGACGCTAGCATAGGCGACCTAGCTAACCGAATGAGTGAGCTGATGAAGACGGTAGAAACACTCACCACCAACGTGAGAGACACGAACCATATAGTAAACAACTTGAGAACCACCGTTAATCACCTAGAAGCTGAACGTCACCGAGGACTAAATCAGCCTCCTCACCAAAATCCTAGACAAGAGGAACAAAATCCTAGGCCCGCAGAACCAGCACAGCTTGATCTTGGAATCCGTCGCCAACCACGTTGGGATGATGAAGTTAAGCTTGATGTAGGCGATTTTGAGGGCCACGTAGAGCCCGAGAAATGCCTAGATTGGTGTGAGCGAGTGGAAAAGTTCATGACATGGAAACAAATGCCAATGAATCGTCAAGTTGAATATGTTGTCCTTAGGCTAAAAGGACCCGCACTAGTTTGGTGGGTTCAACTAGAGCGCACCCGTTACACTTTAGACCCAGCACCTATCACCACGTGGGTAGTGTTTAAGTTGTAACTGCGGAAACGATATGTCCCCCCGAACTATCTGTAAACTCTTTATTGAAGGTTCCATAATCTATGACAGGACAAGCTTTCCGTAGATGAGTACAATCACGAGTTTTTAGTGTCGCAGTCTAGACTTGAACGAGGAGGACGATATAACAGTGTCTTGTTATCTGAACGAGCTCCGTTAGGGATGAGCTAGAGTTACACGACTTTAGAGATTTGGGTGAAGTGTCTAGTCGAGCACGTAGAGTGGAAGCCTCGTTTCAGCAGAGGACATCTGGGCATAGGTCTACTTATAGGCCTTTCTCGAGCACCACCACCACTGCACCCACCCCTAAGAATTCTGACTCCCCTCCTCATGTCACTACTGAGACTCTAGCTCCTCCCACTGGCCTCACCCGAGGTAAGGAGCCCATGTGATCCAAGCCCAACACTGGAGTATTCCGATGTTTCAAGTGTATGGAGTCTGGGCACAAATCTTCTGAGTGTGTGCGACGCCACTTTGTCGCAATTACTAATTCATCTGATGAGCGTGAGCCAGAATATGGAGTCTTCCTTAATGACTCCAAACCTGAGCCCAAGCCCGAGTCTGATAACGTTATTGAGGTCGAGGGAGAACAAGCTGAACACTTAGTTTGTGTCCTTCAATATAGCTTGATTTCCCCTAGTGAGTCCACAGAGCGTGATTTTCAAAGACACGAGATTTTTCGCACTACTGCGCGCATTCAGGGACACCCGTTTTAAATGATTTCTGTGGTTGGTTTTAAATGAAGAAGTTGTGTTCGGTTTAAAATTTTGTGGCGCTAGTTAGATATCCGTGTGTGACGATATGACGATAGTTGATCTTGGTTTTGTGGACTTTCGTAGGTGTGTAGCACTAGTGCGTATGATGCAATATGTTCTAATAAATCCACAAGTTGATCATGCCTCCTTTTGACCTTGTCTCTTTTTCTGTTTTATTGGCTCACTTTCTTTCTCACTTTATCGTACTCACCTCCTTCCAGCTCTGATTTTTATTAAGAAATTGCATGTCATGCATGAATTTTTGACTAACAGTTTTCGAGAAACTTTGGAAAACTATAACCCCGCCGTTGATTTCATCGCCTGAAGTTATATTTTTCCGATGAATATGAGTTTTCTATTCCTTTCAGGAAAGAGGGTTTGCCAAACGTTCTTGTGTTGCGATGATGGGTCCTCACTGTGTTTGACTATCTATCACGGCGGGGCAAAGGCAGTGCATGATCCAGATTGTGGTTTGAAAGTTTCAGTGACAGGTTCCATCACAGTCTCGACGGGGTCGAGCTCCTTCAACCGCGGGAGAATTGATGCAACCTGAAGTGCATTGTTAATTTATTTGATCGCATTTTATTTAAATATTTTGTAGCTCATGTCTTCGTGCAAATTTGTCTTTTATTTCATGTATTTGTGTGTTTTACGCCGTGTTTGCGCAATATTCGTGTGACTTATTGGTGTGACCGATCAATAGGATCTTAAATAAATTGGTCCGTCAAACTAGGACTAGGGTTATTTTGGGCAAGCGAAGAATGAAACTATTAAATCATATTTAAAACTGAAATTAATATCTTTGGGCATTAATTGACTAATTTCAGTTTTTTTTAAAATGAACTCCTTATATTTTCCCTCACCTTTTACTCCCTTTTAAATATCAAACATGTCAAAGCCTAAACAACCGGTCAATAAAAAAGGGGAGTAACTCCTCACTTTAATATTTTATAACAGTTGCCTCCGTCAATAGCAGCCCAAGCCTTTTGAAACTCCTTTCCCCATGTGACTTTTAATACTCAAACAGTCCAGTAAACGGGAGCAGAGATAGAATCGGGAAACGGGATTAATTCGTCTCTTTCCCGGTAATACCTGCGATAACTTTGCCGTTTCCGCCTCCTGACGCCCATCGTTCGTGCTCCTTCCTTCGTCGACGCCATCTGCGGTTTCGGGAGTTCCCGACGCCCGTCTCTGGGTCAGCCGCGTGACCCGTCCTCGAGTCCAGCATCAGCCCTTTCCTTTTTTCCGTTGATTGTTGTTGCAGGAACCCTAATTTCCTGCCCGCCACCGCCGCAGGAGTTTTCCTTGTCACATTCAGGCCACGATCCTTCCCTGGATGCTTTCAACCACCCCCTCTGCCATTGTACTTCCTCTTACACGTCCAGGATTCGTCCCTTGCATAACATATTGACATGACTCTCCTCATTTTCGTGTCTTGGATACTTGTAGTCCACTATTCATGAATGCAAGTTGATGTTTAATATTTCAGAGCTCGCTTGCCCCAAAATAATTCTTAAGTTCAATTTGTCGATAATTTGTTGTTATCTTGTGTTCTTTGTTATCTCTTCTTTCTAACCAGAAACTTGTGGATGAATTAATTATATTGACTATTGCGCAAAAATGTTAATCATTATGCTGGTTGCTAAACCATGATTAAATTATCACACGTCCTTACTCGTGTTGTCTTGACTTCGCCACCAATTTTTAAGTTGAACACAAAATTAACATTTTAAACATCAACTTCAAAATTTGGTATGCATCACCGAAACTTCAGGCGCGGAAGGAAAAATTGTTGTGCTTCAACTGTGATGAGAAGTTCGCTCCGGGGCACAAATGTCAAAAGGTCAAGGTGTTCATGCTACATGAGGAGGCCGAGGAGGTGGACATGGTTCCCGAGCCGGACTTGATAGAGGAGTCAACAGTGACTGAGTTTGGAGTATCGATACAGGATATGGAGGGCTGCAACGCCCCCCTCACTATGCGCATGGCGGGCAAGGTCCTACGGGAACGTGTGATGATTCTGATAGATAGTGGGAGTACCCACAACTTCGTCCATCCCGAGGTGGCGCGCCGAGTGGGACACGTGATCGATCAAGGGGCTTCCTTTCAGTTGATGGTGGCCGATGGGAGCAAGCTGTTGTGTGAGGGGGTGATGAAGCATGCAGAGCTCAACATACAAGGCTACACAGCTCATACAGATGTTTATATTCTTCTCATCCGAGGTTCAGACATGGTGCTTTAGGTACATTGGCTGCGACAGCTGCAGCGAGTCACCTTTGATTGAGACGACATGACTATGGAATTTTTACAGCATTGGAAGCAGTTTTGTATGAAGGGCCTGAAATCCTTTTCGGTGAAAGAGGTCCCTGTCCGAAGCCTACAATGTATTGGGGAAGAAGAAAACATGATGGCAGTGCTTTTGGGGGTGAATTCGGCCGTCATCGGGCCATCCGAGGTACCCGTCCAGATGTTGTCTCTCCTGAACAGCATGCTGACATCTTCCAGGAGCCCCACACTCTCCCACCATCGCGCTTTCGGGATCCTCAGATCGTCCTCAAGACGGGGGTGGTGCCTACCAACATCCGACCCTATCGATACTTGCACATGCAGAAGGCTGAGATCGAGTGCAGTGTTCGGGAGATGCTAGATACGGGGATCATCCACCCCAGTACGAGCTCATTTTCTGCCCCGATCATCTTGGTCAAGAAGAAGGATGGTTCGTGGCGGTTCTGCGTAGACTACCGCGCGCTGAACAGTGTCACTGTAAAGGACAAATTTCCTATTACCTTGATTGAAGAATTGTTGGACGAACTGCACGGCGCACAACGGTTCACCAAGCTGGACTTGCGGTACGGTTATTATCAGATCCTTATGCAAGAGAGCGACATCCACAAAATAACGTTTCGGACACACGACGGCCACTATGAGTTCCTGGTGATGGCCAACAGGCTGACTGGTGGGCCGTCCACCTTTCAGGCCAACATGAACGAGATTTTTCGTCCGCTCCTTCGTTGTTTTGTGCCGATCTTCTTTGATGACATTCTCATATACAGTCCCAGTTGGGAGGAACACTTAGCTCATGTTGAAGAAGTTTTCTCCATCCTCCGCCAGAACCAGCTCTACGCCAAACGGTCCAAGTGCTCCTTCGGTCAGGAGGTGGAATACTTGATACATTTAGTCTCGGCTCAGGGCGTCAAGGCCGACCCCCGGAAGATTGAGAGTATGTTGCCCTGGCCACGGCCCAGACTGTACGGGCACTACGGGGCTTCTTAGGCCTTACCGGATACTACCATCGCTTTGTGAAGGACTACGACAAGATCGCCCGGCCTCTTACCCAGTTGCTGCAGAAGGACGCCTTCCTCTGGCAGGATGAGGCAGAGGAGGCCTTCCAAGCACTCAAGAAGGCCCTGACGACTACGCCGGTCTTGGCGCTTCCCGACTTCACCAAGGAGTTTGTAGTGGAGACCTATAGCCTTCTACAACAAGGCGTTGGCTCCTCGGACGTTGAGGTTGTCCACCTACGAGAAGGAAATGTTGACAATCATTCATGTGGTGGCCCTGTGGTGGCCATATTTGTTGGGAAGACATTTCAAGATCCGGACGGACCATCGAGTCTAAAACATTTCTTGGAACATCGAGTCTCTTCTCCTCTCCAACAGAAGTGGGTGACCAAACTTCTAGGGTATGATTATGAGATCGTCTACTAACACGGGAAGGACAATCGGGTTGCTGATGCTTTGTCCCGCTTACCTGAGGGCGCCCTCGCTCAGATTACTACACCACTGCTTGACTCCATTGACGAGATACAGGACGAGGTACAGCGTGATTCCGAGTTGCAACCAATTGTGGAGGCTCTTTGACAGGCACGTGAGACAACTCCGGGCTACCATCTTCAGAATGACAGGTTGTTCTATTAGGGTCGCGTGGTCATTCCTTCGAAGTTTGCCTGGAGGGCAGTTATTATGCATGAGTTCCACTCCTCTCCGACGGGTGGTCATGCCGGTGTTCTTCACACTCTCCAGCGGGCACGAGCAAATGTTTTCTGGAAAGGGATGCGCCGTGACATCCAGTTGTTTGTTCAGCAGTGTGAGACTTGTCCGCGCCAGAAGTATGAAACCACGTCCCCAGCCGGTTTACTCACACCTTTGGAGATTCCTCACCAGATTTGGGATACTGTTTCCATGGACTTCATTGATGGGCTGCCCAGTTCTCAGGGCAAGTTAGTCATCATGGTGGTGGTCGCTAAGTTGTCCAAGTACGAGCATTTCATAGCGCTGAGCCATCCTTACACCGACGAATCTGTCGCTGCTCTTTTTGCCCGCGAGATTGTACGACTTCATGGCATACCACGGACGATCATCTCGGACCGTGACCCGACGTTCGTCGGCCACTTTTGGAAGGAGCTCTTTCGCTTACAAGGGACCTCTTTACGTTTCAGCACAGCTCACCACCCCCAGACAGACGGGCAGACAGAGGTACTCAATCGAGGCGTGGAAACATATCTGCGTTGCTATGTTATGGACGAATCGCGCACTTGGACGAGTTGGTTGCATTGGGCCGAGTACTGCTACAACACGTCCTATCACTCTGCCAGCAAGATGACTTCGTTCGAGGTCGTGTACGGTCGTCCTCCTTGAGCAGTTATGAGGCCGGCAGTACGACGTTGCTCGTCGTTGACCGTGCACTTCGTGATCGTGATCGCACACTCGCCGCTTTGCGCGAGAATCTCCGGATAGCACAGGACGACATGAAGGTGCAGGCTGACAAGCATCGGAAGGAGCGGGAGTTCCGGGTGGGGGATGAGGTCTTTCTCAAGTTTCGCCCCTACAAGCAGTTGTCCGTGTCCCAACGGTCAAACCAGAAGTTGGCACCTCGTTACTATGGTCCCTTCCGGATTATCCGGCGAGTGGGTCCTGTTGCTTACACGTTGGCGTTGCCCGAAGGATCGAGGATACATCCGACCTTTCATGTCTCCTTGTTGAAGCAGAAGATCGGCGACTTTGTTCAACCCAGTCCTCTCCTGCCTGAGGCCACAAGCACGGGCGAGCTGCGTCCGATACCTGGGGAGATTCTGATGATCAAGTGGAAGCACCGCGGCGCTGAGTACCGCCAAGAGCTACTAGTCAAGTGAAAGAATATGACCGCGACGCACAACACTTGGGTGGACTTACTGGAGTTCCGGGAGCTTTACCCCGATTACCACCTTGGGGACAAGCTGGTTCTTGATGGGGAAGAGAATGTTACGGCCCCGGACGGAGCCCGGCTATTTGGGCGTCAATACGCACGAAGACGGAAGGAAACCAAAGGCAACAACGGGGCTGAACCAACCGGTTCAGACCCCTCTCCCTCTATTTGAAGACCGGGGTATGAGAGCCAAACCATACCGGTTCAGCCCCAATATGGGGACGGGCCGACCGACCCCGCTCAACCCGGGTATAAATACCCCGCGGTGGCTCTCTTGGTGGACTAGCAAGATTATTCCAAGGTATTTTTTCTTATCTTCTACTCAACCCTAGTTCTCTAGTTCTTCACCTTTAGATCTCGCTCTCCCTCCCTCTTCCTAACAGTCATTGATCTCCCTCAAATGGAAGTTTCTCAAGCTCATCAATTATCATGCCCAAGAGCCCACTCAATCACACGAGTCATGATGACGCAGGACGGCCCGATGTAAAACGTGAATGTGCCGACACCCTAATGCAAAACTAAGTGAGTGAGCGGAATGAATGCAACCAAACCCAATTTAATTGACGTGTGCATTTAATTATTCCGGAAAATAAACTAAGCAAATTAATTTTTATAAGTTTAGCAAATGCTAACAACATGAGTTTTAAATTTTTTAGGGCACAAGCAACATCGTACTCGTCGTCACAAGTGGTGCTTTCTACTACAACTTACACGATTAAATATTATAAGCTTAAAAGAAATGAAAACAAACACTAACAATCATAAAATCCCAATAGCATATAACATGTTCATCCAATATTCAATACAAAACAAAATGACACAATACGATATTACTCACAAAAGCAAAAGGAACCCAGTGGCGGGAGCGAATTCCCGGAGTAAAGTTTGACCGAGGAGGCAAGTAGGATGGAAACTGCTGAATTTCAGGAAAAGAGGGTGGATTTGGCTCAGTATTGCTGGAAGGAAGATGAGGGGCAAGTAGAGTTTAAGGGTTTTTGTTGCTGGAGGTTCCACCACACATGAAAAATTGGGGAAGTAATTGTGCTGGGTCAAGGAATAGAGGATGTGAGGGATGTGTGAACTTATGGAGGGTTAGGAGGTCACCATGAGGAAATCTGAGAAGCCTGCTGGAGTAAAGATACAATAACAATGGCGGATTGCAGGTTGACGGGATGACCAGCGGGGAAGTTGCGATCTGGCGTGAACGGCCACGATCGTCTGTTACGCCCGATGTCCAAAATAATACAAATACAACTCCAAAAATTATAGAAAAATACATATTAAATGAAAACGGATGCTCCGAATGCGCTTGCGGTCTCTGATCGCCGATCCGATCAACGAATCAACGACAAATCTGCAAAAGTGAGTCCCGCCATGTGGTGGCTCGATCTCCTCTGATCACGAACATGCGGTCGATCCCCATCAATTCCCCCCGACTGAAAAACATTCATCTCCGAGGAATGAAGATAAATATGTTCGTAGTCGAAGATCGGGGGTAAGTCCAACAAGCTGTCGCCGATATCCAAGCATCATCAAAGTGTAGTAGTGGTGTCCACTCCAGTGCACCGAGTAACGATAAGAACGACCATCAATAATAGTGGTGCACTCGTCATAATATCACTCATACTCTCAACTCTCACCTCTTGTGCCGGTGGATCCAAAAAATCTGGTAGAATCATAAGAGTGCGGGCAAATCCGTGGGTGCTCATCTAAGGTAAAGAGGGGGGAAGTGTCAAGCTTTAACTGGAAAGATAACAGAAGAAGCTCAAGGTATGGGTCCATGGGAGGGTGTCAAAGAAGTTCAAGGTATGGGTCCCGACACTCGTGAGGCTCAAAGTAATGTGCTAAATTTTCATATTAAATACTGGATGAATACCCATATCTGCAGGGAAATCGATCTCGTAGGCATTTGCCCCAACTTTCTTTATAACCCTATAGACTCATTCGCTTAACTTATAGTTTAGTAGCGGCTCCTTTTGAATCCCCTCCTTGCAAAGTCCGACCATGACATGCTCGCACATCTGAAAATGTTGCTCACGTTTGTGCATATCTGCTCATGTCTTGCATAATTAAATATTTTTAGTAGCGTTTAATTCCGGAGTAATTTCATGGAGTTGATGCAAACAAACATGTGTGACTCCCACAACACAGATGAATCATGAACTAAAATGAAAGTGAACAAACAATAAATGTAAAATATGAACTTCTAGGCTCAGGCGGTGGGTAATAGAAGAATTCCTCGCAGGGGTGATGGACACTCCAATGAACATCTGAGACATCAATGAAAAGATGTGTCAATGTGGTGTGTGAACTGTCTCTGCAAGTGCAAGTAGTAGGGCATAAGACCAGTGAGTCAGTGAGCACGTTCTCAAACTAAAATATCCTACTAAAGATGGATATCTTCCAAATGAGCTTTGGATCGACACGTGGTTCATCCGGAGGTTCTCCGGAAGGGGTGTAATAAAATTCATCACAAATGCGACGAGTACTCATGTGTGCCCAAAAATATCTAGAATGCTCTTATATAAATGCCGATCACCAAAGTAAAATTCGTAGGCATCAACACTCTGATTCGACTCTAGTGTGTCTCTCACACGAATTTCATCCACACAAGAACGTGATGGCTCATTTGGAGGCTCAATAGGGGGGTCGTCAAAGAACTCATCACTAGCGTGATGGTCCTCTAGAAGCAAACCATCAGAAGGGGTCGTGCTCCCGATAAGGGGAGAAGTGGCTATCTCGAGATCACTACTAAGCTCTCAGCTCCCGATCGTGATGTGACTCGACGTGCCATCAGGCGATGTTTGCGAAAAGCCCACACTCAATAGAGAGCTAATATATAAAGAATCGAGGGCAGGCTCTCTAAGTGGAGCAGACTCTCATGGGGGTTGACTCAACACATTTTGTGTTGGCACTTGGGAGGGCAGCCTGCTCTGCCTTAGACAGAATATCAGATGAAGTGGGTGAAGTTCCCAGCTTTGGGAAATGAAGTGCTCTCGCCGAGCCTCAATGGTGGCAAAAACGGGTGCGCAGGTCATCAAATTGTGCATCTATTTGATCAAACATCTTAAGAACCCATTGCTGAAACTTGGCCTCCGTCATGTCCGTCTTTGGAACATTAGGAAGATCACGTGTGATATAATCTTGGTGAGAATGACCTCTATAGAATTCCTGAGGGTCACCACGACGGTCGTCCATGAACTAATCACGACGTACTCGTGGATGGACGTAGGTCCTACGAACGTGTGGTGGTGGTTGTGCATATATAAACTCAGGTTCCTTAAATAGAAGAGATGTGTAGCATCGATGACCTGAGCGATGTTGATCTCTGTCATCATAAAGACGTGTCGAAGGATCAATAAGATCCAATCGAGTGTGAGGATAAGAACGACGACAATTCTCATATTAATTGTCTGTAGCATAATGAGATCGTATTGAACCACCGATACGATCACTGGAAGTGGTGTACTGTGGTCGAGGATAATCATCGAGGTATCATAAAGGTATCCTTGAGGGGGCTCTATAAGAGCTGGTGTAAGGGGACTCGCTATCCTCAAATAGTGGATCAGTCTAGTGACGTCCACTGTGATAAGACATTTGGTGACAAAACATGTAGTCCCGCGTATTTTAAAGAAAGCCCTAACGTGGGCTCTGATGCCAAACTGACGCAGGATGACCCGATGTAAAATGTGAACGTGCCGACATGCTAATGCAAAGATAAGTTAGGGAGCAAAATGAATTCAAAAAAACCTAATTTAATTGACGCGTGCATGTTAATTATTCCTGAAAATAAACTTAAGCAAATTAATTTTTATAAGTCTAGCAAATACTACACAACACGAGTTTTAAAATTTTCTGGGCACAAGCAAAATCATGCTCGTCATCACAAGTGGTGCTTTTTATTACAACTTACACAAATAAATATTATAGGCTTAAAAGAAATGAAAACTTAACACTAACAATCACAAAATCCCAACAACATATACATGTTCATCCAATATTCAATACAAAACAAAATGGCACCTCGGGTTCGCGGCATCGCACCACGAATGATTGCCGAAATCTAGATTCTCTCACAAAACTTAGCAATCTTTGAAACCTGGTCATCCACCCCTATTTATAATGAGAGGGGGCAATTGGGCACCTGACCTGAACGGCTACGATCGTTTGTTACGCCCGGTGTCCAAAATAATACAAATACTACAAAAATTATAGAAAAATACATATAAAATGAAAACGGACGCTCTGGACATGCTCGCGGTCTTTGATCGCCGATCCGATCAACGAATCAACGACAAATCTGCAAAAGCGGGTCCCGCCACGTGGTGGCTCGATCTCCTCTGATCACGAACATGTGGTCGATCCCCATCACATCATAGGAGCCACTGACCCTTGAACCATACCTAACCATTCTTGAAGACCACAAGAACTATGGGAGTGAGTGACTAGTTGCATGTACATATTCGTTCCTAATCAACCATCAAACTTTGATACCACTAACTGAGGAGTGGGAATCAAACTTGGTCGAAACTTTGGTCAGATACACCCAAAGGCTCAAGCTTGTGCCATCTTATTTTCACCTATCAAATATAGGACTAAACAGATATTTTTGCATGCCCTAACAAAAAAACATGTATCTTATGCGGATGATCATATTTAGGGTTGCAATCAGATCAGTTCGGTTCCACTCAAAACCAAGAACCGACCCGTATAGGTTCGGTTCCAAATTTTTGGAACCGGAACCGACCCACGGTTCTAAATTGTAGAACCGGAAATATCGGTTCGGTTCCGGTTCGGTTCTCGGTTTCTTAAATTTATGGTGCAAATATGTTGCATTAGAAAAAATAAATGCAAAACCAATGTTTATAAATTGAAGAAACTAGGAGACCTTAAACCTGCATGGCTCCAAAATTATCAAGGTTTCTTAGATTGCTAACACATTTAATAATCTCATTATACATCATTTCATATTCGAAGATTCTAACAATTAAACAAAAGTTCAACATTGTCAAAACATAAGCAAATTGTTTATAAAATTACACATGAAATATCTCCATCAAGCTAATTATTTATCAATCTCTTTCAAAAGTCTCTTGCTCATCATAAATATATTTTTGATACTTAAATTCAATAACTCGGTTCTCGGGTCGGTTTTGGGTATTCAAGTGTAAGAACCGAGAACCGAACCAAGTGGTCGGTTCTGAATTTTTTGGACCCAGAACCGAACTGAGACACATAAGAACCGACCCGAACCGCTCGGTTCGGTTCTGGTCCGATTCTCGGTTCTTCGGCTAGGATAGGGCTTTGAGTTCATAGTATTACATAGTGAAATAATCTTTTTTGGCAATTATGTTATTTCTCCAAATAATTCGTAGCCAATTATTTTCTCCATGTCCATGCAGGTGATAGTCTTCAGATTCTTAGGCAAGAACTGAAATGCCAAGAGAAACATGCACAAAGCTTGAAGAAGAAATCATTATGGTCTAGAAACTTGGAGGAGGTCAGTCAATACAAATTACTATATTACATCTAATTTAGAATTTTTTCTGTACATTTTGGCATGAGCCCTTATTTGGCTCAATCCTTGTTGTCCTCTTTCTCTTTCTATCTTTCTTTCCCCCTGACCACGTTTGCATGAATTTTGATTCTTCATTTACACCACACAAATATATACTGTTATGTGATTGCACGAACTTATAGATACTTTTGGCTTTAATAGCATGCATATATAGAATGGCAGGTGTACTTTAACGTCGAGGAACGGGTGAACCACATGCATGACGTATTGTGTGTATATATATATACACAGTAAACTTAAAATATCTAATATCCATCTTTTTCAGGTCGTAGAGAAGCTTGTAGACATGGCCTATTTCATGCATTTTGAGATTCATGAAGCCTTTGGAAATGCTGGTATTCTACTTGAACACGAACTGTTAGTGTTATTGACTTATTTAATTATACATTAGCCCGTTTTGTAGTATTGATTCTGTTTTTCTTTCATTTGTAATGAAATAAGCCCAAAATTGAAATTCACAACGTGCACATGCAATCTTCTCATAGAAACATTAACCGAGTGTTTTTCTATAATATCATATTCCAGCTCATTGAGAAACATTGTCATATTATTCTTTCTCAGAATCACTTCTCGTATGGGGCAGTTCTGCTTATAATTGATTTATTTGTATTTTTTCTGCTATGAAATAGTTGATGTTTTGTCAGGATCTTACAATTGTCATCAGGGGCTTGGCCCAGCTGGCCTTGCATTGCACTATGCAAACATAATCAATCAAATTGATACCATTGTAAGTTATTTTGCTTCTTTCATTTGACACAGCCAGAATTTTAGACAATTTACATAAGTTTTTTTCTATATATTTAATTCGAGTATTACAAACTAGTTAAAGTGTTTAAATTATGTAATATGCAAGATTATCTTATTTGTATTAAAAATGTTGGATTGGTTATGTGGTGAGGTTAGGAAAAAGATATTTTCCGGCTTATACTGTAATCCTCAGGTATATATAATTAAGTTGAGAAGCTAGTCAATAAAGAAATAACTAGGAGATGGAAAGAGCTTTCCTTCTCACAATATAATTGAAGCTTCTATAATTGTAAACATGTTTCTGTAGGTGAATATTTGTCATACTGAATTTTGCATATTCAAAAAGAAAATTTGTATATTTAATATCTTTGTTTGTATTCTTGTAATCCGATTGTTGTATTTTGGTAACTATAGTTCATGGTGCTTTTGCACTAGTGTGTTAGACTCGTACCTAGCATGATTGTGGGCATATATTATAAATAATGTTTACCTCATTAAAAAAATTAATCTTTTTTTATTGTGCATCTTCCTTATTGCTCCATGTTAGAAAAGCCTACTTTAAGGCCCATCTAGGGGCCCATTCTTCCCTCTTCCCTCTTCTCTCTCTCTCTCTCTCTCTCTCTCTCTCTCTCTCTATTTGTATTAGTCCCACATCTTGGATTGGGATTTCTCTCTTCCTTCTTCCCCTATATAAATGTATTCATACTTGTAATTATTAATTCAAGAAGGATATACAAGGTTTGAAGCTTTCTCTACATGGTATCAGAGCCAGCGATTCCGACCTTGCGGTTTCCCCTTTTCTAACCGCCCGGCTTTGCTTCTTAGCCTATCCGCTCTTCCTCTACGGCCTGATCCTCTACTCGCACCGGGTAGCGGCCTGTTTCTACCCGTCTCTACTCTCTGCGGCTTCTCTTGTCGTTCGCGGTTTGTCTCCTTCTAGCCGCTCGGGTTTCTAATCGCGGTCTCTCTCCCCTTGCCGCTCGAGTTCCTACTCGCGGCCTCTCTCCCCTCGCGGCCTCTCTCCCCTAGCCGCTCGAGTTCCCACTCGCGGCCTCTCTCCCTCGCGGCCTCGCGGACTCTCCCCTAGCCGCTCGAGTTCCTACTCGCGGCCTCTCTCCTCTAGCCGCTCGAATTCCTGCTCGCGGCCTCTCTCATCAAACCGCTGCGACCTCTCCTTCTTGCTGCGACCTGCCTGTCGCGAGCTGTCCGTCTCAATCCGCTTGCCTCTGCGGCTTGCCCCTCTTAGTCCGCTTTTTTCCGCTATCTCATGTTACTCTCCTTCTCCCGTGGATCCACCCCCTGCCTTTTATAGCCTTTCCTCCATAATCCGTGGGGCCACCTTCTTCTCTGTCCGTTGCGGACCTCCTGCCTGTCCGCGGACTGCCTTGCGTGCGACCTACTCCAGCTCGTCGGCTTCTGTCTCTCCGTTTGTCTCTATACTCGCGGTTTGATTCCTCAGTTCGCTGTTGTGATCCGCCTGACCGTGTGGGCTGCTCCTTTCTCACCCGCATCTTGGTCGCGGTCTCTGCTCTAGTCCCACCGGCTATCCTCTCTTGCGGATTGCTCTTCTCCGTCGGCCTCTCCCTCTCTTCTTGCGGACTGCTCCTATCCGCTGCGGTCTGCTTCCTGTGCTTTGACCGCTTCTGTGTTCACCTATACCGTGCGGACTGCTCCTTTCTTTCCGTATTTTGGGTCGCAATCTGCCTACTCGCTGGTGTAACCGCGCGGACTGTTCCTTCTCACTCTCGCCAGGTGTTTGCTTTTGTTGCGATCTTCTCCTATCTGCTGCAACCTCTGGTTCTAGCCGCTGCGAACATTATTCTTCCTGCACTGGTCGTGGCCGGTTCTTGCCGTTGGGGCGTTGTCACCGTGTCTGCTGCGGACTACTCCTTGCAACATGATCGACTGTCCTCCGGGCTCTGTGGTGTCTGTTTCCGATGATGATACTTCCTGCCTTGCTCATAGCTCATCCTGGATTTTGGATTTCGGGGCCTCTCACCACATTACATCACAGAAACCACCGCAATATTTGCCCTCCGTGCATCCCCCGTTCATTACTGTTGCTAGTAGGGACACTCTTCCCGTCTCTGGTGCTACAGATATTTGCCTCACTCCCTCTATTACTCTTCGCTCTGCTCTTCATGTTCCGGGCTTTCCGTTCAACCTTCTCTCTATTGGCCGACTCACTGCGGAGCTCGATTGTGCTGTTATTTTTTCTTCTAACTCATGTGTTGTGCAGGACCGCAAGACGCAAACCATCATTGGAAAAGGGCGTCTATCAAATGGTCTCTATATCCTTAACCCGTCTCCTCCAACGGTGCTGACGTCTATCAGCTCTGTTGACTAGCATCGACGTCTGGGTCATGCTCCTCTTAATATCCTCAAAAAATCTCTCCCCGACGTGTCATTCCACGAGTTCACGTGTGAGTCCTGTATCTATGAGAAACATCATCGCTCTACGTTCTCACCACATCCTTCTCGGCGTCCTGCTCCCTTTGATCTTATTCACTCCGATATTTGTGGTCCTTACAAAATTACAAGTGTTTTTGGATACCGCTACTTTGTCACCTTTGTCGATGACTACTTTCGGGTGACCTGGCTGTACCTCTTTCGTGACCGCTCTGAATTACCCGGTGTATTCCGTACCTTCTTTATTGAAACTCGCAACCAGTTCTCCACAACCATTAAAACCCTCCGCACCGATAATGCCCGCGAATACACCAGTCATACCTTCTTTCAGCTCTGTGCGGAGTTTGGGGTCATCCATTAGACCTCCTGTGTCTATACCCCCCAACAAAATGTCGTTGCTGAACGCAAGAATCGACACCTGCTCGAGGTCACCCGCTCCCTTATGCTTCAGATGAATGTTCCAAAACAATATTGGAATTTTGCGGTTTCAACCGCTTGCACTCTTATTAACCGTCTGCTCTCATCTATCCTCAACTTTGCGGTTCCCTACAATCTCCTGTTTCCCTCCCACCCTCCATTCTCCATCACCCCACGCGTGTTTGGTTGTGTGTGTTTTGTTCATCATCTTGGTCCGTCCACTGACAAACTTGCTCCCCGTGCCACTAAATATATGTTTGTGGGCTATTCTCGCACTCAGAAGGGCTACATTTATTTTTCTCCCACAGACCGCAAGGTGGTTACTTCTGCTGATGTCACCTTCCTCGAACATCAGCCCTACTACTCTCCATCTCCTGACCCTCCTCTTCCGCCACCTCTCCCGTGACCTGCTATCCCTGTCACTTCCACCATCCCACATCTACCTTCCCCACCCATCCCACCTAAACCACCTACCCCACCTACCCCACCAGTCATTCGTGTGTACACTCGACGTCCTCCCTCGTCTACTACCCTACGAGAGCTGCCCCGCTCTACTGATGCTTTGCAACCTGCGGATCCGACAACTGCTTCCACTGCCCACTTGATGGCCAACTTTGTCTCTCTTCATTGCCTCTCTCCGGAACTCCGTCAGAGTGTTCTCTCTTTATCCTCCACCTCCGCTCCTACTTCTGTACAGGAGGCTCTTCACCACCCCGGCTGGCGGACGGCCATGGAAGATGAAATGCGGGCTCTCTGGGCCAACCGCATTTGGGATCTGGTTCCTCTTCCTGCAGGTCACTCCTGTGTTAGCTGCAAGTGACTTTTTGTTATTAAACATGCGGCGGATGGCACCGTTGAGCGTCTCAAGGCTCGCCTTGTGGTCCGGGGTTTTACTCAGCAACAGGGCCTTGATTATGAGGAAACGTTCTCCCCAGTGGCCAAAATGAACACTGTCCGAGTTCTTCTATCCTTGGCTGTTCACCGTCATTGGCCTCTTTATCAGCTGGATGTTAAGAACGCCTTCCTCAACGGTGATCTTCAGGAGACTGTTTATATGCATCAACCTCCCGGGTTTGAGACCACGAGGGAGTCTTAGGTTTGTCATCTGCGGAAATCTATTTATGGTCTCAAACAATCCCCGCGCGCTTGGTTTGACAAATTCAACACGGTAGTCCGCAATATTGGCTTCACAAGGAACTCGGCTAACTTCTCTCTCTTCACTCGACATCAGCCAATCGGAAGAGTGATTCTACTTGTCTATGTTGACGATATCCTCATTACTGACGACGATACTACATGGATACAACATACCAAGCAACAGTTGAACTCCGCCTTTCAGACCAAAGATCTTGGTAACCTACGGTATTTTCTCGGGCTTGAGGTTGCACGACAGTTTGATGGTCTTGTATTATCCCAAAGGAAGTATTGTATGGATCTTCTTCATGATGTTGGCTATTCAGGTTGACTTCTCTCTCTTCACTCGACATCTCCTTTGCCGTTGGAGTCGTGAGTCGATTTATGCATGCCCCGAGGACATCTCATCTTCAAGCTGTCGAACGCATTTTTCGGTATCTCAAGAACGCTCCAGGACAAGGGCTTGTGTACAAGCCATCCACTTCTTTATCCCTTGTCGCTTACTCTGACGCTGACTATGTCGGGTCCATTGATGATAGGCGTTCCACAACAGGATTTTGTACCTACTTCGGTGGACATCTCATAACCTGGCGTAGCAAGAAACAGAATGTGGTTGCTCGCTCTTTTGCTGAGGCTGAGTACCGCGCTATGACTGCTGTTGTTTCCGAGTTGACTTGGCTTGAGAGCCTTCTGAGAGACTTGGGTGTTCGTCGCTCATCGTCAGCGACCCTATTTTGTGACAGTCAAGCGGCAATCTATATTGCCAAGAATCCTGTATTTCACGAACGCACAAAGCATATTGAAGTTGACTGTCACTTCATCCGAGAAAAGGTACAGGCAAAGAAGATAAATTTAGAGCATGTTCCTGCTGCAAGCCAAGTTGCTGACATCCTGACTAAAGCTCTCTCCCGGCTTCTATACTACCATGTTTTATCCAAGCTTGGTGCCTACGACTTGTACGCTCCAGCTTGCGGGGGAGTGTTAGAAAAGCCTACTTTAAGGCCCATCTAGGTGCCCATTCTTCCCTCTTCTCTCTCTCTCTCTATTTGTATTAGTCCCACATCTTGGATTGAGATTTCTCTCTTCTTTCTTCCCCTATATAAATGTATTCATACTTGTAATTATTAATTCAAGAAGGATATACAAGGTTTGGAGCTTTCTCTACACTCCAAAACTTGTATCCTTAAATCTATATTTATTTTGTGAACTCGTATTCCATGCATGGGGACTGGGATGGGATATAAGATACAATGTGCCGTTGATATGAGATTTGAGGTTTTTAAAGACCTATGTTTTTTTAATTATTTAAACATAGATACGGTTATGATGACATGCATGACAGATGACACTCACTTCATTTTTTTTCAATCACTATATCTCATATATCATGTATTAAATGAAGACTATATTTATGTTATAATACAATTACGACTCTTCGTACCCATTGTCGCCTCAGCAAGCGCCATAAACGTAGCATCACTCGGGCTTCTTTATTTACTTATGTAGCCTGTGGGAAATTTGTAATAACGATGTATTTTCCCTCTTTCTCCTATATAGGAGTGGAAGAGAGTCTTAGGTTTACCTTTTGGTCTTCTAGAAATTCTCTCATTTGGTTATGGGCTTCAAGTGGGAACCAACCCTCATAAGCTAGGTGCGAGTGTACCTCGCAAGTTGTATCCCCGTACATTTATTTCAATGCAATTTTGATTTGTTATAATAAATTACGACTCTTCGAAACCATTGTCACCTCGACAAGCGCCATCAACGTAGTATCGCACGGGCTTCTTTATTTACTTATGTAGCCTTTGTGGAATTTTGGTAATAACGATGTATTTTCCCGCTTTCTCCGATATATAGAAGTGGAGGAGAGTCTTAGGTTTACCTTTTGGTTTTCTAGAATTGTCTCTCATTTGGTTATGGGCTTCAAGTGGGAACAAACCCTCAAAAGCTAGGTGCGAGTGTACCTCACAAGTTGTATCCCCGCACATTTATTTCAATGTAATTTTGATTTGATAGCATGTACTATCAATTGGTCTGACCCACTGGATGGGCTGCCCGCTGAGCATTCCAACAAATTACAGTTCCTTCTAGCACCGTAATTTGATCTTTGGTTCATTTCCGAGCATCCGTTCAACACTCACTGCCATAATTCCGCATAGTCGTCTGCTAAGGCTCCTTTCAGCATAAATTTACTGGTTCCTCGAAGGCACCTTCAATTCACTTGTGCAATTCACAGTCTCCAGTCTGGATTACCTCGACTGGCCTCCAAAGCTACTTGACACACGCAACCTCATCAACAAAGATCGACCACCTTGACTTTGCATTCCAGCGACATGTCATCTACTACATCCAGCGGCTTCGTTCTTCTAACAAATGATCAATCCATCTTTGCCTAACTGACATCATCCTCGTCTTTCCCTTACTGACTACTGACTCTTTCCATGGTGAAAATTCTGAGTCGATGCACGTCTACAACAACTTACTCTGCCTTTCGTTCGATTCCGACCAAGTAGTGCATGTTGCATCATTCGATCTCTGCACATCTTCTCCAGCGAGCTCTCCATTCCATGCCCACAATCTGTTTGATGGCCATCTACATTGATGAGGATACCTCTCCTTTGGTCTCCGTCGACTCCACTTATGTGGGTCCGTTGGAATCTTAGGTGGAAGATCTCATGCTCCTTGTCTGCAAGCTCGCAACCATCGCAACCCCACCATTAAATGGCTTCAACATCCCCATCTCCACCACTTCCACCTTACGGATCCATTGTTGACTACATGGGGTTCTACATGAGGTTCCTACACTTTGCGTGGACATTCACCTGACCCACCTTTGTCGTTCCGAAATACTGACATTCGACATGGCAGCTTGCCTTGGTTGGATTGCTTGAGTTAAGCAATCTTCGGTCTCCAATCTACTCCCGTAAAACAGAAAAGTCGAATGAGAACAATCTACATAGAAGGCTTCGCGCCTCACTGGGTGCATTGGACGCCTAAGAACTTTTATGATCTTTCCCAATCTAGACTCAAAGAGGAGCTTCTTCTCTATTACGACCCTTGTCATTTGGGCAATGCGTATGAATGTGTCAGGACCATTCATTACTTTGACTCCATCTACATCACCGAGTTCGCTATGCCCGTGACATACCTCTCCCGGGATCATTACTTGGGGTACTTTCTAGCTGGTTTACAACCCTACATATGGGTGCGCCTTCATGTTTCTATCCACCCTCTCCTGAGCTATGGATCAACTCGTTTCTTCGACAAGGAATTCTATGCTTCCCTACCTCCCCTTATTTTGTGTCATCCGCCCTGCTGCTGACACCTCCAAAGTCCCATTTACCACTCCACCAAATGGATCCCCCGCCCCATGGATATACCTCCGCCGATCTGCCCTCCAACACTTCCGATAGTGGACCCACCGATAGTGTCTCCACCACCCCAGCGCTTATCTTACTAGGAGTACCTAGAGCTCTGCAAGCATGGCCTTTGTTTTTGATGCAAAGGTCCCCACTCTCCAACACCCAAATGCGATATTAAAGAACTAGATTTGTTGTTTGGCGCTGAAGATGATAAACCCAACTTCACAGACCTGAATTCACTTACGCTTGTGTTACGAGCAGGGAATTGTGGGGGAAGGAGGTGGAGATACAATATGGTTAAACCCTAGAATGAAGGAGGAGATGAGGAGAACTAGAGAGAGAGAAAGAGAATCTAGAGAGAGGAAATAGAACTTGGTTTCTTTCTTGCATGATTACAATGACCCCCATGAGTTCCCTTAAATAGAACTCATAATGGCATACTTGTAAATACCACAATAGACGCGCAAATATGAAAATACTACGACCCTAAGAGTACGACTCGACTCGATACAAGAGGACTCAACATATAATATTAATAACATACGATAACTGACGGTGGATCCATAACAATCCATCTGTCCTTGACATCGAGCTTGTCCCCAAGCTCGAACTTCATGTGGATGGTCGGCCCCTCAGGCAGCTTGATCTCCCGCCAGAACAGTGTCTGATCGGGTGTAGAGGCAACGACGGTGTCGGCGAGTAGCGGTGGCGGCGAAAAGACGCGCGGCGAAAGTAATGGTTTTCGCACGGTCGGTGGAGCGATGATGAGCGGCGGCAGCAGCAGCAGGGAGCGCGGAGAGAGGACGTCCGTCAGCAGAAACGGGTCCGTCGGGGTCACCGGAGCACGGGCCGGCAGAAGAGGCGGTGTTGTGGCCGGTGGGAGCGGCAAGGCGGGGGTCGGCGGGAAAAGAGCCAGTAGAGGAGGCGGTGAGATGGCCGAAGGAGACAACAATGCCGGGGCCGACGGAGGAAGAGCCGGTGGAGGAGGCCGCGGTATGACTGGCAGCGACGCGGCGGGTGACCAGAGAGGAGGCAACAGTGGTGGAAGGACGACCACCGTGGAGAGAGGTGGTCCATCGGCGGCGAGTGGTGGCGGCGACGGCGGCGGTGGCACCGACGGTGGCGGCGACGGCGGCGGTGGCACCGACGGTGGCGGCGACGGCGGTGGTGACTACAGTGTTGTCGACTGCATGAGTCGAGTTAGTGGCGACGACGATGGTGGTGATGACGGCAGTGATGACGGTGATGTGGCAGAAGGGGGCGGCAAAGCCGGGGTTGGCGGAGTAAGAGCCGGTAGAGGAGGCGTCGGCGGCGGAGGTGGCGGCGACCTCGGCGACGTTGGCCGCGGCGGCGGAGGTGGTGACGACGACAATGATGATGACGACGGCGACGACGATGGAGACGGCGGCGGTAGCGGCGGTAATGACGGCGGTGGCGGTGCGCCATGAACGACGGAGGACGGTGGTGGCACTATCATTGGAGGAGGCAACGAGTCCAGCTCCGGTGGTGGTGACAGAAAAACCACCAACGAGTCGCGAGACATGCGGAGGGCGTCGAGCGTGAGGTCGCGCTGAGCATCGGCATGACCGAGTCGAGCCTCCCGATAAGCAATACGGCGGTTTAGCTTGGCGAGGGTGGCGAGAAGCTCAATGCTGTTCGCAACGCTAAGGAACATGATGGAAACCTTAAATAATTAATTAGTAGTTAATGAAATAATAACTTAGAATAAGTTATTATTTGATTAACACAATAGTTAATTAATTAATCTGGAGAACAACAATTAATTTACTTAATAGGAAATAAGTAATTAATTAATTAACAGGAAATAATTAAGAGTGTGACTGTGTGCGGGTGATTAATTGAATAGAAAAAAAGGGAGGGGGTGGGAGACAATGTTTGGGGTAATGATGAAAGCTGCTGACTTGTGCAGTAAGAAAAGTAATTAAACATGGGAATCGGGCTGGCAAACTACTTAATAAGAAGCCATAAGAATAAAAAAAAGGAAGGGAAGATGTGGGGACATGTGGAAAAGAAAGGCACAAATGGAGGAAGCTGGAAAGGTGTGTGTAGGCGGCGTGATGGAGACGTGTGCGCAGGCGTGCTCGATTAAGAAGTGGGGTGGTCTACTCGAATGGAGGTGAGGTGGGCGTCGAGGACTGCGCCGGAAGCCTGCGGGTTGCGGTGATGGGAGCCCGACTGGAGTTGCCGCTCTGGACAAGGGAAGCGCGGTGTCTGCGGAAATGCCTAGAGGTGTTGTTGCTGTGTGACGACGGCGGAGAGTTGCAGTGGCCGGAGGGGAGGAAGCTGCTTTGGAGCAGTGGGGGCAGTGGGGGCAGTGGTGTGGGGTAGCAGAAAAGCCGGGAGCTGCGTAAATGGTCTGCTCTGAAGTTGAGAGTGGGGGTTGGCGCTGGAGACAACGTCGGTGGAGGGCTGCAACGAGGTTGCTGGAGGTGTTGGGGGGTGCTGTTGATGTGCGATGGCCGGAGGGGTTGTAGCCGAGGAAGAATAGCAGTCGGGGAAGAGGGGGCAGGATGCGCCAACAGAGCGTGCGGGGCTGGAGGGGGGCTGCGGCTGCTGGGTGTGGTGAAGAAGCGGTGGGAACGGCGACCGGAGGGGAGGAAAATCCTCTGATACCAAGTTGTTACGAGTTGGGGATTGTGGGGGAAGGATGCGGAGATACAATAGGGTTAAACCATAGAATGAGGGAGGAGATGAGAAGAACTAGGGAGAGAAAGAGAATATAGAGAGAGGAAATAGAACTTGATTTCTTTCTTGCATGATTACAATGACCCCCATGAGTTCCCTTAAATAGAACTTATAATGACATATTTGTAAATACCACAATAGACGCGTGAATATTAAAATACTACGACGTTAAGAGTACGACTCGACTCAACGTATAATAATAATAACATACGATAACTGACGGTGGATCTGTAACAACTTGCTGACGATCCCTTCGGGACTCAACTTGAGGACTAGGTCAACTTTCAACAGGGAAGTATGATTATAACTCTTTAGATCCACTTACACCTCATCAAGCATCGTCACGGTTGTCACCGCAGTATCACTTTTGGTTCTCTATTTACTTATGTAGCCTTAGTGATATTTTTGTAATAATGATGTATCCTCACTCATGCCTATATTAGAGAGTGGAAGGGAGTCTTAGGTTTATATTATGTTCTTTTGGTTTTGTCTCTCCTTTGAAGAGGGGCTTCAAGAGGGAATTAGCCATCGTAAGCTCGGCATGAGCATACCTTGCGAGTTGTATCCCTTTATATTTATTTCAATGCAATTTTGATTTGATAGCAGATGCTACCATATCACAAAATAAAATTATATCATAAATATGAGCTATGAATGAGGGTATGTATTTAATTGACTCCCACCACTTCTCATCCAACATTTTCTCTTTCACATACCTTTCTCCATATCATTATCATAATATACACAATTTTGAGCATATTCAAGTGTATCCTAGTTTTTTTAAATTTAAAATTAAAGAAAAAGGTTTCAAGAGTTATGGGGATGAATTTCCCTACTCCAAAATATTTTGGATGTTATGCATTAGGTCATTGTAAGTATTCGTGCTTCCTAGCACATACTGCATTCTTGCATTTACAAAAAATATATATTGAATTTTGTTATTTTACATATATTGTTGTGTGTGAAAAAAGATATTGAATTTCAATAGAATTTTTGTAGATAGATCACTGTTCTTCCCGCAAGAAATTCAAAAACACTTGCCTCATAATTGGCTTTCCGGCCTTTATTTTGAAAAAAACTCTACCCAACCTCTTCCTATTTATGAGTGCAATTAGAATTATATGCATATCTTAAATTTACAATTATAGCTAATCTCATGGTGTAGGGGATGCAACTTATGAAATGTGAATGTTCTTATTTTTCTCTCGACAATAATTACTGTTATTCAAAAAATTAGAGAGCGGGAGATGAGTAGAAGAGGATCTTTTTAAATTGATTTTGATTAATGCTAATTTTTACAGGTGTTGGCTCTATATAGCCTTTACACTGAAGGTTCTAGATAGATTTTGTTCTTTACGTACGTACCCTTACAATGACTTTTCTCTTATATATTAGTCGTGGGCAAAAAGCCCGGCCCCGGCCCGGTCCGGGCCAAGGCTGAGCTTGGGGGCCTTACCGGACCCCCATTTTAGCCGGTTGCCCGGACTGGTGCCCGGCCCGGGCTGGTCAAAGCCCGTGAGCCGGGCTTTTTGTCCACGACGATATATGCTTAGGGTGAGAACTAGTTCTCTCCCTATACTTCCTCTCTCTATATATACTCTATATACAAAGATTTATCGGGAGCCAATCAGAATTCACGGTGTAACACCGAGGCCCATCAAATAAATCTGGACCGTCCATCAACCTTTGAAGGGTGAAAAATAATACACTATGTGGCTGAAGCAACCTAAGGCTCGATCATGCCTCCATGTTAATCAATCCATGGGACAGCGGCTCAACAACTTACTTTTAAAATTGCAGTGAAGCCCTATATACTCTAGAAGAGAAATGAAATCTCGCGATGTGGGACTAAAAAGACTATTTTTGGCAAAAAAATTAAATATGTAAATATAATTTCACACCGGCGGATTCAAACCCATAACTTCCACTAGAAATTTTAAAGGGTTAACCATCTGAGGTGCTGACAGATGTTGATCTTCTAGAGCTTAAAATATATAAATATAAAAAATAATAGCGTAATGCAATATAAATAACAAAAACGTAATGTAATGTAAATAACAATAATCTAATATTATTAGGTAATATATTTATAAATAACAATAATGTAAATATAAATAACAATATTATATATATGATATAAAATGGAATTAATTAAAACTAATTAAAATTCGGGGGTGGGCGAAGCCCGCGGGTGGCGGGTCGAGTAGTGTTGCACAGGCCCCCCGTGCACTCTCACTCATATATGTATATATATATCTTTATTAGGTCTTCTTCTCGTATTCTCTACTTGATAATTCTAGAATACTGCTTGAAATGGAAATGCTTTGTCTTCTGATTTTTGGGCTTCTTCAGATTAGATTTATATTTCTGTTTTTTCTTCTCATTCCCTCTCAATCTGTAAAGGCCCCGATGCTCAACTTCTTTCGCATTTTGAGAATATTTTCCCTTGGTAGTATCTGTCATTATGTCGGCAACTTGATCTTTGGTCTTGCAGTATTCCAGACGAATTTTACCTTGTTCGACTTGATGCTTGATGAAACGATGGTGGGTCTCTGTGTTTACTTTTGTCATGAAACACTGGGTTTTTGCCACTGCGATGGGCGATGTGTTGTTACATTTCAACAAGATCGTCAGCACCTTTTTCATTTCCACTTTTTTCTTTTTGTTTAACTCATTCAGCTGAAGCCGAAGAGCCTCACAGGCGGCACTACTCAAGGCCATGTACTCTACTTTGGTTGATGAGAGGGCAATTGTTTGTTGCTTTCTGGAACTTTAGGAAATGGGTTTTTGATGCAGAACAGAGATGTGGACCCACAACAGAGGACGAGTTTTGGGCCCGTTTGGGGCCGATCGGCTACTTACCATATATGGCATCTCCAGATTGATGTTCCCGACTCTGCGGATGTGTCCGGAATTTTCTTTACATCTTTTTTATATGTAAGTTTTATAATTTCAATAATTATTTAATGTAATCGGTCACCTAACACTCTCGATCATTCATAGTCGTTGATGTCAAGGTGCCCTAATATTCTTTTATTATATATAGGATTGGGGGACTGTCATTTGTTTAATTGGAGATTTTGGAGAGAAGAATACCGAAATCCAACGATCTCTCTACAGTGCCGACTCTGTGGAACCCTAAGTGACGATTCATAGACCTTCTCCCGCTCCCCAAAGTTAACCCCTATCCCGAGTCACCTTCCTCAAACCATCAATCCCTCCACCGTCACTCACACACCCCTCAAAGCAGCTAGCCGTCGCCCCCTGCACTGCTGTCCAGCAAAACAGCCACCTCTCAGCCGTCTGCCACCCCTTCCATTTACCCTGTTGTCCATCCAGTTCGCCCAAACCAGTCCCTTGCCTTCCAAAACAACCACGTCCACCTGGATCCACCCAAAACCAGTCCCCTACCTTCCAAAACAGCCACCTCCACCTGGATCCACCCAAAATCAGTACCCCATCTTCCAAAACAGCCACCTCCACCCATATCCGCCCAAAACCAGTCCCCCACCTTCCAAAACAGCCACCTCCACCCAGATTTGCCCCAAATCAGTCCCCTATTTGTAACGGCCCAAAATCAGCCACAATTTAAATCATTATTTTTGAGTGAGTTTTTCATATACTTATACGCAATAGTATAATAAAAGGAGTGTACGAGTGAAAATCTAACATCACAATTCATTAATATACAGAATACATATATACATTGTCTAAATGCCAGACACAAGTGTCTACATATATTACACTACCACTATCCAACAAACGAACAAAAAGTAAACTCATGCTAACTCGTGGACGAGCCACATCTTCAACTGGTCTTCGCTCTGCCTCTGCCTGGGCCCGTCTAGCGGGGTCTGGCACGCTGGTGCTCGGTTCCTAAAAATTTAGGAACTAATTAGTTATGAAACTAAGTGAATACTTACCCTTACCTGTAACTTCGCACTACAAGCAGACAAGAAAGTTAGCAGCAATGAAATTCATATGAACATGTTACTAAGGTAGGAACATATCTCTGCTATCAATTCATATTTTCAGTTGTATTGCTTTTATCAAATTTTTTTTATTCATAATTCGTTTCTTAAAATACTTAGGGTCATTCGAATGTCTCTCAATTATCCGGGTCCGTCGACCCTTCATATCATTATCCACTTTAGGGCGCTTCTACGCGCTACAGGCTTCAACGCCTCCTACTCGGATTCATATGATAATTTGTAGGAGTTCGATCCCCCCCCTACGAGGTGTGAGAGGTCTACCCCCCTCACGAGGTGTAGGAGTCTGAAACATCCACCCTACTAGGCCGACCCTTAGTATTTTGATGCGTCGACGCGTTCTCTCAATTTCAATTCAATTTTGATCATTTCGATTCATTCGGTTTCTTTTAAAAATAGGATTTATTTGTATTTTGTTCCCTTCAGAATTCTATCACTCGCTAAGCCACGTTAGCGTTTTCGGCGATTCAGATATTCAGTGATCTCAAACACTGAAAAGTAATTAGCTTAACAAGTTCACAAAAGAGGAAAAAGTAGTACGGACTCACCCCAACTCTTCCTTTGCCTTGTCCGTCGAAGGGTTCACGTCACGTCTATCGTCGGACACCATTCTCTGCAGTATTAAAATATCATTCACTTTACGGTTGCGCAATAAATAGTTACAAGCGGACTCCTACAACGGTCACAACTACGACCTCTAGAAGTTGTCTAGGGGGAAGGACGAGCGTGGGTGATTCAAAAAGGAGGTGCACCATCAGTCAACAAAAGGTTTCAAATACCCACGATAGTCGATCCAAAATGCTCCAATGCACAGCCTTAATCCAACCCAATTCCAACCAAAATTCACTTAAGCTCATATCAAAATCGGCCACCTCAAGTCATTCAATAGAACAAAGCAGCTGTCACAAACTATATAATATCAAACGGCAAAATCCGAACATCATCGCGGATATTTACATTGTTTTTTATACAAAAATGTTTATATCTATCTACGTTCGAGTCTTACAAATTCTCCCCTCATCAGAATTTTCGTGCGCGAAAATTCAAACATCTTCGCGATTCCCAAAGAAAGGGAAATATTTTCCTCAGCAAGTCTTCTCGCTCCCAGGTAGCATCCTTGGCGGGATGACCGGTCCACCAGACTTTGACAAAATTTACCTGTCGATTCCGAAGATTTTTGCTTTGCCGATCAATAATCTGGTAAGGTGTTGTCGGACTTGACAAATCAGCTTCTATCTGCACATCACTGGCAGATATCATCAAATCTGGGATCAAAATATATCGTGTGAGTGCAGATACATGAAAAACATCATGCAATCGTTGCAATTCGACAGGCAGAGCTAAGCGATATGCTACCTCGTCAAGACGTTCAATCACCGGAAAGGGACCAATATATCTTGGACTTAATTTTTCAATCCTTCTCAATCGGGAAATCCCTTTGAACGGTTTTTTCTTCAAACACACTTGATCGCCCACAGCAAATTCCACCAGACGACGTCGGACATTATAATATTTCTGTTGACGATCTTGTGCGATTTTCATTCTTTGTTGAATAATGCGGATCTTCTCCTCAATTTTATCTGTCCTCTGTTGCGGAAACAGTTTCTTTTTGTCATCTTCTGCCCAGCTCAAAGGAGTTTTTCATCGCCTCCCATATAGAGCTTCGAACGGAGCCATTTGGATCGTTGCTTGATAGCTATTATTATAAGCAAATTCAGCTAGCGATAAGTATTTTTCCCAAGAGCCTTTCAAGTCTAAAATCACCATTTGTAATAAATCCTCGAGCATCTGGATGGTGCGTTCAGACTGGCCGTCTGTTTGCGGATAGAAGCCAGTACTGTACAACAATCTGGTTCCCAATCTGTTGTGTACTCGTCGCCACAAATCAGATGTGAACCGTTCATCACGATCTGACACAATCGTACGCGGAATACCATGTAATCTCACGATTACATTTACATAGAGTTCCACCAATTTTTTAGTCGGCCCGCTTTGCTTGATCGGTATAAAATGAGCGCTCTTTGTCAATCGGTCAGTGATGACCCAAATTCCATCATTCCCAGTTTTACTGCGAGGCATGCTGAATACAAAATCCGTTGCAACATCACCCCATTTCCATTCTGGAATGGGGAGAGATCGAAGATACCCAGCATGCTTTTGATGTTCTGCTTTCACTATCTGACAGGTATGACACTGCGCAATATACTGAATGACATCCTTCTTCATATGTGGCCACCAGAAGTCTTGTTTCAAATCGTGGTACATCTTTGTCCGACCAGGGTGAATCAAATATGACGTATTATGCGCCTCATACAAGATATCTTTTCGTAGGCTATCAGCATCTGGTACACATAATCTGTTATTCAGGAGTAATAGGGAATCCTTTTCAATAAAGACACTCACTTTTCCCTTTCTCAATTTTTCAAATATTCCCATCAAAAATGGATCCCGAGGTATCGCTTTCCGAATTCTTTCTTTAAGTGAATATTGAATCCGCATCTGGAATAGTTGTGCTTGCTTTTCTTCAGATGTAAATATTACGCATATTTCCATTTCCTGAAATATATAAAGAAGCTTCCTATTATATTGCAGTATCACTGACAGCGTAGCAATATTCTTCCTGCTTAAGGCATCTGCGACCACATTTGCTTTACCTTGATGGTATTGAATATCTAGATCATAATCTTTAATGAATTCTAGCCATCTTCTCTGGCGTAAATTGATTTCCCGTTGATCAAATATATATTCCAGACTCTTATGATCCGTGAATATCTCGCATCGAATATATATTTCCCGTAGATCATAATCTTTAATGAATTCTAGCCATCTTCTCTGGCGTAAATTGATTTCCCGTTGATCAAATATATATTCCAGACTCTTATGATCCGTGAATATCTCGCATCGAACACCATACAGATAGGGACACCAAATTTTTAAGACAAACACAACCGCTGCTAATTCCAGGTCATGTGTCGGGTCGTTCTTTTTGGCATCCTTTAATTGTCAAGAAACAAAAGCAATCACCCTTCCACGTTGCATCAACACGCAACCCAATCCTTTATGGGACGCATCAATATAAATTTGAAAACCATCTAAGCCTTCAGGCATCATTAATACTGACGCTGTTGTTAATCTTTTCTTTAAAGCTTTGAATGTTTGCTGGCAATCGTCCCCCCACGTAAACACTGCGTTCTTTTGAGTCAATTGTGTCAAGGGTAGTGCTAGCTTCGAAAAATCCTTGACAAATTTCCGATAATAACCAGCCAAGCCCAAGAAGCTTCATACTTCCGTCACGGATTTCGGTCTGGCCCAGTTGAGTATTGCTTCAATTTTAGCTGGATCAACAGCCAACCCTTCTGCATTAATCACATGACCTAGAAAGGCCAGCTCAGTCATCCAAAACGCACATTTTGAGAATTTGACATACAACTGTTGTTCCCTTAGTGTTTGCAAGAATTGACGCAGGTGCTGAGCATGCTCTTCCTCTGTCTTTGAATAAATTAATATATCATTGATAAACACTATCACGAACTGATCCAAGAATGTCTTAAACACACAATTCATCAAGACCATAAAAGCGGCAGGAGCATTCGTTAGGCCAAAATGCATAATCACAAATTCAAAATGCCCATATCTGGTACTGAATGCTGTCTTGAAGACATCTTCCTCTAGAATTCTCAGCTGGTGATATCCTGATCGAATGTCAATTTTTGAAAATACACGGGCGCCTACTAGCTGATCGAACAAATTGTCAATACGCGGCAGAGAGTATTTATTTTTTATTATCAACTTGTTCAGCTCGTGATAATCAACGCATAGACGGAGAGATCCATCCTTCTTTTTCACAAATAATACTGGAGCTCCCCAAGATGAGGTACTGGGTCGGATAAATTTCTTATCGAGCAATTCTTGCAATTGCACTTTTAATTTGGCCAATTGTTTTGGCGTCATCCAATACAGAGTTTTTGTCACAGGAGCAACTCCTTCAGTCACATTAATTTCAAATTCAACTTCTCTGGCTAGAGGCACAACAGGTAACTCTTCTGGGAATACATCTACGTATTCCCGCACTACAGGCACAGTCGTAATTTCTTTTTTTCTTCTTTCGTTTCTTTAATCATCACCAAAATAGTCTCACAGCCTTTCCGCACCATTTTTCTGGCTTTCACTGCCGAGATCCTGGTTTTTGCAACTTCGCCCAGACCTTTATAGATTATCGGACTTCCATCTGGACATTTGAATGCCACCTCTTTTGTTTTACAGTTAATGACGGCTTCTCGATTTGATAGCCAGTCCATAACGAGGATGATATCATACTCAACCAACGGTAAGACCGCAATATTGAATTCAATTTGTTTATCATTAAAAAGTAGCGAGACTACGACTCGCTCTTTTGTCATCAAAATCGTATTATTAGGTAGCAGTACACTCAAAGGTTGAGCAACTTGATATGGTCTTATATGAATTGATTCAAGAATAGATGTTAAAATAAACGATTGACTGACACCAGTATCAAATAAAACTTTTAATACTTGATCATGAACAAGCAGCATACCTGTGACAACAGTATCATCTGCCTTCGCCTCTTGTTGACCGAGATTAAAAGCCCGGGCCTGAATCAGCCTCTCATCTCTGGCCCCTTTCGCAGGTGTCGATGCTATCGACTCCACTTCCCTGGAAGTCACAATATGATAAATTTTCTGAGGCGGCAAGGATGGAGCTCCCCTCGAACTTTCCTCCCTTTGCAGTTTTGGACAATCCTTTCGACGATGGCCCGGTTGGCGACAGTAAAAGCAGACTCCGGTCAAGCATTCCCCTCGGTGCATCTTGCCACATTTGGCACACTTGATCAACGTTGATTGGGACACTTGAGTGCTACCAGTCGACGCTGATTGTTGTTGCTTCTTCTTTTTCCACGGGATTTCATCCGTTTTGCCCGATTTCTCCTGGCTAACACCCTCTTTGAACCTCTTTCTCATCTCTATCCTCTTCTGTCTTTTCTCATTGTCTAGCTCGACTAATCGAGACTTTTCCACCAGCAGTGCATACTCTGAAATATCAAACGGAACCACTGAAGCGCGGATATCATCCTGCAACCCTTCCTGGAACCGTACACAACGAGCTTCCTCGGTCGTCACTGCAGACTCTGCATAGTATGACAAGCTGGAAAATTCGGCTTCATACTGAAGAACAGAGCGTTTTCCTTGTACCTACCGCAAAAACTTCTCCTGAAGCTGCCTCTTTTCTGTCCGCGGCACAAACCACTTTGTAAATTCACGAACAAACTCTGCCCAAGACACATTCGTCAATCCGCAAGTCTGAAACTTTCCTTTCATTAGATTCACCCACCATCTCTTAGCCTCTCCTTCCAGAAGAAAAACAGCCAACTCCACCTTCCTCTCCGCGGGGCACCACATCGTATCAAATATCGTTTCAATCCGCAGGATCCAATCTTTCGTCTCAATCGGAGGCAAACCACCGCGAAACGTCGGCGGTTTCAATTCTAAAAATTGCTTCATATCAATGTCAATTGAGCGAAGCTGCTGCGGTTCCATATATGCTGGAGGAGGCACAACTGGCACAACTGGGGGTACGCCGGGAGGACGTACAACTGGAGGGGTGTCCCGAACCAGCCGAATAGCTTCCGCGATAGCTTGTGCAATATCGACGATATGTCAAGGTTGTCAGGATCAAGATCCTAAATGAGTTCGTTTCGAGGTAGGATCAGATCTGATAGTAGGGTCGGATTGAGGATCGCTTTATAAAATCAGAATCAATTTACAAAATTTGGATCGTAGGATCGTAAGATCATATGATCTGGATCGCGATCCTGACAACCTTGCGATATGCACTACGGAAGGCTGTCTCTCACTCACACTTTCTTCTGACCTGGAGTCCCTTGAGTCCTCAGGTTCATTCAGAGCCTCTCGCATTCTGCGGCTCGAATACACTTGACAAGGTTCCCGAGGGACATACATAAGACAGTTCAGTATATTCTGATATTCAAATCTCAACATTATGATTTACATCTGGTACTCTCTGCGTTACACGCACTACGAAAAACCTCACTCTGATACCACTTAATTGTAACAGCCCAAAATCCGTCACAATTTAAATCATTATTTCTGAGTGGGTTTTTCACATACTTATATGCAGCAGTATAATAAAAGGAGTGTACCAGTGAAAACCTAACATCACAATTCATTAATATACAAAATACATATATACATTGTCTAAACGTCAGGCACAAAAGTGTCTATATATATTACACTACCATTATCCAACAAAAGAACAAGAAAAAACTCATGCTAACCCGTGGACGAGTCACGTCTTCAACTGGTCTTCGCTCTGCCTCTGCCTGGGCCCGTCTAGCGGGGTCTGGCACGCTGGTGCTCGGTTCCTAAAAAATTAGTAACCAATTAGTTATGAAACTAAGTGAATCTTTACCCTTGCCTGTAACTGTGCACTACAATCAGACAAGAAAGTCAGCAGCAATGAAATTCATATGAACATGTTACTAAGCTAGGAACAGGTAAAATCAACATCTCTATCTCTGATATCAATTCATATTATCAATTTTCTTTTATTCATAATTCGTTTCTCGAAATACTTAGGGTCATTTGAATATCTCAATTATCTGGGTCCGTCGACCCTTCATATCATTATCCACTTTAGAGCGCTTCTACGCTCTACAGGCTTCAACGCCTCCTACTCGGATTTATATCATAATCTGTAGCAGTTCGACCCCCCCTACGAGATGTGAGAGTTCTACCCCCTCACGAGGTGGAGTCTGAAACATCCCCTCCCTACTAGGCCGACCCTTAGTATTTCGATGCGTCGACGCGTTCTCTCAATTTCAATTCAATTTCGATCATTTCGATTCATTCAGTTTCTTTTAAAAATAGGATTTATTTGTATTTGGTTCCCCTCAGAATTCTATCACTTGCTAAGTCACGTTAGCGTTTTCGGCGATTCAGATATTCAGTGATCTCAAACACTGAAAAGTAATTAGCTTAACAAGTTCACAAAAGAGGAAAAAGTAGTAAGGACTCACCCCAACTCTTCCTTTGCCCTTGTCCGTCGAAGGGTTCACGTCACGTCTATCGCCGGACGACATCCTCTGCAGTATTAAAATATCATTCACTTTAGGGTTGCGCCATAAATAGTTACGAGCGGATTCCTACGACGGTCACAACTACGACCTCTAGGAGTTGTCTAGGGGGAAAGACGAGCGTGGGTGATTCAAAAAGGAGGTGCACCATCAACCAACAAAAGGTTTCAAATACCCACGATAGTCGATCCAAAATGCTCCAATGCACAGCCTCAATCCAACCCAATTCCAACCAAAATTCACTTAGGCTCTGTTCGTTTCGATGGAATTGGGGCTTAGGAATTGACATTCAATTGTCAATTCAATTGTGGCTGTTTGGTATGCCAAAAAAGCGTTGGAATCGGAAATCAAAATCAATTCTGAAGGAATTCGATATAAGCCGTTTCCTGTGATATCATTTCCGACCTCGCTAGGTCTTCATTCACGATTCCGATCCTGCTCCCCGTTGTCGCCCCTTCTCCCGATCCCGCTGTCGCTCCTTCTCCCGATCCAGCTGTCGCTTCTTCTCTCGATCCCGCCGGCTCCTGTCGCCGCTCCCTATTCCGGCTCCCGATCCCGCTCCACGTTGTCGCGTCGCTCCTTCTCCCGATCCGGCAAGTAGTTCTTCTTATTCTTCTTCTTAACAGGATGATTTTTGGGCTCTTCTTCTTAGGGGCCCCTGCTGGATGATTTCTGGGTCCCTGCTGGATGATTTCTGGGCCAGAAATCATCCAGTTTGCTGGATGATTTTTGCCCAGAAATCATCCAGTAATCTGGATGATCCAGATTTCTGTTTGCTGGATGATTTCTTTGTATAGTTCATGAAAAAGTGGTCAACATTTGAATGCATTGTATTACTAGATTATTGATGATTTAAAATAGTCTGCAACAAAAGTTCTTCTTCATCTGCATATTTTGTCGATTTCAATGTTATACAATTAAAATTTCAATTCCAACCGTTGAAATCAGACATACAGCCGAACATCAGAATTATCAATTCCAATGCTGATAACAGAATTCCTGCAGTTAGCCGAACAGCAGAATTGGAATTGACTTGAATTTCAATTCCTACAGGAATCAGAATTGACTTGAATTCCAATTCCTGCATCTCAATTCCATCGAAACGAACGGAGCCTTAGACTCATATCAAAATCGGCCAACTCAAGCCATTCAATAGAACAAAGCGGTTGTCACAAACTATATAATATCGAACGGCAAAATCCGAACATCATCGGGGATATTTACATTGTTTTTTATACACAAATGTTAATATCTATCTATGTTCGAGTCTTGCACCATTTTCCAAAACAGTCACCTTCACTCAGATCTCTGTCCCCCGCCTTCCATAACAGCCACTTCCACTCAGATTTAACTCCGTAACCTCAAACCCCATCTCCGTACCATCTACCTCTCCGAATCTACTCTCCTACGGCAACCTCCATGCTTTGTGAATTGTTATTTTGTTGTATGGAACGTTAATTCTCAATATGAATATATGGTATTGTGATTTCAGCATAGCTTGGTTTTATAGTTCATTGTTGTTTGTTCTGGATTTTTTTGTGGTTTGCAGGATCTATTTGACGTGCGCTCTTACTTTGGCTCTTCACGCGAAGGAAAATCTAAATTTGCTTTGCCTAAAAAGAATTATTTTATTGTTGCTAAAATCGTATGCACGTCTTTTAATCATTATTATTATGTCTTGAATTCGCCGTCGGATATTGTATTTCACAAATAGTTGTTTATGTGAGTAGAGTTATCTTCACGCCATCACATCAGGGTTGCATTCTAGTAATTACAAATCAAAGTCTCTGACCCTTCATTAGATCGTGTTTAGGTTCATTGCATTTGTCACATGCTCATTTGCATTGCATGTAGGGTTATGACATCATTAATTCGGCGCCTATAGATTCGTCATGCGTCTATTTTTCACATAAATAGAAAATATATTTACCAGTGCATTTTCGATCATCTAGATCTCCTACCCTGTCGTAATCACAAAAACCTTGCAAGTCTCCTTTATCCCCGTTCTCATAAATGAGTCCATAGCTTCACGTTCCTTGTACATAAGGAAAGATTCTTTTTACTATTGCTTAATGAGTAGGCTATAGTCTGAAACATACCTTAATATCATATTGACTGCATTTTCAATATCGGGGTTAGATCCAATTAGCAAACAGTAGCTTTCTTCATTTGCCTTTTCTTCTTCTTCTTCTTCTTCTGTCCTTTGTGGCAACGTCCACTGATGCTCATAGGTGTGATGGTTGGATTGCAGTTCTCCAACTTATACTTTTTTTTTGGCTTTGAATTGCAGTTCTCCAACTTATACCTTTTTTTACTAATTCTGTTGCATATTTCTCTTGTGAGAGCAATATGTATTTGGCTTCTTGCTTAATCTGCATGCCAAGAAAGTATCGCATTAAACTGAGATTGTTCATGTCATACCTTCTCTTCATACGGGCTTTGAATTCTTGTATAAAGATCTTGGAGCTCCCAGTCGGCAACGTATATGTAAACAATTGCTAGATACTCATCTTTGGCTTTTGTATAGAGGAAGCTTCAATTGGGCATTTCTGAAGCCTTGTTTGATGAGATATTGGTCTATGTTTGGTTTTCAGGCTCGAGTTTGCATATTTATAGGTTGCACCCCTCTATCTTACGAAATAACATTTACCTCACCTCTAAGTTTTCCCAGTTTACAAAAATGCCCCTTATGTTAGAAATATGGATGGAAAATCATAAAGTCGGCCAAATTATTCTATAATATTTCAAATTTATCCTTTTTATAATGATTCTATATTAATTACAAAGAGTAAAGTGTAACGCACCCCTTTCAGTGTAGAGTTATTACAAAGGGTAAAATTGAAATATTATAAACTAATTTGACATATTTTATCACTTTCCATCTATATTTATTGTTAGAAGATAGTAAAACCATATGTAAAAGTTCATTGTAATTGTGTCCCATTTATAAGCCCATATGTGCCTTTTTGTTTTCTCACATTGTATTCTTTGGGACTTCTCACTTTCTCTCTCTCTATATATATGTACTCATACTTGATGTTTAATACAAGTAATATAGCCCACATGTTTCATTGCTCTACTTTTCTACATGGTATCAGTGTGATACGGTCCGACCTGTTCTGTTCTAACCGCCTGCTCCTCCTGATTACCGGGCGGCTTGTTCTCCTGCTTCACCGCAGTGTCTTGCGGCCTCCTCCCTTTCTAACCGCGACTTCCCGCGCGGTTAAGTTTTCTAGCCGTTCCTCTCACTCTTTCTTTCTCGTGGCTTCCACCTCTTCTTCTCCTCCTGCGCCCCTCCCTTTTATAAATTTCTCGGTCAGGTGGGGCCCTCTTCCTCTAACAGCGCGGTTTATTCCCAGTTACCCGCTTCCTGTCTATCCGCCGCGGTCTGTTTGTTTACCTGCCTTCTCGCCTCTCTCCTCTCTTCTTGCACGACTTCTTCTCTTAGTCGCTGCGACTTCTATTATTCGTTGCGGCTTCCCTAACCGCTGTCTGCTCCGCATCTTGGTCGCGACATCTTTCCTTGTCGCTGGTGTGCTCACTGTGACTGTGCGGTCTTCTTTGCTTAGTCGTTGCTGTTTCTCTACCCGTCGCTGGCTCCGCATCTTGGTCGCGGCCTCTTGTCGCTGGTGTTTGACACCGAGACCGTGCGGCCTCTCCTGTTCTCTACTCTAGGGGCTTCTCTTCTCTAACCACTCCGGGTTTTGGGTTGCGGTCTGCCTCTAACCGTCCGGTAAAGCCCCTGTTCGCCGACCTTCTGTTTCTTCCGGCCTTTGCTGCTTTCGGACCGCTGCGGCTAGGACTTCTCTCCTTCCGGCTACTCCTTGCTGCAGCTTCTGTCTTCCCGCTGGGCTTATGTCTTCCTGATGCGGCGAGACTACTTCCGGCGGCTAGACCTTGTTGATCTCCTTGCTGCGGTTTCACGGGTTCCACTTATGCCTTCGGCGTGTCTGCTGCGGCTTCGCCTCTGCCACCTCGGGATGCTACTTCCGTTACTGATCTTCGGGATGAACTCCGGATTACCACCATATCTCTCAATGACAAACAAAACTTTGTGGAATGGGTACATTCAGTACGTCCGGTGCTCCAGACGAAAGGACTTCTTCATCACTTGACCCGGGCTACTCCTGCCCTTCCCACTGATGAGTGGCTTTGTGATGACGGTCCTGTGCAATTCTGGCTTCTCAACTCTATGGATACCGAGTCTTACAGGATGGTCATGTATCATGACACGGCTAAGTTCATGTGGGAGGAACTCCATTCCTTCTATTCTGGCCAAAACAACCTCCAATATTTGTTTGATATCATCCCTGATCTTTAATCCTTTGATCCCAGGATGTCAGACGATATGACTTTCTTTGTTGCCAAGGCCAAGACTCTTGTTGAGGCTTGGATACAAGTATACAACACCAGCCTCCTACAGATCTTGTTGCCCAACGGGCACAAAAAGAGGCTGTCGGGATTGTCATGATGATGGCAAGGGTCCCTTCTCATCTGCATAGTGTTAGAGCTCAGATCCTCTTCTCCGCTTCTACTCCCTCTCTCTCAGATGTCTGCTCAATGCTTCTGAAGGTCACCCCGCCGCCTGAGGCTCCTATTCTTCCCTCTCCAGCTCTTCTACAGCTACCTTCACCACATCACTCCAATCGTGGTGCTTTTGCCCGTGGGGGTCACCATCCGTCTCGGGGACGAGAACGTGCTATAAAATCCTCCCTTAAATGCACTTTCTGCGGTCGGGATAATCATCTGGAAGACACCTGTTATCGTAAGCATGGTCTGCCGCCCCGCTTGCTGCCTCTACTAAGGCCGAGTCTCCACACTCTGCTTCTACTTCTGATTTTTCAACCGTTCAGACTGACATTGATGCTCTCCGCACCCAGCTTCAGCACCTCCAAGGGGTGATTGCTCGCTCCTCGGGCTCTGTGGCCTCCATCGCCAATGAAGGTATATCCTGTCTATCTCGGAGTTCTCATTGGATCGTGGACTCTGGTGTCACCCACCACATTACTTCCCAGAAGCCGTCGTAATACTTGGCATCTCCTCAACCCAAGTTCATCACTGTGGCCAATGGTGAATCCATCCCTGTCTCAGGGGCTGCCGATATTCATCTCACACCCAACCTCTCTTTAACCTCAGTTCTGCATGTTCCGGGCTCCCCGTTTAACTTACTTTCTGTTAGCCGACTTACGCAGGATCTTGATTGTCATGTTAAATTCTCACCATCGTCATTTGTTGTGCAGGATCGACAAACGCGGAATATTATTGGTAGTGGGCGGCTGTCGTATGGGCTCTATCTTCTTGATGTTCTTCCATCTGCTCTTTCTATCATCTCCTCGGTTGAGTGACATCGTCGTCTTGGACATGCTCCCCTTCAGATTTTCAAGCAAGCTCTTCTGAATGTCTCCTTGAACGAGTTTACTTGTGAATCTTGTATCTTTGATAAACAACATCGAGTTTTCTTTAGTCTTGTTTGTCATCAGAATACTACTCTTTTATTTATTGTCCATTCTGATATTTGGGGACCTTATAAAGTATCTAGTGTATTTGGGTACCGTTACTTTGTAACGTTTATTGATGATTACTCTCGTGTCACGTGGTTATATTTACTGTGGGATCGTACCGAACTCACTTCCATATTTCGTACGTTCGTTACTGAACTTCGTACTTAGTTCTCTTCTCCGCTTAAATCATTCGTACTTGTAGAAATGGAGAAAGCCAACCTTGTATATATGTTCACTTAGTAATAGTTACAAGTATACATACCCTTATATAGGAGAAGAAGGAAGGAAAAATCCTAATACATGATGTGGGACTAATACAAGAGAGAGAAATAAATAAGGAACAACATGGGCCCTTAAATGGGCTTTTCTAACACTCCCCCGCAAGCTGGAGCGTACAAGTCGTAGGCGCCAAGCTTGGATAAGAATTGATAGTATAGCGGCCTGGAGAGAGCTTTCGTCAGGATGTCCGCAACTTGGTCGGTAGCAGGAACATGCGCCAAATCTATCTTCTTTGACTGTACCTTTTCCCGGATAAAGTGACAGTCAACTTCGATATGCTTTGTTCGTTCGTGAAAAACCGGATTCTTGGCAATATGAATTGCTACCTGACTGTCGCAAAATAAGGTTGCCGGAGATGAGAGAGGAACACCTAAGTCTCTCAGAAGGCCTTCAAGCCAGGTTAGCTCAGAAACGACAGCAGCCATAGCCCGGTACTCGGCTTCGGCAGAGGAACGCGCAACCACATTCTGTTTCTTGCTACGCCAAGTTATGAGGTGTCCACCAAAGTAAGTACAGAATCCAGTTGTGGAGCGCCTATCATCAATAGATCCTGCGTAGTCAGCGTCAGAATACGCGACAAGAGATAGAGATGTGGATGGCTTGTACACGAGTCCTTGTCCGGGGGCGATCTTGAGATATCGAAGGATGCGCTCGACAGCTTGAAGATGAGATGTCCGAGGAGCGTGCATGAAACGGCTCACAACTCCCACAGCAAATGAGATGTCTGGTCGAGTCACCGTAAGGTAGATCAGCTTCCCAACCAAGCGTCTGTAATATTCCGGATTTGTAAGTAGCTTGTCAGAGTCAGAGCTATGAGCCGAGAGCTTGTGATTTGCGTCCATAGGAGTCTCTGCAGGTTTGCACCCAGAATAACCTGCATCACGAAGGAGGTCTATACAGTACTTCCTTTGAGATAACACAAGACCATCAGGGCGTCGGGCGACCTCGAGCCCAAGAAAGTACCGAAGGTTGCCCAGGTCTTTGGTTTGAAAGGCAGAATTCAACTGTGCCTTGATCTGTTGTATGCCTGTCGTGTCGTCGCCAGTAATCAGGATATCATCAACATAGACCAGAAGAATCACAGTCCCGGTTGACCGATGTCGGGTGAAGAGAGAAAAATCAGCCGAGCTCCGAGTGAAGCCACTAGCACAGACCACCTTACTGAACTTTTCAAACCATGCACGCGGGGACTGTTTGAGACCATAAATGGATTTCCGAAGGTGGCATACCAAAGACTCCCCCGTGGTCTCAAACCCGGGAGGCTGCTGCATATAAACTGTCTCTTGGAGATCGCCGTTGAGGAAGGCATTCTTGATATCCAGCTGATAAAGTGGCCAGTGACGATGAACAGCCAAGGAGAGAAGAACGCGGACCGTGTTCAATTTGGCCACGGGAGAGAAGGTTTCCTCGTAATCAAGGCCATGTTGCTGAGTAAACCCCCGTGCCACAAGACGTGCCTTCAGACGGTCGATAGTGCCATCCGCTGCATGTTTAATGACAAAGACCCATTTGCAGCTAACAGGGGTGTGGCCAGGAGGAAGAGGAACCAGATCTCAGGTCTGGTTAGCCCAGAGAGCCTGCATTTCATCGTGCATAGCAGCCCGCCATCCTGGGTGGTGAAGCGCCTCCTGCACATTGTTAGGAAGAGAAATAGAGGAAAGGGAGGTGACAAAAGTGTAGAGAGGCGGTGTGAGCCGATGTAGAGAGACGTAGTTGGTCAAGGGATGAGCTGTAGAGACGGGAGCGTGATCGACCGCAGCCGAGCTATCGCTGGCAGCAGGGAGCTGGGCCACGGGAGCATCCATGGATGGGCGACGAGAGTAGACACGGATTAGCGGTGGAGGAACCCGAGGAGGAACGGGGGGAGAGGAGGAAGAAGACGGCACAGATGGCGTGACCGGGACAACGGGCCGGGGAAGAGAGGGAGCAGAAGACGAGGGAGCAGAAGACGAGGTGGTGCCGGGTAAGTGGAAGGGCTGGTCTTCGCAGAAGGTGACATCTGCAGAAACGACCATTTTGCCGGTAGTAGGAGAGTAGCAGACGTACCCCTTTTGAGTGCGGGAGTAGCCAACAAACATATACTTGGCGGCCCGAGGAGCAAGTTTGTCGGAAGGAGGGCCAAGAAGGTGGACATAACAAACACACCCGAAGATCCGTGGTGTGAGAGAGGTGAGGGGGATGGAGGGATAGAGGAGTTGGATAGGCGAGGCAAAATTAAGGACAGAGGAGGGAAGGCGGTTGATGAGATGACAGGCGGTGGAAACAGCAAAGTTCCAATATTTGGTGGGAACATGCATTTGGAACATAAGAGAGCGGGCAACATCGAGAAGATGACGATTTTTTCGTTCGGCCACCCCGTTTTGCTGAGGGGTATACGCACAGGAAGTTTGATGGATGACACCAAAGTCTGTGCAGAGATCGGAGAAGGCACGACCCGTATACTCCCGAGCATTATCAGTGCGAATGACTTTGAGAGGAGTGGCGAACTGCGTACGCATCTCAAGTAAAAAGGCACGAAAGACAGAGGGAAGTTCAGTGCGATCATGTAGGAAATAGAGCCACGTGGTACGGGAGTAATCGTCAATGAACGTGACAAAATACCGAAAGCCAAAAATACTAGGGAGCCGATAAGGACCCCAAATATCAGAATGAACTAACGACAAGGGAGTAGGACTCCTGGTACAGGCAGGGGGGAAAGAGGAACGGTGTTGTTTGCCGTAGACACAAGATTCACAGGAGAATTCTTGTAAAGAGATATCAGGAAGAGCCCGCTTGAGAATCGAAAGGGGAGCATGTCCAAGGCGGCAATGCCAATCAACAGTAGAGATGGTGGAGAGAAGAGTTGGTGGGATATCCAAGATGTACAACCCATTCACCAGCTGCCCCTGACCAATGGTACTCCGGGTGCGGCGATCCTGCATAAGAAAAGAAGAGGGTGAAAATGTAATACAACAGTCAAGGTCGTGTGTGAGACGACTGACTGATAATAAATTGAAGGGAGAACCCGGAACGTGAAGAACCGAGGAAAGAGAAAGGGTTGGCGTAAGCTGAAGATCAGCGGAGCCAAAGACAGGGAGGGTGTCACCGTTGGCCACAGTGATGCGAGCAGGATGAGGCATTTGGAGATATACTGGGGGCTTCTGAGAGGAGATATGGTGAGTAGCGCCAGAATCAACGATCCAACACGGATGATGAGAGAGGCAGGTGATACCTTCCGTAGAGAAGGACACAACAGAGGTGACAGCTGAAGCAGCAGGCGCCATGCGGTGACAGAGACGAGGCCGGGCGACTAGCAGAAGGGAGGCCGGCAGCGAGCAGGAACAGTCCGCGGCGGACTGGAGGCGGTCGAGGCGAGTAGGGCAGACCACAGCTGCAGAGAGAGGCCACGGAAACAGAAAGAGGCCGCAGCGGGAAGAGAGTCCGCGCGGACAGAGACAGACCGCAGCGAGCAGAGACAGCGGACTGGATGAGGTCGCGGCGAGCGGGAGTAGGCCGCGGCGAGTACAGGCACGCTCAGCAAGGAGCGGGCTATGGGAGGCCACGGCGGACTGGAGGAGGCCGAGGCGGACTGGATCAGACCGCGGCGGACTGGATCAGACCGCGGCGGACTGGTTCCGGCCGTGGCAAGCAGAGCACAACAGCGGGCCGAGAAGAGAGGGGAAGCTTGGCAAGTCGCGGGAACGGGGAAGTCGCGGCGAGCAGCGGGTAGAGAGAGGCCGCGCGGACAGAGACGGAGGCCGCGACGAGCAGAACAGAGGCCGCAGGCAAGACAGGCTGCGATCAAGCAAAGAGCGCAGGAGCGGGCGGACGAGAGGCCGCGACTAGGAGAGAGGCCGCAGCGGACGGGTAAGAAGGTGGTCCCACGGAGAGAGAAAAGGTTATAAAAGGGAGCGTCCGCAGCAAGAGAGAAGGGAGGGTCCGCAGCGGACAAGAGCAATCCGCAAGAGATTGCGGAGTCGGTTGAGGGAGTCCGCGAGGGAGCGCGCAACGGACAAGAGGAGAGTCCGCGCCGGACAGAGAAGGAGTCCGCAAGAGATTGCGGATAGGGAGTCCGCGAGCAAAGAGGCTCGAGCGGACAGAAGCAGAGCGAGCTAGAGTAGAGCAGTCCGCGAGCGAAGAGACTCGAGCGGACACAAGAGAGCGGTCAGCGGACAGGAAGGAAACCAAGAGGTTGAGGTCGCCGAGGTCGCGCCGGACAAGAGGAGGCCGCAGCGAAAAAAAAAAGGGAAGCAGTGGACCCCACAGGATGGCTATAAATAGGGGGCCAGAGGAGGAAGGAGAAGGCGGGAGGAGAGGTGGTTCCACGGAGGGAGAGGCAGCGGACAGGAAAAGGGAGGCCGCAGGAGGTCGCAGGCCGCAGGGCGGACAGAAAAAGGGAGGCCGCAGGAGGTCGCAGGCCGCAGGTCGCAGGCCGCAGGGGGAGTCCGCAGGAATCAGCAACCTCGCTTTGATACCATGTAGAAATGGAGAAAGCCAACCTTGTATATATGTTCACTTAGTAATAGTTACAAGTATACATACCCTTATATAGGAGAAGAAGGAAGGAAAAATCCTAATACATGATGTGGGACTAATACAAGAGAGAGAAATAAATAAGGAACAACATGGGCCCTTAAATGGGCTTTTCTAACAGTACTGATAATGCACGAGAATATACGAGCCGAACGTTCGCCACAATTTGTGTTGAGTTTGGAATTATACATCAAACATCTTTTGCTCATACTGCTCAACAAAATGTTGTGGTTGAACGCAAAAATCGTCATCTTCTTGATGTTGCTCGATCCTTAATGCTTCAAATGCAGGTACCCATCGAATACTGGAACTTTGTAGTGTCGGTTGCATGTCATCTCTTCAATCGCCTGCCTTTCTTCGTTCTCCACTTCGCCACTCCGTTTAGCCTCCTCTTTCCCTCTCAATGTCTGTTTTCTCTCGTACCTCGGGTGTTTGGGTGTGTCTGCTATGTCCATAATCTTTTTCCACCTACGGATAAATTTGCATCTTGTGTAACCAAATGTATGTTCGTGGGATACTCTCGCACTCAAAAAGGGTATGTATGTTACTCTCCAGTCGACCGGAAAGTAGTTGTTTCAGCTGATGTTACTTTCCTGGAGGATCAACCCTTTCACTCGTCCACTTCAGTACCTCCACGTGAGACACCCGTGCCTCGTCCTGCAATCCCAGTCACGACTTCTCTACCTCCTCTTCTTCCAGCACCTCACGCGACACCACCACCCAAACCACCTCTCATCCGTGTCTACATTCGTCGTAGTCCGAACTCCGGAGCCCAACCGCTGCTACCGTCTACCAGTACTATCTCGCGGCCAGCTGATCCCGCCTCCGCTACTACGGCTCATTCTCTCGCAAACTACATTTCGTTACATCGGCTCTCTCCTACTCTGCTCAAATTTGCTCTTGCTCTTTCCTCTATTTCTCTTCCTAACACCATGCAGGAGGCTCTTCAACACCCTGGGTGGCATGCGACAATGAAGGCTGAGATGTCAGCCCTTTGGACTAATCACACTTGGGATCTGGTACCTCTTCCTTCGGCCTAGTCCTGCGTTAGCTGTAAATGGATCTTTGCCATTAAACATGTTCCTGATAGGACAATCGACCGCCTCAAAGCCCGTCTTGTGGATCGGGGGTTCACTCAACAACAGGGCCTGAACTACGAGGAGACCTTCTCCCCTGTCGCCAAACTAAATTCTTTTTGGGTCCTTATTTTTCTTGTTGTTCACCGCAACTGACCCCTACATCAACTGGACATTAAAAATGCATTTCTTAATGGTAATCTTCATGAGACGGTTTTCATGCACCAAACTCTCGGGTTTGAGATCACGGGGGAGCCTCGGGTGTGTCGTCTGCGTAAAGCTATCTATGGTCTCAAACAGTCCCCTCGAGCCTGGTTTGAAAAATTTAGCAAGGCTGTTCGTGATATTGACTTTCAGCGGAGCTCGACTGACTTCTCCCTTTTTATTCGTCATCAATCAACAGAGACTGTCATTCTCTTAGTCTACGTGGATGATATTTTCATAACTGGCGATGACTCCACCAGGATACAACAGATCAAACAACACTTAAACTCTATCTTTCAAACAAAAGATCTGGGAAATCTTTGATACTTCCTTGGAGTTGAGGTTGCTCATCGACCTGATGGTCTGGTCCTATCTCAACGGAAATATTGTCTTGACCTTTTTCAGGATGCTGGTTATTCCAGATGTAAACCCGCGGAAACACCTATGGATGTCAACCATAAGCTAAGTGCTCATGGAACAGAATCAGATTCTCTGCTTACAAATCCTGAATATTATCGGCGCCTTGTATGAAAACTAATATACCTAACAATTACAAGGTCTGATATCTCTTTTGTTGTTGGAGTGATTAGTCGTTTTATGCATTCACCAAGAAGCTCTCATCTACAGACTGTCGAACGCATCCTCATGTACTTGAAAGCTGCCCCGAGACGAGGGTTGGTATATAAGTCATCCTCCTCTTTATCTCTTGTCGCGTACACTGATGTTGATTATGCGGGCTCGCTTGATGATCGACGATCCACCACTGGTTTCTGTACCTACTTTGGAGGAAATCTCATCACATGGCATAGCAAGAAGTAATGGGTTGTTTCTCGCTCTTCTGCTGAAGCCGAGTATCGTGCAGTGGCTGTTGTCGTTTCTGAACTTACTTGGTTGGAGAGGCTTCTTTGTGATTTGGGTGTCAAACTTTCCTCACCAGCAACTCTGTTCTGCGATAGTCAGGCTGCTATACATATTGCAAAGAACTATGTATTCCATGAGCAAACAAAACACATTGAGGTTGATTGTCACTTTGTCCGGGAGAAGGTCCAACTGAAGAAACTTGAATTGGAACATGTTCCAGCCTCTGAGCAAGTGGCTGACATCTTTACTAAGGCTCTACCTCGGCCATTGTATCAGCAGTTCCTATCCAAGTTTGGTTCCTACAATTTGTATGCTCCAGCTTGCGGGGGAGTGTTAGAAGATAGTAAAATCATGTGTAAAAGCCCATTGTAATTGTGGCCCATTTATAAACTCATATGTGCCTTTTTGTTTTGTCTCACATTGTATTCTTTGGGACTTCTCTCTTTATATATATGCACTCATACTTGATGGTTAATACAAGAAATACAGCCCACAGGTTTCATTGCTCTACTTTTTTACATTTACAAAGAAAAAGATCACTAGTTCTAATGGAATGGTGAAATTGAATATCATGACATAATTTGGTAGATTTTTTCTTTTTTCCATTCATAGTTCTAATGGAAGGGGCAATTTGTAAATTGGAGAAACTTAGAGGGGTGGAAAATGTAATTTCACAAGGATGAGGGGTGCAACCTATAATTATGCAAACTCACAGAGGAGATCCCGGGAATTAACCTTATATATATATATATATATATATATATATATATATATATATATATATATATATATATCTTCATTAGGTCTTCTTCTTATATTCTCTATTTCTCATAATTCTGGAATGCTGCTTGAAATGGAAATGCTTTGTTTTCTGATTATTGGGCTTCCTTAGACTAGATTTTTTTTCTTTTTTTATTAATTTCCTCGTACCTTTGACTGCCCTTGAATCATATCAGATGAATCACTGTTCTTGGTTCTTGGATTTTCCTTCAAATATCATTTCTCATACTTTGTTTACTTGTCCTAGATTAAAAAAAACTTGTTTCTTGAGATGTTAATAAGAAAGTGATGTTCAGGTATCACGATCAGGTTCTGTGCCACCAAGCATTAGAGATGCGTTGTACCAAAACTTACCCCCATCAATAAAGTCTACTCTCCGCTGGAGGCTGCAAGAGTATCAGCTGGATGAAAAGGTGCAGAATTCCATGAAATCATACCACCATTAAATGCCATTTATGAAATTGTTATTTAAAGATGTCAGTGGATCAAATGTCTGATATTCTGAATATAACATGATATAATGCATAGCATATGTCAGATAACCAAATAACTCTAAATATTGTGTTTTTGTTTAGGGATTTGAACCATATAATTCATGGGTTTGGAGGCTTGAGGAAGATTAGTGTGTGTTTATGAAATAATCAACATGAGAAATCGGACTGGGTGTTTCTTTTAACTTTCTGTTTCTTTCTCTTTGTAATTGCAGTTGACTGCTTCGCAAATCAAGGAAGAAATGGAGAAAACATTACAATGGCTTGTTCCAATGGCCAGTAACACCACAAAGTGAGATAATTTCTTTATTTTTATAGTCCTCTCTCTAAAATGGTACACTAACTCTTTCCGTACATTTAAAATGACATCAAGCTGGGTTGTTCGTATTTTGCATATTAATTGAGTGTATTAGGGTCAATTTGTTTCCCTGTAAAATGATTGGTTTCTGCTCCAGAATGAGTTCAAGCCAGCATTTATTGATTCATGGCTCGCACTGAATTCTCACTCATGATTTTTAAACTTGATGATAAGAAGCCATCTTCAGTTTTACTCTTTTCTTTTAATAATAATTGAAGAAACGTTAAATTAAGGGATGATGCATTCAAATATTACTTTAAAATAATACAAATAATCGTTATTATGTGGCTGATAAATTTTAACTCAATGAAACTCAAAAACAAACATAAGAATTGAGTTCACCAGAAGTTTATGCAAGTAGTTGTTGTTCTAATTATTTATTTATTTATTTATTTGCTTTGTTATAAAATTTCATTCAGGATTGTGCGTTTTACAGATAAGGAAAATTAATTGTCAGATTGAGTGCTAATCTTAATATTAAAGTTAAAACATTTGAAATGAAACTACAATTTGAGTTCTTCTAGTGTTAGGGTGTTTTCAGAGGTGATGTACCATGTTGTGAAAGGGGAGAAGGGAGCGGGAGCTAGGGAAAGAGATCGATGAGGTAAACTGATGTAGGGTAGGCTAAGGGGTGTACAAAACCTAGGACTCTAGGTATGAATGCAAATGTGACTCTCTAGTAAGATCCTAAAGTGCAATGCGACCGTCAGTTATGGCGGCAAATAAATTTGAGCAATGAAGTTTCTAACACCATGCAAATATTCAAAACTGAAAACAATTATTTAATTCGGCAATTTTATAACGGCTTTCATCCGGTCGGAGGGCCAAAGCAAAGCGCGCGGTGAATAACTCCTGCAAATTAATATCGTATCGAAAATAATATTATACTAGCAAGAATCACAACACATATTAATTCACCAATGAAAATCTCGAATCAAATAAGCCCATACCACAAGAAGCTCACAAAGTAGTGGGCTGAACCGAGGCACTGAAGAATTTGGGTCCGGATGTCTAAATCGGCAATCGGAGGTGGAACCAGAGGCGCAAAAATGATGGTGGTGGCTGTCCCCGGAGGTAAATGGTGAGATCGGGCGAGAAATTGACAGATCCGGCCACGCACAAGTAGATCCGGGCCGGGGAAGGGTGGATCCACTATTTAAGGTCAGATTCGGGCGAGGGAGGGTCTGGGGGTGGTGGAAATAATGGATCAGGTTGTTGAAATTCTCAGATCTGAATGGATCTAGAGAATTAGGGCGGTTTGAGGGTGGTTCCACGAAGAGGAGGGGAATAGGTGGTCGACCGTTGGTAAGGAGGGGGCTGCCGGCTGTAGAGGGGTCGTGGGAGGGAGGCGGTAGCTGAGGGCGGGTCGCTGGGTTGTGGGAGGTTACTGGGTGGTCGGTGAAGAGGAGGGGACTGCAAGGGGGGCGGTCGGGTTGGCCAGTAGCTGCAGGAAATCCTGCACAGCAGGCCGCTTGTTATGGGGGGGGGATATGGGGGCTGCAACGGGGGTGGGGGAGGGGTTTGATGGATGTAAAATGAAGGCAAGGGTAGGGGGTACCTTGGGAGGAAGAACGAGCGCCTAGGAATCGTCACATAGGGTTCCACGGCGTCGGTACCGCGGGGTGATCGCTGGAATCCGGGAATAGGAGACTCCAAATTCTGCAATCCCCTCATTTCAGCCCATACAACACCTATTTATAAGAAGAGAACAAACTAGGGCTTCCCATCAACGACTATGATTAGACGGTGGGGTCGGCCACTAAATACATGAAAATAAACTCAGAAAATAAACTAATATATGTTTTTAACTCGCGGCGACGTGCCAGATGCAACCACGGAGTCGGATCGGCGATCTGATCAAGCGTTCTTTCGCGAATAAATGAACGTGGGTCCCGCCTTGCGGTGAACCCCTCCAGGTGCACGATCTGATGTATCCCCATTAACTCCCCCCGACTGAAAAGTCTTCATCTCCGATGAATGGAGATGATCGTACTGAAGTCGAAGTACAGGGGCGAGTCAATCAAGCTCTGTCGGTAATATCCAAGTGTCGTCTGCGTCGGGGTGGCCCTGCCAATGTACCAAGTAGCGACATCGCGGCCCGTCCGTGGTGGGAACAAACTGATGGAATCTGACCTCTGTGATGCACTCATCTCTCATCTCTCAAAAGGTGGATCCCGGTGCGATCAGTGGTGCTGGTGGTGAAACCAGAGGAGACGAGTCCCCAGGTCGGTGGGTGCCAGCACGGGGTGGACTGATGTCCATTAGAGGTAGGTAGAGTACGAGATTGGTAAGACAACAAAAGTGAGGGTGGTGACGGCTGGGCACCTCCACTGCTCGGGTCCACATACTCGTGAGGCTCATAGTTTGACGTCAGATCCTCAACATTAAACACCGGATGGATTCCTATACTCGTCGGGATATCGAGCCGGTAGACATTTGTCCCAATACGAGTAATAATAGAGTATTGACTCATTTGTCTGACGCTTAACTTTTTGGCAGGCCCGAGGGAAGCCTCTCTGGGCGGACTCGCACCATTACTTTCTCGCCTTCATTAAATACTTGTTCTCACCTTTGCTTATCCGCATGAGTTTTATAACTTTCATTACTCATTATTATTCGTCGGCGAACCGACTCATGCAACTCATGCAAATATTGTGCAAATGACTCAGCACACTCACTAGGGCGCGACTCTAAAGGACTCGGGACGAGATCGATGGGCTTCCTAGGGTTGTATCTTGATATTATATGAAATGGACTCAACCTGGTGGACCTATTGACTGAGCTATTGTAGGCGAACTCGGCAATTGGAAGATCTAAGTCCCAGCTACCCACATGCTCTCCTACTAGACACCGCAAAAGATTTCCTAAGCTCTTGTTCACTACTTCAGTCTGCCCGTCCGTTTGGGGGTGATATGTCGAGGGGAACCTAAGGATGGTGTCAGTCTTACGCCACAGGGTCTTCCAGAAGTAACTCATGAACCTCACATCGCTGTCTGACACGATCGACTTGGGTAGGCCATGTAATCGAAAGACATCCCTCATAAAGATGGACGCTACGTGAGTCGCGTCTGCCGTCTTTCGACAAGAAATAAAGGGTGCAATTTTTGAAAACCGATCGACTACCATGAAGATGGAATCGTGTTTCCACAGGGTGCGGGGAAGTCCGAGAGCAAAATTCATGCTAATGTCCTCCCAAGGGCGGTGGGGGACGGGTAATGGCGTGTATAGACCCGTGTTCTGTTTGGTATCCTTTGCCATTGGGCAGATACGGCAGTGGTGGACAACGCGGGCCACGTCCTTATTAAGGCTGGGACAGTAGAGCCGGTCCTCGACAATGGTTATGGACTTATCTCGCCCAAAGTGACCTGCGGCTCCGCCCACGTTGATGTAACCTAAGGTGGGGGGTAGTTTTGGACGATAATAAAATGCGACCTTTTTAAAATAATTGCGGCGCAAGAGTCATTCGCGGGCTATTTCTAACGAACTAAACGGTAAAGAAGTCGCTCGTGAATGTAAGACTACCGCACAAACGTTGTAACGTCACAAAACATAATTCCACAGACACAGAAATAAAGTGGTGGCATGCATGTGTAACAAAATAACGGTAATGAGAAGATAACAATTAATCATGGGCAAGCTCTTAATAATTAACTTTTCATTTAAATATTAAAGCACAAAATAAAGACTGTGGGGGAGCAAGGAGGTAGGGAGGTATACCAAGGGTAGGGGTGTAGCAGTGGCTGTGCATCCAATTTCCAAGCAGGGATGGCTGGAGCAAGGGGATGGTGGCTGGAATATTGATGAGTTTGTTGGAGGAAATTGTTGGAGCGGGGGAGGCGTCGCTGCTGACTGGAAACAGGGAGGAGGCTGGCCGGAAGCGATGAAATCGCAGGGGAATCTCTAAAGCCGACGGAGGAGGGAGCTGGTGGGGTCGCCGGAACCCTAGACAGGTTCTGCGACTGTGCCGGAGGAAGAGAAACTCTTCCCAGGCGGCGGCGGAGCTGGATGGCCAGGAATGGTTGGATCCCGTCGGCAGAGCTGCCGACACTTGCGATGGAAGAAACTGGAGAAGTCGACGGACCCCAAGGGGAACTCCGGCGGTGGCGGTGTGGCGGGAGGAGCACAGGAACGACGGTGTCGTGCTTTCGTCGAGCAGGAACAGTAGATCAAGGCAGGACGGCGCTGGATCGAACCGAACAAATCAATATGATCGTTCAGTTCAATTCCAGCTGCCCCAATAGTGGAAGTGGGTATTGCTTTTTATAATAAGTGGGGTTAGGGATTTGGAGGAGGAAAAAATGGGCCTTGGTGGTGGGCTTTGATGGGCTCTGGAGAACACTTCAAATTTGGGCTTAACTTGAACTGAAATTGCTAATTATAAATTAAAATAGTTAATTAATTAAGCTTGTCCTAAACTACTCAACCTCCTAAACTACCAAATCTATGCATTTAGGGTCCCGTTGGCCGGTCACACCAACGAGTCAAACAAAAATTTGCGCGAACAATATGCGCGTTACAAAATTACACAAAAGCGCTAATAACGTGCGTGATACAACTTGACGTTACACAATAATCCAAAAAAATGCGCAAAAAGCGTGCGCTACAATAATAAAAGACATGCGCGATAAAAATAATAAAAACGAGGCGACGCGAGTTGCATCACGCGTGCAACTCCCAATTCAAATAATCACGGTATGACATCTGGGGAATGCACAAGCGTGAGCCTCGGTAAAGGTATCCCTCAAAGATCTTATATCCCTTAACAGGGTCTGGTGGGTCTCGGGACAGAGCGGTGTAAATCTCGCCAAAGTCTGGGCATGTTGGATAATCCAGAATCAATCGCACAAGCCCATCCACGCTAGCGGTCATCGTCTGCAACAGGGAGACGCGGCGACTCAACGTATCAGCTGGTTTGTTCTCAACACCAGCTCGATGCTTGAGAACATAATGAAAGTCCAGCAGGTACTCGACCCACTTGACATGCCGGTGTCCCAGCTTACGCTGCGAGTCGAGATAACGAAAGGCCTGGTGGTCGTAATACAACACAAACTCTCGGGGAAGGAGATAGTGTCTTCAATAGCGTAGAGGCTGGACAATAGCATAAAATTCTCGATCATAGTTCGAGTATTTCTGCTTGACCTCGTTCAGCTTCTCACTAAAGTAAGAACCTGGGTGCCCCTCCAGCCTCAACCCGCCACTGATGCACCAGACGCATCATACACGACCTCGAAAACACGGCTAAAGTCCGGCAATCTCAGAACATGAGCCGTCGTCAGTCTCTCGTTAATCTCCTCGAAGGCTCTAGTGGTTGTGGGGGTCCACTGGAACACTCCCTTCTTGAGACAGCTCGTGAAGGGGGTCATAATCGTACTAAACCCCTGGACGAACCTCCTGTAGAAGGTGAAAATCCGTGAAAACTACGAGCCTCGTGGATTTTCGCTGGCACGGGCCAGTCGCTAATGGATTTGACCTTATATGGGTCAACAGATACTCCAGTCGAGGATATTATCGCTATGTTTGGCGCGGCGTTTTTCAAGCAACACCCCTCTAATTCTGCCACCGCCGCGCCAAACAGTTAAATTGAGCATCATCAGTGGCTGACGCCACCGCTATTAATAGCGGTGGCCTGCTATTCCCGAGTCGCGGAAATTTTTCGCGACTGGTTGCAGCACTGCTGCCGTATTTTATAAAAAAAATGAATTTTTAATATTAAAAAATTATAATATTAAGTTATTAACGTAATTAATATATTATAAATTATTATATTAATATATATAAGTTATTAAGTTATTATATTAATATTAATATATTATAAGTTATTATATTAATATATATAAGTTATTATATTAAATTTATATTAAATTATATTATAAGTTATATTATAACTTTTAAGTTATTAAATTAATATAATTATATAAATTATATATTATTAATGAACGCAATATTATTTATATAATATTTATAAAATAACATTATTAATAGCACTGCAAACGCTGTTCTTCCAAACAGATTCGCAGATTCTGCCACCACTCTGCAAAACAGCTGCTTATTCCACCACTGTTTTTCACCACTGCTTCTCCAGTCGCTGCAGCCGCGCCAAACAGAGCCTATAAATCCTAGAAAATGAACAAACTCAGAGAGGAATGCACACTTCTTCAGATTCACATACAATTTCTCTTGGCGGAAGGTGCAAAAGAAAAGCCTCACGTGATCGAGGTAGGCAGCCTGTGTCTGGCTATAGATCAGTATGTCATCGAAATACACGACCAAAAACTTGCCCATGTAGGGCCGCAACACCTGTGTCATAACTCTCATGAACGCGCTCAGGTCGTTAGATAGCCCAAATGGCATGACTAGTCACTCATAAAGATCGTATTTGGTTTTGAATGCGGTCTTCCACTCATCGCCCTCACGAACACGTATCTGATGGTACCCACTACGGAGATCGATCTTGGAGAAGATCTGGACACCGAACATAGTGTCTAGTGGATCGTCGAGTCGTGGGATCAGGAAGCGATACTTGACCGTGATCTTGTTAATGACGCGACTATCGATGCACATACGCCAACTACCGTCTTTCTTAGGGGTCAGAAGGGCGGGAACCACACACGGACTCATACTCTTACAAATGAACTGCTTCCGAAGAAGCTCGTCAACCTGCCTCTTAAGCTCGGCGTGCTCATCCGGGTGCATACGATAATGGGGCAAGTTTGGAAGGGAAACCCCCGGGACCAAGTCAATAGCATGTTGAATGTCCCGTGGAGGGGGAAGCTCATCGAGGAGCTCGTCAGGCATAATGTCTGCAAACTCATTTAGAAGGGGACGCATCGTTAGTGGGTGGTCAACTGTGGTATCCTCAGATTCCTGGGTGGCAGCCACAACGTAGATGATATTTGATTCAGAATTATCTCGCAAAAACTCGCCTCGCCTCAAAATATGCAGGGGCCTCGAGGCGCCCGTACTAACAGATGGCTCAACCACACTCTATTTAGCATGGGGACGGAAACGGGATACGGGATACGATACGAAACGAATAAGGGAAACATGATTTTTAAAAATATTTGGATACGGGAAACGTTTTTGATTATTTTTAATTATTTTAATATAATCGACATTTCATATAATGTTATAAATAACATTCAAGGAAACAAGCACCATAAAGAACAATCTATTACATGTTCACATCAATACATCATTACATCAATTGAGAGCATTGTTTTGTTACATTCACATGCAAAATATCAAGGAGGAGGAGAATAAGAAGGAAAAGGAGAAGGAGAAGAAGGAGGAGGAGGAGAAGAAGAAGAAGGAGGAGGAGGAGAAGAAGAAGCAGAAGAAGAAGAAGCAGGAGAAGAAAAAGAAGGAGGAGGAGAAGAAGAAGCAGAAGAAGGAGGAGGAGGAGAAGAAGAAGAAGCAGGAGAAGAAGAAGAAGGAGGAGGAGGAGTACCTGCGGGATCGGCAGAATCGGGGGCGGAACGCCGGCGGGATCGGGAGCGGAACAGGAAAACCTAATGCGTAAAATGGAATACGCGAGCTCTATATCTCACGGAATCGTGTATCCCCTTTGCGGGATACGCGATTCTGAAAATAAAATATATATTTTTTAAAAATGTGTTTCCTGGAGTTTTGGAAACGCGTTTCCGCGCGCTTCTGGATGTTTCATGTATCTGGTACGCGTTCGAGTCGATACGTAGACCATTTTTAAGTATATGTGCTTTGTAGACCACACCCTTGGATCTATCTTGGGGCTGGGTGGACGTCAACGTAATCTTTTGCCCCTTGTTGTAAAAGACACACATGTTCGAGCGACCGAAATACGTGATGTCATGATCAAATAGCCAGGGGCGGCCAAGTAGCACATGAGTGACATCCATGGGAATGACATCGCACCAGACCTTGTCCTGAAATGAGGCAATGGTGATCGGGACGAGGCAACTCTGGGTGACCTGAATTGCCGCCTTATCTACCCAGACGACACGATATGGGTGGCGGTGAGGCTCCGCCTTCACCTGCATACGGTCAAGCCCCTTCTGGGCCACGACGTTCACACAACTCCCACTATCGATAGCCAACTGCAAGGACCGTCTGCACTAGGAAAGTACGTGTAAAAGATGGTGGTGCGTCGTCAATCCTCATCTACAGGAGGGGTGTGTAGGTGGCGTCTAATCACTCCCACCTCTAATGATCTCTCGGCGTCACTCTCCCAACCTTCTTCGACAATGACCTTAATTTTTTCCATGGCCTCCTCATCTTCCTCTGAATCCTGCTCCTCACCCTCAACTAGCATGGTCCGCGTAGGGCACCGCGCCGCTACGTGTCCTCTGCCAGAACATATATAGCACAGAATACCCCCAGATCGTTGGTCATCAGTGGCAATGCTCTTGCCCTTAGTGTCCATGGGAACACGTGAGGGTGCGACCGGTGTGGTCTGGGGCGGAGCAGGTTTCCTAAAAGTCGAGGAATCGGTCTGTGAGGGGAACTGCCTCGTGCTAGATGACCTGAGGTACTGCTCGTACTCGAGAGCGAGCTGAAATATCTGATCGACGGTCTCAAAGCGATGTGGAATCAACTCTCTCTGAATATCAGAACGAAGGCCCGCCTTGAAACGGGAGGCAGTGGCGATAGGCTTCTCCGAGACGTCATTCCTAACGACTAGCTCGTCGAAGCGAGCCATGTACTCAACGACAGTAAGTGTTCCCTACCGTAAGTTCTGTAACTGCTCAAATAACTTGTCTCGGTAGGAAGCGGGGAGGTACTTCTCGCTCAACCTTTCTTTCATCTCATCCCACCTGGTGATGGGGTAATAACCATCTCGCTCCAAGCTTCGCTCTACGCTAATCAAGAATACCTTAGCCTGCCCAACCAGCTTTATTTTTGCGAAGCAAACACAACGCTCGTCACTCATATCATACCGCTCGAAATAGTGGTCCATGTCCAGGAGTCAATCGCTGAAGGCTTACGGATCCAAACGACCATCGAATGAAGGGGCATCGAGTTGAATGCGACGAGCGATGTCAAAATGGTGGCCACCTCTCTGTGGGTCTGGATAATCCTCGGGATAATCATCATGGGCGAAGTCGTATCGAGCGGGTGAGGGACCGCGCTCTCTCCGACCCGGGGGATAATACTCATCGCGGTGATGATCTCGGCGACCGTGTAGGGGTACACGATCTCTAGGGTCAGGCTGAGGCTGACATGGCATACGTACTCACCACGCTGATGTGGAAGTCTATCACGCACTGGATTAGGATTTCGCCTTGTCGGCGGAGCTGGGGCTCGGTGAGGAATATCACGACGGTGGCGGTCTACTGGAGGTTGACCAACTCTCGGGCGCTGGTCGAGACGTGGGGGGGGGGGGCATCAGGGTCGTCAAGTGAATCATCACGTTGTGTTGGAGTGTCCCTGGCGTTCTTTAAGTGGTCCAAACGAAGATTCACCTCAGCAAGATCATGACGCGCATCGTTGAACTGGGCACCTAAGTTATCGAAATGATCTAGGAAGAGACGTTGGAACTCAGCAAAAGTGGCGCCCGAATTCATGCTTGCCGCTCGGTCGTCGGTGATTAACGGTTCTGACATGCTTTCCTTAAATATCCTACCACTACGGAGCATGCAAATGACCTAACCTTGCCTCTGATACCAAAATGATATAGGGTAGGCTAAGAGGTGCACAAAATCTAGGACTCTAGGTATGAATACAAAGGTGACTCTCTAGTAAGATCCTAAGTGCAATGTGGTCGTCAGTTACGACGACAAATAAATTTGAGCAATGAAATTTTCTAACATCACGCAAATATTCAAAATTGAAAACAATTTTTTAATTCAACAATTTTATAACGGCTTTCCTCCGCTCGGAGGGCCAAAGCAAAGCGCGCGGCGAATAACTCCTGCAAATTTATAGCGTATCGAAAGCAATATTCTACTAGCAAGAATCACAGCACATATATTAATTCACCAATGAAAATGTCAAATCAAATAAGCTCATACCACAAGAAACTCAAAGTAGCGGGCTGAACCGAGGCACTGAAGAATTTGGGTCCGGATGTGTAGATCGGCGATCGGAGGTGGAGCCGGAGGCGCGAAAATGATGGTGGTGGTTATTCTCAGCGGTAAATGCTGAGATAGGGAGAGAAATGGACAGATCCGGCCACGTACAAGTAGATCTGGGCCGGGGAAGAGTGGATCTGCTATTTAGGGTCGGATCCGAGCGAGGGAAGGGTGCGAGGGTGGTGGAAATAACGGATCGTGGGGTTGAAATTCTCAGATCTGAATGAATCTAGAGAATTAGGGCGGTTTAGGGGTGGTTCCACGAAGAGGAGGGGAATAGGTGGCCGGTCGGTGGTAGGGAGGGGGTTGCCGGTTGTAGAGGGGTCGTGGGAGGGAGGCGGCGGCTGAGGGTGGGTCGCCAGGTTGGGGGATGTGGCTGGGTGGTCGGTGAGGAGGAGGGTGAGGGTGGGTCGCCGGGTTGGGGGATGTGGCTGGGTGGTCGGTGAGGAGGAGGGGGCAGCAAGGGGGCGGTCGGGTTGGCCGGCGGCTGCAGGAAACCCTGCACAGCAGGCCGCCGGTTATGGGGGTGGATAAGGGGGCTGCAATGGGGGGAAAGAGGAGTTTGAGGGATGGAAAATGAAGGCAAGGGTAGGGGGTACCTTGGGAGGAAGAACGAGCACTTAGGAATCGTCACGGTTCCACGGCGTCGGCACCGCGGGGTGATCGCTGGAATCCGGGAATATGAGCCTCCAAATTCTGCAATCCCCTCATTTCAGCCCCTACAACACCTATTTATAAGAAGAGAACAAACTAGGACTTCTCATCAACGGCTATGATTGACCGGTGGGGTCGGCCACTAAATACATGAAAATAAACTCAAAAAAATAAACTAGTATATGTTTTTGACTCGCAGTGACGTGGCGGATGCAACCGCGGAGTCGGATCAGCGATCCGATCAGGCCTTCCTGTGCGAATAAATGAACGTGTGTCCCGCCTTGCGGCGAACCCCTCCAGGTGCACGATCTGATGGATCCCCATCAGAAACTACAGTGGCATACAGTTCAACCATATGCTCTTAGATTAAACTTGCCAGGACTATGAATCATAATAAAGTAAGATGAAGTGCAAACTCGCAATAATAGAGATACACCCCAATTTATGGGAGATCAATTAATTCGCTCCATTTTTGCCCATGGTTGTGGAGAAGGCCATCTAAAATCTTCCCAAGTCGGTGGACCAGGGTCTGCAGTAATGATACCTCTCCTTGGAAATTTGTTTACTTATTCCCAAGGTAGAATTCTAGAAACTGGAATGAAGTCACTGCGATCTATCCAGGCAGCGCTTGATTTCGATAAGTTCTTTCACTCTATTGGTGTGATGTTCAATAGAATAGCTGAACCAAAAAAACATGTAATTTCATTCATTGTAATATACTATATTGTTACCTCAAATATTACACATATGCCATCACACAAATATTACGTACAATGCCACACATTATAACATTATAAGTATTCAATTCTCCCTCTCAAGTAGGGAAAATATATCAATCATTCTCAACTTTAAAATATCTTTAGTGAACATAATACCTTTGGTGAAGGCATCCATCACCTGGTCTTTAGAGTGAACAAATTGAGTAACAATTTTTCCATTGTCAAAATTATATTTGATGAAATTTGTATCTACTTCAATGCGGTTAGTTTTATCATGTTGAAGTAGGTTGTGACTTTATTATCACAATGCAGTAGAATGGTCTTGGGTTTAAGATGCCCAGGTCCTGTAGAATAAATGCTAGCCATATGCCTTTATAACATCATTGTGTCATAGCCCTGTAGTATGCCTATGCATTAGATCTTGCTACAACATTTTTTTTATTGTTTTTTCATGTCACTAAATTACACCCCCCCCCCCCCCCAACAAAGGTATAATAGCCTAACCTAGACTTTCTATCATCTTACCTACTTTCCCAATCAAATTAGTGTACACTTATATTTTCCTATGGCTATTACTTGAAAAAAGTATTCCATGACAGGGAGATTTTTTAGGTACCTTAGAACCCGGTGTGCTACTTCTCGATGACAAACTCTAGAGGCATCCATATATTTGCTCAACATGGCTTATATGTAGATTAGTCTTCCTACCAATTTTTTATAGCTAGAAATGTGGACCATATCTCCATCCTTTTCTACATTCAAACATGGGCATTTTGCATGTACCGACGCATATCCACCAACTTATACTGATATGACATGATGAAATCTGTTGAGTAGAAATTTGGGACCAATTTCTTGACCTACTAGCATGCCAATTATAAGGCCATGGCAATACTATTCACTGCTCCACAATAGGTACATTCCCATTATATATATTCTACGATCATCCTCTAATCTCCCACCCCCCCCCCCCCAAGACACACATACTGCAATAATAAAAGCGCTATGCTTGGCATGACAACTTCGAGTCCTCCCTTGCGGTGAGGAGGTTCAGACGGAAAGTCGTGATCATATCAATACATAATCGATCTTGTCCTCAACATCTAGTCCCCAAGTGGCCATCTACAATTTTATATGATGGAGATCGATCGCGCTTAATTTAAGAGATTTTTCTTTACTGACAATAAGGTTCTGTTTGGTTGGACTGTTGCTGATGAAAAGTTGCTGATGAAAATCTACTGATAGAAAAAGTGTTGATTCTGGAAAACAGAGTTTTGTTAAAAAACTGTTTGGATGAAATGGAGTTTTCAAAACGGAGTTTTGCAAATGTTATTTGGAAACAAAACAGAGTTTGGAAAAGTTGTTTGGAAACAAAACCGAGTTTTGAGTGAAAAAATTTTTATTTGCTCGCAACCACTAGGAATGAGCATACAACACACACAGAAAAAGTCGAACCTATCGCTATCTCATATATATATTTGTTGGATCAATGTTAAACAAAACAAAGTTAAACAATCGATGAAATCATTAATGAAAGTGCAATGTCCGATTGTGGCATATAACAAAATGAGGGAATTTCTATTTTCTAGTTCATTTTGCAATCCAACTACCAACGAAGAAATCATAGTTAATTTTGCAAGTCACATCAGGAATTTCTGTGCAAACCTGAATCTTGACATGACGAAACCACTCAGAGAAAACAGCGAGCAAAGCTGGTATTCGGAACCGCACGGGATGGATTTGAAGAGACAAGCACAAAAAACGCCATTAGCGACGGGGGATCGAAAGAGACGAGCACAAAAAACGGAGATACAAACCTAAGAAAACGCCACCTAGGTTACGGGAGCCGTTAGCAAAGGGAAGATCTGGAGCGTCATCAGCGATCGAAAGAGACAAGCATCGAAGGACGCCGCCAGCGATCGGGAGCCACGAGCATAGGGAGGATCGGTCGCCAAAATTGAAGGGGAGATCAGGAGCGCTCCCGATATATAGGGTTACAGGAGTGAAGACCAGCAAGGCTTTTCTACTTCTGCGGATGAACGCAAAAGAAAAAAGCGGACGGAATATGTATTAAAACAGCTGAACAGTGAAACGTTGTTTTCAAAATAAACCGCTCCAAACGCAGATTATTCCCAAAACGCAGGTGCGTTTCCACCGCACCACTGGCAAAAAGCCCAACCAAACGCCACCTAAATCGCCAGACGGACCATTGGAACTCTGATTTCGTCTTACTCGATTTTTTCTATTTTTTATGTATTTTCTTTTATTTTGATAATTAATTATGTTATCTGATCGGACAATCCAATCCGTTGGATGCACTTAATCTAATTCCTTCCCCTATATATACTCCTATTATGCTATTTTAGGTCATCGAGAGATTGTCTTCTACACCAGACACGTCTTGGTCCTTTTAGCATAAAGTCGAGATCCATGGTACCGATTTCATAGGTTGCGACCCCATCCCCTCCCGGTGCCGATTACGGGTGGCTCCTCTGCGGCTCTGCCGCTAGCCCTACTTGTTCGATCTTTGACGATTCCACATCAAGCTTGACCCCCCCCCCCCCTTCCCATTAGTTACTTTCCCGACCCACCCGTCCTACCTCTGTCCTCCCAACCACCTTTCCCCCGCATGCCTGAGCATGTCTTGGCCCACAGAAGCCTTCGACGATCTCGGTAAACCCCTTGGACGCCTCAGGAGACCGCACTGCCACCTCACTTGCCTTTACAACTCTACCCTAGCCTCCCACATTCCTTCCATCCATTGTTCAGCCACCCCAACCTCCACATAACCTTTCCCATTCTCCCACCACCATCCAACGCCTCTATCAACCTCATCGACCCTCTGAAACCCTCCACCCCTTCCATAACCTGCCAATTATCCATCCCTTATGCTTCTTCCCCTCTGACCAGCCATTGATATAGCCTTGCCACATCCCCATAACTCCTCATGTGGCTCATATCCCCTCCTGCACTGCTTATATCCCCTCCCACACCGCTCATACTGCCGTCCCAAGCTCGCCTACCACATCCTCCACCACCGATACCGATTTTTGGGTGGGTTTTCATTGATGTTTTATTTCCTTACATTATATGATGTGATTTATATACTTAGTGTTATTTTTCTCTACTTATTTTGGCTCATTTCATTTTTTAAAGTGTACATTGTATTTACTTTGCATTTAATTTCGGTGCACTCCCATTTTGTTTGCAATCGTCATCTGTTTGTTGAAATTGTAATATTTGTGATTGTGTGATGTTACACGAGACTTTTAAAATTAACGATATATAACTAATTGCGCATTGTAAGTATTTGCATGATTGAAGTGTTGCTTTTGCATTAGGGTTAGGGTTTAAATTTTGAGATTCTCGTTCAGTGGATTGCATGCATCCTTTCTTATCATCATTTTAGGGTTTACCGTGTATCCGTTGCATCTGTTGTGGTTGCTTGCATTGCATTTAGGGTTAGGGAATTGCGTGTGTCCATTAAGGGGCCCTCAATGAAGTCGGTAATGTAAGCTGCGACAGAGTCAGATTGACGAACAGATCTTAAGCGCTCGTACACATTACGCGCTTGGAAAATGTTGTATTGGAGAAGAAATCCCTCCTTAAGCATGGGCCACGAGAGATCAAGAATGGTTTGGCGCGTTCAACAAACCTTGTTGAGCATAGGTCTTTCCATGTAGATTGTCGCCAATGGGACTTCCCGATTTGTTGTGGTGGATTGAAAATGAAAAATTGTTCTGCTCAGACGATCCATCAGAGTGGGTTTATGTTGTCGAGCACAGGTATCTTGATAAGATAAAGGTGGGTTGGGTAAGTGTCCCTGGAGGGATATATGAATCACATGTGGTTGATGGTGGTCTCTTAGGTGGGATGCGGGCGGATTGGAACTGGTGGAGCAGGTTGGCAGTGTACAAAAGTGGTTGACAACTTCCGAATGAGGATTGTGAGATCCTTCGACCGTGCTTACATTTGATCCAAGCTACTAGAGTCGGTGGATATCGAAGCGTTGGTATCCTTATTAGGGCGAATATCCATGGAACGGGTTGTTGACATGAAGTAAAGAGATCAAAATGGGGAATGAACTGACAAAGTCGGTCTGCTATTGAGGAGGCACTATAATGGGCTTAAGAGGCATTGGAGGCTATTAAAGGGGCATTGCAGGAGATGCGTTGGGTTTTGTGGTATATGAGGTGGTGGATTTAGTAGAAGAGGTGTTTGAGGACTTCCCTTGAAGCGTAAAGTTGATGTTCAAAGGCTCTCTTGCGTGAACATGTGCAAGCGAAGGGCTGCACTCTGAAACGACTTGGGAGATTGCGTTCTAACGGCGCGGAGGGTGAATGTGTCGCCCATTAAAGGGATCTGTGAATGGGCGCAGACGAGGTCATAGATAACGCACTTGGGAGTGTTGTAGGGATCAAGCAGTTGAAGCCATGCCTGATCGACAAAGTTGTCGGTGATGGAATCATTAGATGAATTTAAAAGCGGACGTGACAGTGCATTTGACTTCTGAGTGGTCAACGTCCGGTTGCTAGGGTTTAGGCCGACGACCGAAAGGTTCGGCGGGCAGCACAACACGTCGGACCAATTGATATCATTCAAATCAAATCATATTAAAAGAAAACATGAGGGTACAAATTGCAGGATATGCTCGCTCCGACTTTTTAAGGCTGGTTCCTCCTCAAAAGAGAGATTATTCCTAAGACTTCTAAAAAAATTCGAAAACTCCACTATACTTCTCCCGTGTATAGGGCTCGCCCATGTATAGGCTTTACTAGAAATATTATGCTGGGGGTGGGGGTGGGGGTGGGGGGTCTGATCTTGCCCTAGTGTAAAAATTGTGTGGTATGCTCGCGCCGACTTTTGAAGACTGGTTCCTCCCCAAAGAGAGATTCTTCCTAAAACTTCTAAAAAAAACCTAAAACTCCATTATAAGGTGTTAATAGAAATGTTATGATGTGTGTGTGTGTGTGGGGGGGGGGGGGGGGGGGGGGGGGGGCGGTTGGCTCTGATCTTGCCCTAGGGTGAGGAGGTTGTCTAGGGTGGGTGGCTCTGATCTTGCCCTAGGGTGGGTGGCTCTGATCTTGCCCTGGTGACATCTTCCGTTGATTAAATAATATAAATTAGATTTAAATGGTTCAGAGATGTGCAACTTAGGTTAGAGAATCCACCAATAAAAATAGAGATACGTAATGCGGAAGGATTATGCAGGAGAAAAGTTATCTCTGAGTAACATTGGTGAAATTATTCAACATGACTTGCATAGTTTAAGTTTAACATCTTATGAGCTCTCTCTCTATATATATATTCTGATATATATATAAGGTTTGGAATATATAAGTTCAAGTTTTTTTAACTCTAAAAAAACTTGTGTTTAAAAAATTGTGCTGGTTCTCTCACAATACATGTCAGAAATAGACAAATAATATATACATTTGTAGGCAAGAACGAGATCTACAATTTTCATGTTGAACATTTTTTTTTAAAATTTGCACGGTTTGCCCGGAATTTGGCCTGAAAAGTTGTTGGCTTAAATTTTGAAATTTATTATTATATTCATTTCGAGCCAGCAATCTTTCGGGCGAGATTTCGGCCAAACCGTTCAAATTTTGGAAAAATGTTCAACCTGAAAGTTTTAGATCTCGTTCTTTACTACAAAACTCATATATTATTTGTCTAATTCCGACATATATTGTAGGAAAATAAACTCAAATTTTTTTAGGTTTAAAAAAGTTTTGAGTATATATATGTAATTCTGATACATATATATAGATACATACATACATATAGATACATACATACATATAGATACATACATACATATAGATACATACATACATATAGATACATACATACATATATATATATCTATAATATATGTATCTATATAGATAGATACATACATACATATAGATACATACGTACATGTATATATATGTATGTATGTATATGTATGTATGTATGTATGTATGTATGTATGTATATATATATATAATCTGTAATATATATATACAAAAAAGTATTGGGAGTCGTTGCGATTGCACGGTGTAACATCCGAGGCCCATCCAAAACATCATAGTCATCCATCTCTTTTGCGCTGCTCGTTGAAATCCCGCAGCCTTCCAAGCCCTCTCGCGCCCTAGCTCCTCCTTTTTTGCAGTGCCTGCCTCCTTGCTTTCTCACTTGCTTTCTCCGTCGCGATCTCACTCGCGTTCTCCTCCCATCTCCTCTCCATCTCCCTCGCCATCTCGCTCAGCATCTCCCTCGCCATCTCGCCCAGCTTCTCCCTCACGCCTTTTGGCCCAGCTTCTTCGGCTTCCATCATCTCTTGCACGCGAGATATCATCCTTTTCTTGACAACGAATGACCTAGGTATTCCAGTTTCGCTCTGTTTTATGAGTTTGACTGCCATCTTCTCGAAGAGGGGAAACATCTAGGTTTTTACTTAAATGCATAATAGCTGGTGTAAGGCATTCCTCTTCTCTGCCAACTGATGTCCTCTTATCTGCTTCTTCAATTTCAGCATTTTTTGATGCTTATTTTCCTATGCTTCACCATCTGTTCGATCCTGTAAGCATTTTCAGAGGAAACTGCTGCAAGGTATTCCACTTCTCTAATAACTGGTCTCCTTTGTTGGGTTTATGTTCTCTTTGGCCCTTTATTTTAATGATTATTGTCATCATTTACAGAGGCTTTGTTAAAGTGGCTATCTGAAATGCTTGATCATAAATTGAAGACCGTTAGTGAAATAATGATCATAAAGTGAAGACCGTTGTTTTAATGGAAATGCTTGATCATAAAGTGGCTTTATTAAAATTTGTAAATGTGCCTGCCCGTCGGGGGCGAGCAAAGCCCGCCGCCGCGGGCCGGGTACTGTCGTGCGGGGCACGGGGGGCCCCGTGCACTGTCACTCCTGTCTGGGTGTGTGTGTGTATATAGATAGAGATATATCCAAACTTGTGATGTTATACATGGAATTAACAATTGTTTTCATTCTCCGAGGATTGATCAGAGCGCACCATGGCTTCGGCTGGGTTGGCGAATGGGCTTGCGTTGGGTAAGTCTTTTTTTCAAATCACTTGGCTTCCCTAACCTTATCCTCGTGGCCGAGGAAACTCACTTCATCCTCTTTTCTTCTAGGACGGAGTTGGGCCATAAGCCCGCCGGTCACACTAGCTCGACTCGGATCGAGACCCTTTACTACGCCGATAAGGAGAAAACCGATTTGTACATACTGGATCTGATAGTCTTGCTCCACTATTTCATCAGTCTACTGAGGCCAGCTAAAAACTTCACATTATCTCGCTCTCCTATCAAATCACCAATTCGTTTCGGCCTGCAGAAGGTCTGTGCGAAGCCGATTCAAACGACTTCCTCGTCGCTTCTCACACTCGAAGAGCAAGAGATGCTCCGGGCGCTCAATTGCCACGAGGTTTCGCCGGGGATCAGCAAAAGCCAAGAGTTTCAGATCGGGCGGCGGAGGCTGAGCAAGTACCATCGGCTGAGCAAGAGCAGCAACCATTCTCCAAACTCAGAGAACGGACACGAATCAAGGAAGATGTCGTTGTTCTTGCCCGCTGACTTCGACATCGACCGGGTCAAAGCTTTGGACGTGATCGATCGGGTGGACAGGATTTGACGAAGAAGTCTCAGTTGGATGCTTCTTCATTATTGAGAGGGTTTGATATGCTCTGAAACAATGCAACTTAGAAAGTGTATTATCGGTAGATTGCTGTTTCTGCAGGGGAAAGGGCATAAAAGGAATTTAAGGGAGGTAAGAGTAATTTCATGTGTTTCCGTAAAGTGGGTGTATCATGACTTCATGGCGCCAGTGGCTTATTCGAAAATTTATGAGCAAATGACCAATTTGCCCATTGTATTGGATGCTAATATAATGTAAATATATGAAGTCATTTGAACAGCATCATCAACACTGTAGTTTTTGCATTAATATATACTAGTGGTCCTGTCTCCGTGTGTTAACTGTGAATCAAGCGACGATCGAGCATTATTGTCGCCGCACGCGACATACTGGATTTTGTTAGATCAATGAGACTAACAAAATTCTATCAGATTTAGGCTGCTTATCGCAACCTATTTGTTCCGTGATATTGGGCAAAAATTTCATTGTCATATCAAAATTTTATGCCACAAACTAGTTTTTTCTTTGTAATATTTGTGATGTCAAACATGCATTCTATGACAATGACGTTTTTGTTCAACCTCATCGGAGCAAATAAGCTACGATTAGCCGCTCCAAAATTGAAAGACTGAAATTAATTTTATGATCACCAAGATAAATAATTATTATTGCAAAAACTTCAGAAAATTAATAAAAATTCTGGAGCATAGAATCACAGCAAAAATGAAGGCAAACTTTCATTTCCACCAACGAGAAATTGGGCACGGGAAAAGTTACCCGTCCACCAACAGATATTGAAGCCAACAAGTCCGCCGAGAATCGCCGTCCACCATGAGATATTTGTTGAACGAACGAGAATAATTGAGGCATGAAAATGAATCGTGTAATAGGGCATGAGAAAGGTTCGCATAGTACCTCTCAAATACGGTCTCAGAAGCGGAACCGCGTGTCCTGCTCGGCTTTCTGAATATCATGAAAAAATGCTTTTTTAAATAAATAAAAAAATCTATTCTTACATAAACCGTCCCCAAGGCAGAAACTGTATCTCGTGCCGTTAAAAAAAATGAAAATTCAAAAAAAAATTTGTATTTTGAAACTTTCTGATTATGGCTCTGTTTGGCACGGTGATGACGGCTGCAAATACATGAGTTAAACCGTCATTCGTGATCACCTAATAAATATCAACCGTTTGAACATAAAAATGGATGAAATGTTAGGTGAGTGTTGACAATTTAACCCCCATATTCATCACCGCCACCGCGGAACATCATCATTTTGAACACAAACGGAGCTTATATATCTCGAACAGCATTCTCTACATGGGTTATCGCAATTCGTTATTGGCTACCCAAAATTCTGTAACTTTTCACTCGAAATACGTCTTGTACATCTCGCAGGCGCGCGCTAGCATGTTCCTCCTCGTCATTCCAGCCTCCCCGCCACCGTCAATTAGAAGCCAACCGAGTTCTTGTTGGTTCGTCAATGGCTCAATGCTCTCTCTCTCTCTCTCTCCGGGAAATCAATGTCTCCTCCTGGAAATGCTCCACTATTCCCGGCTTCCCTCAAATCCCTCGCAACCCGGAAGGGAACCCATACCCCAGCCATAACCCTAACCCAATCACTGATCCGCCTCCCATGTCCGCCCCCTCTTCACCCGCGCATGGAAAATGAGCTTCTTCGGCCTCGGCCCCTCCTCGCCTGCATCGATCTACCTCCTCCCCTTAAAGGCGGAGCGTCCTCCGCCGCCCCATCTCCTCCGCCGGCCGTGGCACATGTTCCGCACCATCCTCGATCCCGGCAGCGACGTTGTTCTCAAGTGGAACCGCGTCTTCCTCGTCGCATGCCTCGTCGCTCTCTTCCTCGATCCCCTCTACTTCTACCTCATGTTTATGGGCGGCCCCGCCTGCATGAGCATTGACCCGGGCCTCGGCATCATCGTCACCTTCTTTCGCACCGTCGCAGATCTGTTTTATCTCGCCCACATGGTGCTCAAATTCCGCACCGCCTTCGTGGCGCCCAGCTCCAGGGTATTTGGGAGAGGCGATCTCGTGCGAGACCCTCGCCAGATCGCCATGAGATACCTCAAAAAGGATTTCGTCCTCGATCTCGCCGCCATGCTTCCACTTCCTCAGGCAAGCATCCGTTTCCCCTCCCCTGCCTTTCTTTTTTTTTCAACTCTTTAAGCCTTGCATTTCCTTCGCTTCATTTATGGTATTCACGTGCGCTGTAATATTCTGGGGTGCACTAGAAATAGAAGATATCTTTGCAGATTTGGAAGATTGGGATTATTATGCCCGCTCTGAAATGTGAGCTTGAGCGGTTAATTTTCTTAATGTATGTTTGATGCAATACTGGAGGATTAAAAAATTTTCTTTTGATTATAAAAGATGTGAAGGCAAGCCTTGGTGCACCTGTTGAGGTTTTGTTCGTTTGACCTTGAGGTCATGGGTTCTGAGTTTTGGAAGCAGCCACTTGTCAGGTAAGGTTTGACTACATTTCACCCTTGTGGTATGACCTTTTCCCAACACTCGTTGCGCTGGGATGCTTTGTGTGTTGGATTGTTTTTTTTAGACAACCTCTCTATGATGGGATAAAGGCTGGAGTGTTGTTGATTATAGAAGAGTTTGACTTGGGGACTGTGTATCGAATTTATCTATAACTTTAAAGGGCGAAATGACAACTTCTTAGCTAGGAAGCACCGGTACGGGTACGATACGTATCTGGTACGGCAGGATACGTTGTATTATATATATATATATATATACGAGTGTCCGACACGGGGCTCCGCCCCTATGGCCGCGCGGCACAGTACCCGACCGGCGACGGCGGGCTTCGCATGCCCCCTGTTGAAACCGAAATCTCGGTCTCCTGTGGAGTTCGCCCTCGGGGAAGGGGTGGTCGCGCGCCTACTTTGCTCCTGCAAGCAAAACAACAAAAGAAACCAGAGGAACCGACCCAAGGGCTCGGCGGGGAGGACCCACCACACACCCGGAAGATCTGAGAGCGCTTCCCCTCTTTAGCCAGAGGCCGAGCTAAGGTACCCTCAGAAAGCACTTGAAAACTGGAGCAGAAGAGCACATGAAGCATGCCTTCTGGGGTACCCCTTGGGTCCTATTTATAGTTTTTGGAATCTGAACTGCCAATAACCAAATGAACTGACCTGAAGTTACCAAAAAACCCTTGGCTGGGTCTGCCAACAGTCAAACTCCGCTGTTTTGAAAGGCTATGGGCAGACCTGCGGGGGCAAAACAGTAAAAATTACCTCATAGATCTGGGCGAGCTGGGGAGCCCGGCCACCTCGGCGGATCCTGCTCGCCTGCTGTTGTCGAGCTCCTTTGCGAGAGCGCGAGCTGGGACGGCGAGCTCGCCCATCCGTTGGTCTCCATTAGTCGACCTCAGCTCGACGATTCTTGGACTAGCTCGGCGAATGCCGAGCTCGCGATCGACGAATGTCGATCTCCCGTTCGACGAATGCCGATCTCCGGTTGACGAATGTCGATCTCCGGTCGACGAATGCCGAGCTCCGGCTCAGCTTATCTACTGCCGAGCTCGCCCACTATCTTCAGCCCGATCTGTCTGGTTCCTAGCGACCTTGCTCGCCGGACACGGGGTTGTACACCCCCCCCGACAAATGTGAGATTATATGGGGGCCCACCGTGCCCCACGCGACATCTTTGCCCGTGCTCGATGCTCTCGGGCGGCCTTCGCCCGACTTTGCACGGGCTTCGCCCGACTTTGCACGGGCTTCGCCCATGCTCGTTGACTCTTAGCGGGCTTCGCCAAATTCGAGCAGGCTGCCCCCACATTTGAGCGAGTTGCGCTCGCCTATGAGCAGGTCGCGCCCGCCTATGAACGAGATTTGTTTGCACCCTTACTTTTATTCAAAACATATACATATGAGTACTTAAAATGACCGTAAAAAATATGATTTAATATTTTTGTTTTTTATTTTATAAAATATTTCACATTTTTACCTAAAAATTTTAATTTATGTCTCCTCTTTTCCTGCCTCCTCCTCTCTCTTTCTCTCTCTATCTCCCTCCATTCTTCATCCCCCTCTCACCTTTTTTTTTAATATTAATTACTCTTTCCCTCCCTCTTCTTTCTTTCTCTCTCTCTCTTCATCTTGGTGATGGATTTGATCCAATGATCTCAATCAAAAGTGTGGTGTGCTTCAAATATCCATATTATTTTATAATATATAAGATATATATATATCTCACAAATATAATTAAAAGTTCTCAAAACAATATTAGATCAAACATAATTGCATGAATAATCAATTTTTATACCATATACATGCTAAACAACATAAGTATGAAGAACTAACAACACATGTATATAATAAAAATAATAAATTTAAATCAATTTTTTTATAGTTTTAACAGAAAAAGATACTTAAATTTGAAGCGCATTTTGTCATAAACAAACAACGCTAATTGCATTTCTGGTTCATAAAATTTTTTTTTAAAGTCACAAAAGCCTTTTGTTTATTTTAGAAAAACATACTCTATCACAACATGAAGAACGATCTGACAAGTCAAAGTGTATCTACAGATTAGAGTAACAAGTGTATCAGCGGAGTATCTGATGCGTACCGGTGCCGGATACGTATCCAGTACTGGTGCATGACCCTCATGGAAGTATCGGTGCTTCATAGCTTCTTAGGAAAAAACATGACATTGATGTGCTTAAGATTAGAGTCATCGCCGGTCGGGCAGTAGCCGCCGGACAGGCCGCGGCCCGCCGATGGCTAGGCCACCGCCGCGGCCGCCTGGCAGGCTGCAGCCTGCTAGGCCGCGGCCAGGGCGCCGCCAGCCAGGCCGCTCCCGCCGGCCAGGCCGCCGCCGGCCGGCCAGGCCGCCGCCGGCCTGACCGCGACCGCAAGCCAGGCCGCCGCCGGTCTGGCCGCAACCGCCGGCCTGGCCGCAGTCCAGGCCGCCCTTGGCCGGCCACCGCCGGCACATGGCCGCCCCACCGTCATGGACGGCCCGCCCACCGTCCGATCATGGTGGGCTTTCCTCGCCATCCGATCTGGTGGGTAACCACCCACTAACCCACTACATTGGTGGTGGGGCCCGCCATGATCCTCTCCTGGAGGCTGTAAAAAGAGCCCTAGGGCCTCCTCATTCATCATTTTTTGGCTCCTGGTCATCTTCTTCCTCAGGTCAGAGCTCTGTCGGACTCCTCCCTTAGGTCATCCTCCAGCCACCTCGAGTCACCGCGAGCCGCCACGAACCACCAGAGCACCACCAGCCGGAAAACGCCCAAGTCCCAGAGCGAGCAGAGGAGGAAGAAGACGATCCTTGCAAGTAGGCGTGTGGCGGACCCGCAACCCAAGCTATAGAGCACCAGTGCTGCCACTCGAGTACTAGTACCCAAAGCGCTCCCGCGACGCAGTCTGTTGCCCGCGGGGAGCTGTAGTCATTTTCTCTCACCTCAAGTTGTAACGGGAGCAGCCTGTCGCCCTGATTCATCAAACGCTCTGTAACCGCAAGCAGCTAGTGGATTTTGACCGGCACAGATCCGGTCACGTGGTTTTTTACCCAATTGATGGGTTTTTCCACGTCATCACATCTTGAGTCGATCTTTCCTTTTCTCTGACTGTGTGCGCGCTCGACTGCCCCGTAATCTAAGGCAGTCCCATTGAATCCGGTCCGACCGGGGCATCGGGTTAGCCCGCAACAATCTCCAACAATGAAGAAGAAAAACTGATAACTTAAGTTTAATTTTATCTTTTTTGGTTAAACATATAAGATGTTAAATTTTATAATATTTACGAATGCTTAATATTTGAAAACTTCATGTTATGTTCCATTGATTTGTGAACTTGTATTTCAAGTTATGATTTATGTTTAATGTTTCGATATTTTGAGAACTATTTATTGCACTTGTGATATATAAATATATATTATATTTGTTATAACGTATCATGACGTACCCGTATCCTTGTTTTCAAAATTTTGTCGTACCGCCGTACCGGGTACGTCTCGTATCCAGTACCCGTACCCGTACAGGTGCTTCCTAGAACAAAACTTAAATATGTACAGATTTGTTGATAAATTATGGTACTTCTATTTTGTAGTTCATGGGATTAGTTCTATAATGATGTATCCTGAGGAGCGTTAATTTTTATTGAAATGTGTTTACATGTCTTTTTTGTTTGTTTGTTTGGCTGCTTGTATAAATGTACTGTCAAATTAATTAAATAAAATTAGTTCGTATGTTGGAAAGTATTAACTAGTGATTGTATTGAAAATATATTAGCTTTTGACTACAAGAAATTATTACATACAATTATCATGTAGTGGTACGTCCACCACATCATTTTAGTTATGAAAGATGTTGATTTTTTTGTCCAAAAATATGATTTTTGGAATACTCCTTGTTTTTCCGATATACAACAATTTTTCTCACTATAGTGGGGTCGGCTATATGGATCCTTTGTCGCCATTGTTTTGCCGATACGAAGAAAAAAATTTAAAATAAGTTTTTTTTTTAAATGGAATGTCAGTTACATTTCAAAAAAGTCTCTTTTTTGAATTTTATTGCATATTGAAGGAAAATAATACGAGGATTCCAAATTTCATTCTTTAATTCAAAATTCAATCATGTTGGGCATCTAAAATAGTAACCTTCCTTTCCGCCCATCATGCCTTGTAATTTTGACTGCAATGTTAGTTTGTACTGGGTTATGCTTAGATAAATGATCAACTTTTCTAAGATGCTTATATTAATATACTGCCAATTGAACTAAATAAAATAGGTTCTTATGTAAAAAAATGATTAACTCGTCCAACTAATGAAAATATAAATGATTTTATAGCAGATATTAATCTGGTTTGTAATACCGGCAGTGAGTAGCTCGTCGGCCAACCACACGAATAACACACTGTCAATGATCGTCTTCATCCAGTATATTCCAAGGTTTCTTCTGATATTTCCTCTAAATGAACGGATCGTCAAAGCCACAGGAGTTGTTACAAAAGATGCATGGGCCGGAGCTGCATACAATCTTCTGCTATATATGCTTGCAAGCCATGTATTTTTCCGTGTTTCCCTTCATTTTTCTCTTCATCATCTTTTAAATTTGATTTGAAATTTGACCGACTGCAACTTATTATACAGATTTTAGGAGCTTCATGGTATCTTCTATCCATGGAGCGGCAATATACTTGCTGGTTGACGGAATGCGGCAAAGAGAATGGTTCCATGAACATGCCAATGTGCAATCCAAGTTTTCTGGACTGTAGTAATCTAGAATTACCTGAGCGGAAGGCCTGGATGAATGCCACCAGCGTGATAAGCAGCTGTGATGCAACCAGCAGTGGTGTTAAATTCAATTTTGGCATGTTTTCTGATGCTTTGACGGATGAAGTTGTTGGGGCAACCTTCATGTCAAAGTACTTCTATTGTCTCTGGTGGGGCCTGAGAAATTTAAGGTCTGTTTTTTTTATGCATGGTTTCTTTTAATGATCTCCCTATTATGAAACTATTCTACTATTTGTTTTACTACCTTTTTCAAAAGAAGATTGTCTGCTGAATATTTATGCCAAAAGCATAGTAGAATTTGAAAGCTTCACCCCTATGTAGTGACAAATGACAATATTTTGGGATCTCTTTTTAAAAAGGTCGCTTCAGTTGAGGTTGTCAAACCGTTGGAGTTTTTTTTTTAATGAAAATAAAAATCAGGATATAAATATGGCAAAAACAGGTTCACCAGATGCGAGACTTTGAATAAAAAACAGGATATTTCTGACTGTGCTAGTCACTCTGTTTCCTTGTGAGTGTTTGAAAAAGTTGTGGATATTGGTTTCTGTAGTGAGATATGTTGTAGTGAGTCCTATTAACATTTTTTGTTCGACTCCTTTCTGGTATTTTGTGGGTTGAGTTTCGATTGTACTCGCTTCCATATTATTTTTTCAATTACAAGTAATTGTTTACTGATTATACCATTAATTAGATAATTAGTTTATTATTATGAAAAGCAAAAAACAAAATAAAAATAACCTCTTAACCCTCTAAATTGGAACTCCTCACCCATTGCAAGGTGTCTTTCAAAGATGAGATCTCAGTTTTGTTATTCACTTTTGAACCAAACAAGCATTTAAACTCAATTTTGCACGGGACAATCCAGCATTTATAAACACATACTGCAATGTATTGATTCTTGTTGCGTGGAACCTCAACTAAAATTTACACTGTTTTAGTGCTTCCTATTCAACGCTCATCTGGCAGGCTTTTCTAAAATCTGACTTAAAGCCATTCATGTTAGTGCATCTGATAGTATAGTGTATGTGATACTTGTGGTACGAGACTGAGCAAAGAGGCTTAATCTAAGGCTTAGTTTGGCGGGGCGGTGGGGCTTCCACGGAAATCACCGCACCGCACGACCGCGCACATTCCTGGAATCCGTGGAGGCGGCGGGGCGGTGAGGTACGCGTGACCGGCGCGTATCCGCCCCGCCAAACGAAGCCTAAGTAAAGCACCGTTCTTTTTCTTTGATACCATATTGAAGATTTTCCACTCATAATAATAAAGGCCCTTAATAGACCTAATTATACTATGAAATTGTCACATGTATTCACACACGAGATATGATACTGAGAATGATAAAAATATAATACTCTCTATATTACAAAAAAAAAAACTCTCCACAATGCATTTGAGAATATAATTTCACATTAAGGAACTCATGTCATTTTTCTGACTCAATATTGATCACGGGCTCCTTCATCCATAATCAATAGTTTTGGGTTTATATGCAAACCTTCTTTCCTTTTATCCCCATATTTTCCAACCCCATTTTTTCTCTCCAAGAATGAGTGTATTTACATAAGCTCTGTAGTATTTTTCTTTCAGCTATCTAGTTTTTCTGAGGGATTCACATTCTTTTTCGCAAGATGATTTTCTCTAAAGTTTCAATTTAGTTTTTTTTCACTCTTCTCCTCTCTCACTGAACTGACTAATTTTTCAGCTATCTAATTCTTCAAAACGGATTGTACTAACATTCCAGCAAAAATGTTCTCCAGCTGCTTCTATTTCCAAGTTACAATTGAATACATTGATGCCATCATCTTATAATATTAATATATGTCTTCTCTTTAAATACTGAACAGCTCATATGGACAGAACTTGACAACAAGCACTTACATTGGGGAAACTTCATTTGCCATTCTTATATGTTTAGTGGGTCTTGTTCTTTTTGCACTTTTGATAGGAAATGTGCAGGTATTGCGCATTTTCTTCCTCGAAATTATTTGTTCGTTCGTAATAGTATTCTGGTTAATCGATTTAGTTTGTTTGTTAGTTAAAATTGATCTTTTGCTGGTTAGACCTATTTGCAATCCAGTACTGTGAGGCGTGAAGAGTGGAGAGTGAAAACAAGAGATATTGAGGAGTGGATGAGACATCGTCAACTGCCTCCGGATTTGCGAGACCGCGTCAATCGGTTTGTTCAGTATAAATGGCTCGCCACGAGAGGTGTTAATGAAGACTCAATTTTGGGATCCTTGCCTTTAGATCTTCGTCGAGAAATCAGAAGGCATCTTTGTCTTAATCTGCTTCTTAGAGTGAGTCTCACTTTTGTGTTTTTGGTCGGTTTTCATGTCAATTTCATTTGGTAAATTATCAAATTTACCGCGATCTGCAGGTCCAATTCTTCTCCGAAATGGATGACCAACTGTTAGACGCGATTTGCGAACGTCTGGTCTTGTCGCTGAGCACCAAAGATACCTACATCGTTCGGGAAGGCGACCCGGTGAACGAGATGCTCTTCATTATCCGTGGCCAGCTCGAGACCTCGACCACCAATGGTGGAAGGTCCGGATTCTTCAACTCCACAACCCTCCGGCCCGGCGAATTTTGCGGCGAAGAGCTTCTCACGTGGGCCCTCACGCCAAAGCCGAGCATCAATCTCCCGCTATCCACCCAGACCGTTCGAGCCCTCAGCGAAGTAGAGGCGTTTGCCCTCCAAGCGGAAGACCTCAAGTTCGTCGCGAATCAATTCAAGCGCCTCCACAGCAAGAAGCTCCAGCATGCCTTCAGGTTCTACTCCCAGCAGTGGAGGTCATGGGGAGCCAGCTTCATCCAGACCGCCTGGAGGAGATACGTCAAGAAGAAGCTGGCCAGGGAATTAGCGAAGCAGGAGAGCCTCTACTACTCGCGGGAGTCCGCCAACGCGATCCCGTTTAATGACAATGCTCCGCTGCTCGCGGAGTACGCAGATGTTGGCGACAGCGCTCTTGGAGACACCACGGAAAGCTCAATACGGCTGGGGACAACGATTCTGGCCTCCAAGTTTGCGAAGAACACGAAGAGAGGAGCGAATCAGAAGCTGAAACGGGACGATCCTGCCTCTCTTATTAACATGAATGTGCCGATGCTGATGATGAAGCCGGATGAACCGGATTTCTCCTTCACCGAGGACAATGTGGAGTGATGGTTCTTAATTCTTTATTTAGTGTAAGCTCATTGTTGTGAACAGAGAGGAGAAGGAATTAGCTCTGATCATCTAAAGTAGCTTTGATGAATGTTTTTTGTGTTTATACACATTTTTGGTATGTTTGGAAGAAATTATGTTTTTTTTTTGTTCTTCAAGATTTGTTTGTTGAAAATGTTTGCCACTAGATACTCATGTGAAGGTCTCCATCTAGTATAATTATTGCATTCATGATTTATGCCAGAGTTTTCATATGCTTCCCAAAAACACCATTTTATGTCTAATTTTGGCGGCGAGGTGGGGGCACATTCAAAAACGTCGTTCTACTCCATCATCAGGCTTAGTTTGTTTACACGTTTCTGCTCCGTTGTAGTCGGGCAACAACGGAAAAAAAAAAAATTTTTGAGGCGGAGTTGTGCTCTGGCGTGGGTCGGCGGAGCCGTGCTCCGGCGAGGGAAGGCGGAACCGTGCTCCGGCGAGGGAAGGCGGAGCCGTGCTCCGGTGAGGGAAGGCGCAGCACGACAGAGCATCCATGGCCGACCTCTGAAATGAGAATGTACAGTATGATTACCGATTAGGATTATTATTATTGTTATACTATATTGTTATTATATACTATATTGTTATTATTAGTAGGATTAGGATTAGGATTATTATTATTGTAATTATTATTAAGATTATGATTGTTATTTTTATTATCATTATTATATTATGAATTTATGATTATGATATTGATTAGTATTATTATTATTAAATTAAATTTATAATAAATATTAATTATAATTAAATGTAACAGAAATGTCACCGCTGTTTTACCAAACTGTTTTGTCATTTTGAATAGTTCCATTTCAACAGCTCCATTTTCAAAGCTCCATTCCCACGACTCCTTTTGTCACCCTAAAACCCTAAACAAACTGACCCTCAACCACCTCCACCCTAACAAGCCTCCATGTCATTCTTATATTTTCTTAATTTTCAATATCATTGCATAATTATAGTTTATGCCCATTTAGAGTCAAAATTACAAAAACTGCCCCTATGAGTTAGATTGGTCTTTCGTGCAATATTAAAGCTACCTAAAATATCCTTGCAGTTTTTAAAAAATAAACTCTTTCATCAGCGGTCTGGCATGGAGGAGAGAATTTTTTTTTGTATGTGCGGCGTTTTAGGTGATGGTGCGCGACAATATTTTTAGTTGAAATTACAACTATATATAATTGTATTAATAGTTATATTTACAGTAGTAAAAACGTATGTAATTTACAATTGTAATTATATTTTAAAAAATCACTTTTTAACACGTGTATTTTCAGACCGTAACATATACATATGAGATCTTAAAGGGGTCATAAAAATACTTAAATTACTATTCTTTGATTTATTTTTTTAAAAAAACTATAGTTTGGGCTAAAAATACAGTCCACACACAGAAAAGTAAAAACGTTACACGTATATAAAATTTTTTTTTAGATATAAATTTAAATCAGTCTATGTCGGTCTCAAGCCTGGATGAAAAATGGTGAGGGTTGTGTTAGATAAACGGCCAGCGTAAAAATTAGTCACCCTTATGAATATGGATCATTTGAGAAATTGTGCAAAAACTAGGTTGTTCCCCTTAAGGAACGCATCGCATGGTCTGAATGTGGTATCTTGGCAAGGACCGTTGCATCTCCAGGACTTGGGTGTAGTGTTAGATTTGCAAAAGTCTCCATCGTATGGTTCGACTGCGGCATCTTGGCAAGAACCGTTGCACCTCCAATAGGACTTGGGTGTAGTGTTAAATAGCCAAAGTCTTCACATATTAGACGTTTTGGGGAAGTATGTCGTAGAAATTGTGATCGACTTAGATTTGGAAGTTGAAATATAGATATGCTTATGGGGAAAGTGATGGAAGTAGTGGATACAATGATTAGGAGAATAATAAATATTTTATGTCTGCAAGACACTAGATGAGTGAGTGAGAAAACTAAATTTTTAGATAATTCAAGTTTTAAATTATGCTACACAGGAAAAAAAACAAGCAGTGAAGTAGGTATTATTGTGGATATTACTTAGAAGGATGAAATTGTTGGGGTAAGTAGAAAATGTGATAAAATCTTACTCTTAAATTAGTCATAGAAAAAACTATTAATGTGAACAGGACTTATGCGCCACAAGATGGATTAAGTGAGGCTATTAAAGTGCAATTTTGGGAAGACTTGGATGATTTAGTAAGAAAAATCTCACAAACAGAGAAGATTTTCATAGGAGGGGACTTAAATGAACATATAGAAAAGAAAAATGTATATTACACAGCCGTTCATAGAGGATATGAATATGAAGAAATGAATGAAAAAGGACAAACCATTTTAGACTTTGTCGTAGAACGAACTAATTGTATCAAATATTTTTTTCATAAAAAAGGGAAAACATTTAATTATGTTTAAAAGCGGACCAAATAAATAACAAATTGATTATTTTACAACTCATAAAATGGATAAAATGATTTGTAAGTATTGCAAAGTCATAGCAGGAGAAAGTTTGACAACACAACATAAGTTAATGGTGTTAGATGTACAAATTAAATATAATAAATTTAAGACAAGAACAAAAATGTTGCAAAAAATTTGGTGATAGAACTTGAAGATAGAAAAACAGACTGCTTTCAAAAAGGTAATTACGGAACAACTAGTTGATAACCCTTATGTTGATCTTAATATCTCATGGAAAGTTATGTCTTCACATTTAAGAATAAGTGAAAGAACGTACTTGAAGTATCAAAAGGTCATGTGCCCCCAAATAAAGAATCTTGGTGGTAGAAAGAGCATGTGCAAGACAAAGTGAGGGTAAAGAAGGTCAGCTATAAATCACTCGACGCTTGTAGGAATGGCGAAAACTTAGCCAGGTATAAAGTCGCCAAAAAAGAAGCTAAATAGACAGTAAGTAAAGCAAGAAGTCAAGCTTATGAAAAATTTTATAAGCGACTTGATACTAAAGATGAAGAGCGTGACATATATAAAATTATTCGAGTTAGAGAAAGAAAGACGAGATTTAAGTCAAGTAAAATACACAAAGGATGAGACCGATACAGTTTTGACGGTTGATGTAGATATTAAAGAGCGATGAAAAAGATACTTTTATCAACTCTATAATGAAATAAAGGACAATGAATTGAATTTGGAAGAGTTAAGTAAATCAGAGAAGTATAAGAACATAACGTTTTATCGTAAAATTCAAGTATCATAGGTAAAAGATGTTCTAAATAAGATGAAAAATGGAAAGGCAGTGGGGCCAGACGATATAACCATCGAAGTATGAAAATGTCTAGAAAATAAACGAATTTTGTGGCTTATATGTTTTTACAATAAGATACTGAAGTCAAAGAGTATGTCAGATCAATGGAAAGAAAGTGTTTTGGTACCTTTGTATAAGAATAAAGAGGATATACAAAATTGTGTTAATTACTGAAGAATTAAATTGATGAGCCATACTATAAAACTATGGGAATGAGTAATAGAAAAAAGATTAATACGAGAGACTAATATCTCAAAGAATCAATTTGGATTCATGCCAGGGAGGTCGACCATGGAAGTTATACATCTCTTGAGGAGACTCACTGACAACTATCGAGAAAGAAAACAAAATTTACATATGTTGTTTATTGATCTTGAGAAGGCTTATGATAGAGTTCCAAGAGAGATCTTATGGAGAGTCTTAGAAAAGAAAAATGTAAATATATCATATATTAACACAATCAAAAATATGTATACAAATTCAGTGACAAGGGTGAGGACATCTGGAGGATTAACACATGAATTCCCTATCACGGTTGGCTTACATCAAGGTTCAGCTTTAAGCCCTTATCTCTTTATCATTATCTTAGATGAGCTTACCAGAAATATCCAACAAGCAATACCTTGGTGCTTATTGTTTGCGGATGATATCGTTTTGGTTGATGAGACACGCGAGGGTGTAAACGCAAAACTTGAGTCTTAGCGAGATACTTTAGAAAAGAAGTGGTTTAGGTTGAGCAGGGCAAAGACGGAGTATATGGAGCTTAAATTTAGCAGTACAAGAAGGACAGATGACTTTGTTATTAAGTTGGGTGATCAAGACATTTCCCGTAGTGAGTATTTTAAATATCTTGGATTGATAGTTCAAAAAGGCTGAGGTATTGATAAAAATGTGACACATAAAATCCAAGCAGGTTGGTTGAAGTGGAGAGGCGCGTCAGGGATCTTATGTGATTGTAAAGTACCACTAAAACTTAAGGGCAAGTTTACCGTACTGCAATTAGACCTGTGATGCTCTATGGTTCTGAGTGTTGGGCAGTGAATTGTGTACATGAGCAAAAAAATGAGAGTTGCGGAGATGAGAATACTTAGGTTGATGTGTGGGCACACGAGATTGGATAGAATTAGGAATGAAAGTATCATGGATAAGACAGGGGAAGCACCAATTTGCTGAGAAGATGCGAGAAGCTCGTCTAAGATGGTTTGGACACGTACAAAGGAGACCAATAAAGGCACTTGTTAGGCGTTGTGAGAGTCTAGTCACTAGGCATGCATGTTAAACAAGGGATGGGTAGACCATAAAGACTTGGAATGAAACTGTAAGGAAAGACATGATGTACTTACGCATTAGTGAGATTATGACAAGAAATAGGGCACAATGGCGACAAAGGATCCATATAGCCGCCCCTACATTAGTGGGATAAAGTCTTGAGTGTCGTATAGAAAGAGATGAGAGATCGAGAGGGGGCAGGGGTCTGAGAGAAGGAAAGAGAAAGATAGGGGCCGGAGGGGAGAGTGAGGGCCATCCAAAAATTCTTTATTGTGGGAGAGAGAGAGAGAGAGTGGGAAGAGAAAGTGTCATCCATCATTTAATTATTTGTATAAATTTAAATTTTTATTAATATAAATCTTTATAAAATTATTATGTGTTCTTAATCATTATTAAAAAAATTGCGAGCGGCGAGCGCGGCGTGGTCGAGGTAGTGTCAGGGCCGAGGTATTGTTGCGGTTGAGGTACTGTCGTGATTGGTCGTTGGGGCAGAGCCCCGTATCTATCACTCGTGTATGTATTAAAATGAAAAACTTAGAGTTAAAATGGTTCAATTCTAAAATATGACCAAGTCATGCATGAGCTCTTCGATTTGCATATCTATGGTCTAACAAATAGACTAAGACAAAATTAAAATAATATATATGTAGTTGTTTGTAAAATATAAGTAGAGCGTGATGGTAATTGTAATCAGAGTCACTCAAGTGACAGCCAGCCAATGTATATACATAAGTATTGTGTGTCTATACAATTATTTAGTGTGATGTTATATATATATCATATATACAAACTCAAATTTTGATTTTTTTGAGGGGTCTTTTCTACTATATACAAATCAAATTAATATCACTCTCCTCCTGTCCTCCAAAAAAATCATTTTCCTCATTTTTTCTTCTGCAACCCTAACTGCTACTCGCTCCTGTGTGAAAGGCAAACCACCTGATCCCGTCTTCCTTGCTTGATCCAAGCTCGTTGGTGGTCAATGTCCCCTGATAAATCATCGGCGAGCACTCCAGTGGCCTTCTTCAAGGTCGGCGAACCTCCCTTGTACAACGATGGTGGCGGAAATAGGATTCCGAACGGTTGCGAGGTTGATCTTTCCCCTCAGAATAAGGTATTCAAAACCTCAACTGCAAGCTTTTTTCCTCCCTCTGTCTTCTTCAAGCTCGATTTTGGGTCGGGATTTTTGGGACACAATCATGAATCTGTGCATCCGTTGGGCACTTGTGATTTATTTTTGTTGACTGTGAGCATCCACCTAATGTTTTTAGGTCATGAGTTTAGTGATTAATATTTACTATTTTTTGCATATTCTTGTAGGATCAATTATTAGCAATTGGAGCAATGTAGTCGAATAATGTGGAGGTTCCTTTGTCTATATGCCGGAATATGGTATTGTATTCTACCCGAAAATGTTCATTCATGTTCATTATATTGCTTGCGCACCTGATAGTTATTCCGTATTTTTGTTAAATTTTTCATGTAAATGTGACTTCATTCTTTCAAACAAACATGTTCAACATGATTTAAATCATTTTTGTAATGTTTGCTAATATAATATGTTCAACATGTTATTCTAATATAATAGTAATTGATGGCTTATAAAAAAAATTGATTTTTTTTATTTTTGCATTTATCTGTATGTAACAATGTGGTTTACATATAACCAATTTTGAATTAATGTGATTTGTATAAACAATAGTTTGTATATAACCAAATATGATTTATATAGAATATCACCCATTATTTATATATGTGTTTAAAATTACCTACATAACATAGTACGAAAATTATAAATATTTATATATTTATTGCACTCACTATAATATAATATATAATAGATAAATTATTAATTTCCAGCATTTTCTTATCATCTCCAGTGATTTGGGTCCCTATTGTTATTATTATTATTATTATTTGTATATAAAATAATAATGAATGAAAAATACTAAATAGTCAAATTTCCACCTTTAAATAGATATTATATATCTTTGATAGCCTTGCAGCTCGTATTCCTCTTGCATGCAAATGTCTCTTATAAATTGAAAATTAAAAAAAGACAAAATTAAATCATTTAATTGTATATAGGGTTATTACCGGGAGTTGCTAGAGATACACTCATTTATATCTATGACAACTTCTTTATCACGGATACAACTTCTTTATTTGAGATACATTTACCTTTTTCACATGACATAATGTGGTTGAGATAAATGAGTTATAACCGGGGCCCTGGATGCAAATTTTTTGCGATTTATTGGGAGCACTCCTTGAAGTTTGCATAATTACATCTTGCATCCCTTTAACTTTTAAAATTACAATCACCAGGTTTACTGCAAGGACAAATGAGGTATTTTGTGCAAGAAGGTCTTCGTAATTTTGAAAGTTAGAGAGGTGCAAGTTGTAATTACACAGATTTCGAGGGGAGGTCCCAATAAATAATTATATATACATGTGGTTATATATATATATATATATATATATATATATATATATATATATATATATATATATATATATATATATATATATATATTTATATATATATATATATATATTTATATATATATACTATCTTAAAAATATATATGTTGGTCTGCCAATAGCGTGAGTTCGAAAATAGGGGGAAAAACAAGGGCCGTCGGATTAAGATCTTTTGATTCAAAACCGTTAGATCTGGGGCTGCAAATAGCGAATTTGGTTTGCAATTAAAAAAAACCCAAAAAACCCACTTCTTTCTCTCTCCACAAACCCGATCACCCAAATCGCCCCCCCCCCCCATTTTCACGGTCTCCTCCACCGCCGGCGCGGAGCCGCCGGCGGCCTGACCGGAGACCGCCGGCAGGTTCGCCGGGAGCAGGCGAACCTGTCGGCGGTCTCCGGTCAGGCCGCCGGCGGTGGAGGAGACCGTGAAAATGGGGGGGGGGGCGATTTTTTATTTTTTAAATTATAAAAAATTAAATATAAAATATATTTTAAATGTAAATTAAAGTACATTAAAATTTAAAAAGTAAAATTTATATTATAAAATAGGTGTCACATCGGCTCGGGGGGCGAGCAGAGCCCGCCGGGGGGTAGGGGTAGGGGTGGGGGCGGGCGGAGCCCGCCGTCGCCGGCCGGGTACTGTGGCGCGTGGTCATCGGCCGAAGGCCCGTGCCTGTCGCTCGTGTGTGTGTGTGTGTGTGTGTGTGTGTGTGTGTGTGTGTGTGTGTGTGTGTGTGTGTGTGTGTGTGTATATATATATAACAATATACATATCTTGAGTCACGACAAACTTTAATTTTTAAACATTAGATCTGCATCAAACAAATCCTACGGTTGATAAAGAGGGTGGAGGAGAGACAGAGAGGGAGAGAGATGGTGAAAGGGAGAGGAGAAAGGGGCTGAGATAGGGGGAAGAGAGAGAGGGAGAGACAAAGGGAGAGAAATGGGGTGAAACACCCTCATCCATCGCATAGCATATGATAAAAGGTCTGGTCGGGGCCCGACGCCATATACCACGGACAGGTAAGGAGATTACAAGTTGTCTAACTCAAGTTCAAGTAGAAACGCGTTCTATCACAAAGCATTCTAGCGGAAGCATTTTGATTTAAGAACTCACACATAATGAGAATGTCCACTACATAAAAGGAATGACACAACATACACATATATTATATCACATGTTTCAGTCGTAGTCTTATTACAACTGTTTCATATACAACAAGTGGTTTCATACATCGGCACGCAGGCCGACCACACATGAAAACAGTAAATATTCATTTTTTGGCCTTCGAGAGCCAGCCAACAGCAGCACATGGGCTTCAACCCGCTATTTTTCACTTGGCTCTCCAGCACCTACACAAAATGGCCCACCAAAACGTGGTAAACAAAGCAACGGTCAGCATTTTGCTGACCCATTTATAATGATCTCACCCCTTACTCGGGGCAGCATTTCTTCATCCCTGCAAACAAGGCATAACATATATATAGTGGAAACAACAAAGTGCATCTAAGCACCATTCACCACAGACGTTGGCCCAACGACCACACGCCCCGTACACTCATGACACATTTTTGGTGTACCGGACTCCCTCGTGTAACACCACTGTTCAGAGGTTCATGACTTAACGGTAACTTTGTCATTCAGAGATACTTAACTTGACGACTATGTCGTTCAGAGGTACTTAACTTGACGACCAACTGTCCATTCAGAGGTACTTAACTTGACGATCCAGTCGTTCAGAGGTACTTAACTTGATGGCACAATAGTTGGCCTTCGCGGCTCAACTCATCACAAGCCACACGGCTTTGTCCATTTTGGGCTGGCACCCGCCACAAGCTAGGCAACTTAAGCACACAGATTTACATACAATGGCCCCCAAGTCTCTTAAAGACAGGCCTCATAACACAAGCTCACAGGGAGCTATCGCCGGTAATATTCACTATCGCCCGGTGACATCAACAGGTTACAAAACCGTGATCTTTCCTGGGTATTTTCCTGGAAATACTTCCAGTACTTTGATGCAGCCTCCTGCACACCCTTGACTCCGGACTTTACATGTACATCACACGCATATCCTCGGAGTCTTCTCCGGCATGCAAACATAAAACATCACCAATGCAGACCAACCTGTCCAAATGGGCTTCTCACAACATGCATATTTCGTACTCTACATTTCTGAATCTATATGTAGGAAAATATGGGTATCAAACCGATCTACCCATTGAAATCCACCCTTTTTCACCTTTTGGTGAGGGGATCCATGCAAGTATGCATATTGAGGACTTCAATTTTCCGGGAGAAACTCGTTACCCTTGAAGTTCTCTTCGGAGCCATGATACAGCTTTTCTACGTGGATGAAAATGAGCGCCTCACTTTCCCCTTCGCGAATCTAGCTTCAGATCTTGATTCCAGTCACAAGATCTACTCCAGTAACTTCAGCAAGCCCTAGCTCCAGCCGAGAGTTCTCTACTCCAGAACTGGAACACAAGGAAGAGAGAGAGAGAGAGAGAAGGAAATAATGATTTCCTCATTCCAATCCCTCTGCATAAGTGGTCTCTGGTTTCACCCCAGCCATACGATAAAATCATCAAAACACAACAACGGCTCGGGTTTAAGCTGAAAAGTCACCCACATCTTACTGGCCGCTCACCAGCCATCTGACACGAGTCACCGCTCGGCCATATCTTCATTTTTCGACAAATAGTCGAACGGGGCTGATTTCGTCGAACGAACTTCGTAGATCGGAAGTGAGTTCGTCGAATGGGCTTTAGTCCGTCGAACGAGATTGATTTCACCTAGCAGGCCATAATCATCGAACTCTGCTCGACGGTCGACATTTTTGTCGAGCTCCGCTCGACGATTTTTGTCGAGCTCTGGTAGACTTTTATCATGTTCTCTCCAACTCCTTTTTGGGGTGTTACAATCTTCCCCTCCTTACAGAAATTTTATCCTGAAATTTGCATACAGCACTCAGAACACAGTAACAAATATGTTACAACATACATTTTCTTCAACAAAAAATGTTACAACATTTTATGCAGACAACTCGGGAAACTCAGCACGCATGATTTGCTCACACTCCCATGTTAGCTCCTCACGGCCACAGTTGTCCCACCTGAGCTTGATCATCCCAATTGTCTTGTTATGCAGTTGCTTAACTGTCTTATCCTCGATCTAAATGGGCCTAACCTTCGTCGTTAGCCCAAATTCGACCGGTACGTGATCATTCGCATTCATTTGAGCTGGATCTTTCATGGCTTTTTGAAGCACTGATATGTGGAACACATCATGCAATCCACTCAATTCTACCGAAAGAGCTAGCTGATAGGCAGCTTCTCCAACTCGTTCCACCACTTCAAACGGACCAAGATACCTTGAACTCATCTTTTTCAAGCGATGAATCCTGGATACGCACTTGAATGGCTTGATCTTTAAGTATACTCAATCGCTCACCGCAAATTCCACGTTTTGGTGTTTGGCATTGTAATATTTCACTTGCCTATCTTGGGCCATCACTAGCCTCTCTCGAATAGAGCGTATCGTCGAATTAGCCTCCTCAACTTCCTTACGCTTATACAACTTAGACTCGCCTGTTTCCGCCCAAGCCAACGGTGTACGATACTTCCTACCATACAAAGCTTCAAAAGCCACCATATTTATACTAGCCTAATAACTATTATTGTAGGTGAACTCTACCATATAGAGATGGTCTTCCCACCTCTTCATGAAATCCAAGGCGCACATTCAGAGCATATCCTCCATCGTTCTATTGGTCATCTCAGTATGGTCATCCGTTTGAGTATGAAAGGTCATACTGAACTTTAATTTTATCCCCAACAATTAGTGGATTAGGCTCCAATCATTCGAAGTGGAGCGCTAGTCTCGATCACTTACGATGCTACGGGGCACACCGTGCAGTCGTACAATTTGTTCAACATAAAGCTTAGCCAAGACTTCCACTGAATCGTCCCGCTTGTTTGGAATGCAGTGTGCCACTTTAGTCAACCGGTCCACGATCACCCAAACATAATCAATCCCGCGTTGCAATCTCGGCAAACCGTGCGCGAAATCCATCGAAATGTCGTCAAACTTCCATTCTAGAATATGTAACGACTTCAGGAAACCTCCATGCTTCTGGCACTCAGCTTTTACTAAGGCGCAAGTCTAACACTTTGCCACGTAGTGGGCTATATATTTCTTCAGACCTGACCACCAGAACAATTTCTTCATGTCCATGCATATCTTTGTGCTCCCTAGGTGAATTGAGTACTTCATAAAGTGAGTTTCATACATCAATTCTTCCCTTAGCTTACCCATATTCGGGATGCACAAACGATCACCTTTCCGCAAAAGTCCATCATCCTAAGAGAATTGGGCATTTGACCCATCTACTGCATATCGTTGCAGGCTTTCATCAAGTTCCGCTGTCCGTCGAACCCTGTCCGCAAGGTCATATTGTACCTCCGTCCAGTTCAGGCATGCATCTGCAGTAACATTCTTATCCACACAAGAGATGTCTAAGGCCTTCAACTCCTGATTATATGTCCATCATGCATCTACAACCAACTTGCTCTTGCCGGAGTCCTACGACTCAGGGCATCTGCGACCACATTTTTCTTCTCGGGAGTATAATGAATCTAGAATGTGTAGTCCTTGAGGAACTCCATCCACCTACGTTGTCGCATATTTAGATCGTTCTGGTCCAACAGATATTTCAGGCTCTTATGGTTCGTGAAGATATTAACTTTCACGCCATATAAGTAATGACGTCACAGTTTAAGTGCAAATATCACCGCCGCCAACTTCAAGTCATGGACGGGATAGTTTCGCTCATGCACTTTCAACTGGCGTGAGCCGTAAGCGATCACCTTTCCAAACTGAAGAAGATCGCAGCCTAAGCCGCTCCCTGATGCATCACTATAAATTTCAAAGCCGTCTGAACCATATGGCGATATCAAAATTGGCGTCGTGGTCAAGCAACTCTTCCGCTCTTCAAAAGCTTGCGCGCACTCTGGCGTCCAAACGAACTTTTGATCCTTCCTCGTTAGTGTGGTAAGAGGCAAGACTATCTGCGAAAAGTTCTCTACGAAGCGTCTGTAGTAGCCCGCTAGTCCAAGGAAACTCCTGACTTTGGCTACAGAAGACAACACCGGTCATGCTCGTATCGCAACTATCTTTGCAAGATCCACTGCAATGCCCTCTCCACTAACCACATGGCCAAGAAAGACCGCTAATGACAGCCAGAACTCACATTTTGAGAACTTGACATTGAGCTTATTTCTTCCCAGGGTGTGCAACACCGGCCGTAAATGGTTTGTATGGTCTTTTTCAGACTAAGAGTGCACTAATATATCGTCAATAAAGACGATTACAAACAAATTCAAGTACTCTCAAAACGTTCGGTGCATTAGTTCCATGAATACTGATGGCGCATTTGTTAGCCCAAACGACATTACAGTGAACTCATAGTGACAATAGCGTGTCCCAAACGCTGTCTTGGGAATATCACATTCCTGAATCTTCAATAATAGCCAGACTTCAAGTCTAGCTTCGAGTAAACAGTGATCTCACTAGCTGATCGAACAAGTCATCAATCTGTGGAATCGGATACTTGTTCTTTTTCGTCAGCCTGTTCAACTCTTGATAGTCAATGCATAGCCGCAAGCTTCTGTCCTTCTTTTTCACAAATAGGATCAGAGCGCTCCAAGGTGACATACTTAGGCGTATAAAGCCTTGCTCCAGCAACTCTTGCAATTGAACCTTTAGTTCTGTCATCTCCTTAGGCGCAACACGATATGGCGAGCGGGCCACAGGTTTCGCACCAGGCACCAACTCAATAGCGAAGTCCATCTCGCGTTGGGGCGGTAACCCCAGAAGATTCTTAGGAAACACATCAGCATACTCGGATACAATAGGAACATCACTCATACTGGGCTTCCGCTCAACAGCCTCCAGCAGTGTGAAGAATAACTCTGCGTCCTTCCAAACTACCTTGACTACTTAGACAGCAGGCAGCAATGTCTTACTCGATCCTCGCATACCGGCGAATTTAGTCTCTCGTTCAGTATTCTGCCCCGGTGTGACTTCCTTAGAGTTGCAATCTATATAGGCATGCTGCTCCGAGAGCCAGTCCATACCAAAGATTACATCAAACTCCGATATCGGGAGCACAGATGCTTCCAACCCAAAATCTTGACTTCCTATCTACACCTCAACACAACAAGCTCGATCTGCGCGCATTAAGCACCTGTTAGGTAGCAGCACATTCACTCGATCTGTCATTGTAAACGAAGGCACTCTGATACGCCCTACAAAGCCCTCCGACAGAAGAGAATGAGAAGTTCTCGTATCATATAGTGCTCTCGCTGGATGTTCCGATATCAGGACAAAGCCTGTTACGACATCACTTTGTTTTATGGCCTCCTGTTGGCCAAGATTATAGACTCGAGGTTGCGCTTGGGATGCGGTTGATTCCACCATTGTCTTCCCTTTTTCAGCATAATACGTACCCATCTTTTTCTCCCCTTTTGGAGGGCCACTCAAGCAGTCTCGGGCGATATGACCCACCTTTCCACATGTATAACATGTGGGCGGACCTCTCCCAGATGTTGCTCCAGACCAGGAGAAGAAGGAGCCAGTATAGAAGTTTTAGGCTTCTTTTTCCACCGTCAAAACCCAGACTTTGGCGAACTAGGTACTTTGAACTCTGTCTTTTTCTCTGCCAAGTCATTCTTACGCTGCACATGTTTCATGTCCAGCTCGAGGGAAGGGGATGTATTGACCAAAGTAATAAAATCATGTGTCATTGGTCCTGAGAGAGGCAACCGCATGTCATCTCCCAGCCCTTCATAGAACCAATTTTTTTGCATTCCTCATCTGCAAACGTAAAGCCTGCATATCTTCCCAATTGTGTAAACTCGTGCAAGTAGTCGTCCACCTACCTCTTGTCTTGAGTTAACCTTTGAAATTGGTTCTCCATCGCAATCCGCTGTGCTGATGGAATGTATCTTGCCAGAAAACACCTTGAGAACTCCTCCATTGAGATCTCAATCAATGGTCGACCAGCAAACTGGTTCAGCTCCATCTCATCCCACCAAAGTCTTGCCTCACCATCCAACAGTAATGTAGTCACGATGACTTTTTTCCACTCTTCCATTTTTGTTGCCTTCAGAACCCTCTTTATTCTTGAGAGCCAATCTTCGGCTTGTGTCGAGGTCCCAGTACCCATAAACACAGGGGGATTGAAACTCATCACGTGTTTCAATTGCTTCTCTGTTGCTCGCCTTGCGGCTACTAGCTCAATGACCACTTGTCTCACCGCTACGCGCTCCACTACGCCAACCGGTTCCTGGACCATCACAAGAATAGGATGTTATCTCTAACCTCCAGGTTGCGCATTGATTATTACGAACACAACTTCAGTAACCAACCGTATAGTTTCCACATAAGGAGGTGTTGGCACCTCATTTGGTGCACTACTCTCCATCGTGTGTTGGGGTTCTTGATGTCCCACACCACTTCTACTTGCCTACAATGTGAAACACACAAATAAGCAACTGCAAATATTATCAAAAGCAATCACATGAACATACCAGTTCCACAAACATATGTATTTTCATTCATAAGTGGACATTCATGAGTTCATTATTGTTATAACGGTAGCGCACATACACGTGCTTACCACCCCTTAAAAGAATTCGACCACAAATTCAAATAAGAAAGACCGAGAATTGAATCTGATAGCAATTTTGTAACGCCCCCATCCGTCACATAGCATATGACAGAAGGTCCGGCCGGGGCCCGACGCCATATACCACGGACATGTAAGGAGATTACAAGTTGTTATCAAACTCAAGTTCAAGTAGAAACACGTCATACCACAGAGCATTCTAGCGGAAGCATTTTGATTTAAGAACCCACACACAATGGGAATGTTCACTACACAAAAGGAATGACACAACATACACATATATTACATCACATGTTTCGGCCATAGCCTTATTACAACTGTTTCATATACAACAAGTGGTTTCATACATCGGCGCGCAGGCCAGCCACACATGAAAACAGTAAATATTCATTTTTGGACCTTCGAGGGCCAGCTAACTGCAGCACATGGGCTTCAGCCCACTACTTTCAACTTGGCTCTCCATCACCTGCACAAAAGGGCGCACCAAAACGTGGTAAATAAAGCAACGGTCGGCATTTTGCTGACCCGTTTATAACGATCTCACCCCTTACTCGGGGCAGCATTTCTCCATCCCTGCAAACAAGACATAGCATATATATATATATATATATATATATATATATATATATATATATATATATATATATATTGGCAACAACAAAGTGCATTTAAGCATCATTCACCACAGACGTTGGCCTAACGACCACACGCCCCATGCACTTAGGGCACATTTTTGGTTTACCGGACTCCCCCGTGTAACACCACCGTTCAGAGTTCCATGACTTAACAGTAACTTTGTCATTCAGAGGTACTTAACTTGACAACTACATCGTTTAGAGGTACTTAACTTGACGACCAACTGCCCATTAGTAGGTACTTAACTTGACGACTCAGTCGTTCAGAGGTACTTAGCTTGATGGCACAATAGTTGGCCTTCACGGCTCAACTCATCACAAGCCACACGGCTCTGTCCATTTTGGGCTGGCATGTAACACCCCAGTTTTGCAAGAGAGTCAGTGTGCGGTTCTGGAAAATTTTGGGTTTCTGGCAGGAGGCACACGGCCTGCGACACGTGCGTGTCGCAGGGCGTGTCGAGGCCGTGTCGACACTCGACCCAAGTGTCGACACTTTCTCTCGACAAAGTGTCGAGAGTGGGGCACACGGCCTGCGACACGGGCGTGTCGCAGGGCGTGTCGAGGCCGTGTCGACACTCGACCCAAGTGTCGACACTTTCTCTCGACAAATTGTCGAGAGTGGGGCACACGGCCTGCGACACGGGCGTGTCGCAGGGCGTGTCGAGGCCGTGTCGACACTCGGCCCAAGTGTCGACACTTTCGCTCGACAAAGTGTCGAGAGTGGGGCACACGGCCTGCGACACGGGTGTGTCGCAGGGCGTGTCGAGGCCGTGTCGACACTCGGCCCAAGTGTCGACACTTTCGCTCGACGAGTGTCGAGACTGGGGTACACGGCCTGTGACACGGGCGTGTCATAGGGCGTGTCCCGCGTGGTCGACGATCTTCGCTCGACGTTTTTCGCGGTGTCAACACAAAGCCTGTCGACGGGTGTCGAGACTTGGCACACGGCTTGGGACACGGGCGTGTCCCAGGTCGTGTCACCTCTCGGGTTGGTTTCGGGGCCGTGTCGTTGGAGGCACACGGCAGGCCACACGGCCGTGTCACTGGGGACACGGGCGTGTCGGATTGAACACGGGCGTGTCGGATGCCCGTGTGCGGTTCCAGGCGCGTCGAATTGAGACGGCGAATGAGGCACACGGCCCTGGACACGGGCGTGTGCCAGGCCGTGTTCGGCCCAGTTTTTCTATTTTCCAGGCGAATCGTGGCCACTCTTTTCTGGTTTTGGGATCTAACGGTTCAGGCCAACTCTTGGGAAGTTAAGTCCGATTTTAGGGTTGTAGACCCTCATTGTTTTCCAAGTCTTCTCTTTCTAAGTTCTTGAGAGAAACTAGAGCAAGGAGGAAGAAGAAGAAGGCCTTGGGCTGTAGGAAGGGTTTCGGTGCTCCAAATCGTGAGCCGAGTCCGGATCCGTGAAGCTTAGATCATTGCGAAGATTTCCATCCGGCCATTTTTGCCATGGCAAGGAAGAGGAGTCGGAAGGTAACGACATCTCTCCTCTCGGTCTTTAGGATGCACGTTTTTAGCATCGCTTTCTTCTAGATTTTGGGCACCAACCACTCGAATGAGAGGTGTTTTGGTTGCCAAAATTCAAGAGGAACCTCCGGGTCGATTGAGTCCGTCCCCGGCATATTTTGCATTAGAGATCCGCTTCGCTAGTGGATTAGGCATGGTGGGTGAAGCCGTAGTCGCGACTGTTAGTCCGACTCGGTGATGTTGCATACGAACTTAGGGATTCGTAGAGATTCCGTTGCGGCAAGACGTCGTTTGTGATGTGGGGGTGTTCCCCTTTTGTTTGAAAGAGTACGTGTAGTCGGAACCGGACAAGGTTAGCTCCTCGTGGCGGCAGATGGTTTCCTTGAGGGACAAGGTTAGCTCCGTATGAGTTGGAGATGGTTTCCTTGGTGGACAAGGTTAGCTCTGCACGAGTTGGAGATGGTTTCCTTGGTGCGCGGGAACGCTGCAGTACAAATGAGGGATTATGGTGATTTTAGTCTTGGATTGTGATGTGCCAAGGCATGGCTATGTCTCCGTGGTCAGCTGGCTATCCCGTGACATGTGCGTCATGTGTGGAGAGTGTCCCGGCGAGACTAGTCCTCTTCTGTGAGACTGACGAGAATGCCAAGCTTGGGGCAAGCCCGGGCAATGAGGCCATGAGCGGGTGGGGTCCAGCAGGGCTTCTTAGAATCGGTCAGTCTGTGTTTGTTGGAATCCTGACATGAGACGTCAGAGCTTGCAGGCAAGCCCGGGGCTAAGCCCACGAGCGGGTGGAGCCTTGGCAAGAATTCCATGTGGCGGCCTGTGCGCCGTTTGAGGGAGTTGTGTCTCCCTCATTGTTTGCGGCTTTATGCTAATGGGGAAATGTGAGTACCCAAATGATGTGATGTTGTGTTAGTTGCATACGCAGTAGGGTGCCTTGGGCGAAGCCCGAGTGTTGCATACATGTTGCATAGTAGGCCCTTTTATTACATGCTCAACCAGTAGAGAACGTGTTTGATGATTGAGACATCCAAGCCTGTTTTAATGCTTTTCTATTTATAGATGATATTATTGCATACGAAGTGCTGACTTGCAGGTTGGAGGGTTCCCCGGGGTCCGTTAGGGGCGGCCGGGAGGAGATGTGTTGTTACACAGTTGGAGGTCAGCCTTTGCTGACCCACGTTACTCATAATGTTTTCAGGGCAAGGATCGCATGCAGAAGCTAGTACGCCGGCCAGAAAGGCCTAAGCCCCATGAAGTGTTTTTCCCTCTTTTGTAGCACTGCAGTTATGATGATGTTTGTTTGAGACTATTTTGTCCGACTTGCATGCCGAGGTAGACTAGGAGTGCTGAGCACATTCATGTTTGATGTACTATTTGTATTATGACTCTTTTGGACATTTGATGTTAGGCCTTAAGGCCATTTGTTTACTCTTTAGTGGTGGATAACTTCTAGTCCTGTTTCGTTTCCGCTGTGTTGTGCAAGTGTTTTGAGTTTGGGTAGTTATATTAACTTATAATACTAAAGCTGTGCCGTCCGTATGTTGTGGGGCCCCGGCCGGACCCATATTATACGTTCATTACAGGGGAGGTGTTACAATTTGGTATCAAAGCGAGGTTTGATTCAAGGTTAGTGCGTAGAGAAGTTATCCACATAAGAGTAACGCGGGACCGTGAGTGTCCTTATGTTTTAGTCCTGAGATTGGAGACTAATCCCTTATTTCTTGTTTTCCTAAAGAGTGCAAGCAACGAGGCGGGCACTTCAAGAGCAAGGGATGATCTCTCGGCGAGCAGTGCTACTGCTCCAGGCCTTTTGGGCACGGGTGTAAACCCGGCCGACTTCTGCCGTATGCTTGCAGAAGCGATGGTGGCAGCCCAAGCGGCGGCTGCAGCCTAGGTAGCAACCTCTGCTACACCGGACACGGCGACAGCCGTGCTAGGTGGAGAAGCCAGGCGAGTGGAGCCTTTGGCAGAAAGGGTGGTGGTAGGACATGGAGACCGACACATGAAGTATTTCCTGAGTTTCCATCCCCCGTCTTTCAAGGGTGTTGGAACGCCAACGGATGCGGAGGATTGGTGGGTTTGTATTCAAGAACTGTTAAGGGCGGCAGAGACGCCAGAGGAAAAGAAAGCTGAGTATGCGGCATTCATTTTGGAAGGAGACGCCAAGTTGTGGTGGGTGAGCCTTAGTGGCCGCCAGTTCCCTGGACGCACCCCGTCGGTGGAGGAATTTGGGGACGCTTTTCTAAAGAGATATATTCCAGTTTCTACGCGGTTGGCCCTGCAGAGGCAGTTTCTGCATCTAATACAGCAAGACAAGACAGTGGATGAGTACGTGCAAGAGTTCACCCGTTTGGGTCGTTATGCGGGAACGACAATGGCTGATGATGTAGAGAGGGATAACCTCTTCTACCAAGGGTTGAGGGAAAATCTGAGACAACCCCTCATCTCCATGAAGAGGGCGGGATTTAATGATCTAGTTGAAGCCGCCAGGAGTTTGGAGAATGATCTGGAGCGAACCCAGCGTCGAAAGGGTTTTACTCCCAAGCAAGGGGAAGGGAAGCCTTCCCAATCTCATGTAAAGTCTGAAGGGAGTAGGTGGAGGAAGAAGCCTCACTTTTCCGGGTCCGGTGAAAAGAGCAAGTGGGCGCCAGGAGGTTCTCACTCTAGGGGACCACCGACGTGCTACAACTGCGGGAAGGTTGGGCACATAGCCCGTGCTTGTCAGCAAGGGGGAGCGGGGCAAGAGACAAAGCAGGAGCAGATTGTGCGCTCGGGCCCCAGTGCTGCAGAGAAAGGAAAGATGGCGGAGTCGAGCGCTTCTCGGTTCCAACCGGTGCAACCAAGGGCTTACAACCTTGGACAGCAAGAAGCGATCCGTCAAACCGACGTGGTGACAGGTATGAAGAAAATTTAAGTTTACATTTGTGCTTCATACTTTTAGACCCCCTTTTTCGTGTGTTGTCTTGTTGTAGGCTTCGTGTTAGTTTCTGGATACCCCGCTAGGGTATTGTTCGATACGGGAGCATCGCACTCCTTTCTTGCGGAGAGCTTCGTCCGAAGGGTAGGAGTCGAGTCTTTCTCGGCGGACGCGGAACTGAAAGTGCGCATGCCCAATGGGTCATCTATGACCACCGGGGCTAGAGGGCGCATCTGTTGGGAGCTAGACGGAGTTGACTTCGTTTTGGAAGCGGCAGTGTTGCCGTTAGTAGAGTTCGATGTCATTTTGGGCATGGACTGGCTTGCAGACCAGCGCGCCAGCATTGATTGTTTGTCCAAGGTAGTGACCCTAAAGAGTAAGGGGCAATCGGAAGTCAAATTTGTGGGCCTTTGTGGAGTAGCCCATTCCCTAATTACGGCCATGCAAATGATGCGGGCGGTTAACCAGGGAGGTGTGGCGCTGGTAGCGTTGTTGGAGGTTCGTCTCTCCCAGCTATCTTTTGAGGAAGTTCCTGTGGTGGCAGAGTTCAGGGATGTGTTTCCGGATGAACTTCCTGGAGCGCCTCCTCGGCGGGAGATCGACTTTTCGATCGAGTTAGTGCCGGAGGCTAGACCGGTGTCGCGTCCTCCATTTAGGATGGCACCAAAGGAGTTGGCGGAACTTAAGGTACAGTTACAGGAACTGTTGGAGCAAGGGTATATTAGACCCAGTTCTTCACCATGGTGCGCACCGGTGTTGTTTGTAAAGAAGAAGGACGGTAGCATGCGCCTATGCATAGACTACCGAGAGCTGAATAAATTGACCGTCAAGAATAAGTATCTGATCCCTCGGATAGATGATTTGTTCGACCAATTGGTGGGGTCAGTGGTATATTCGAAGTTGGACTTGAAGTCAGGCTACTATCAGCTGCGAATTTGAGATGAGGACATACCCAAAACTGCCTTTGGCACAAGGTATGGACACTTTGAGTTTACGGTGATGCCGTTCGGGTTGACGAACGCACCATCGGTGTTCATGGATCTGATGAATCGAGTATTTCGGGATTACTTGGATTCGTTTGTGGTTGTCTTCATTGATGACATCTTGGTGTACTCCAAGTCTGAAGTGGAGCATGAGACCCACTTGAGAGTGGTCCTGCAAGTGTTGAGGGAGAACCAATTGTTTGCAAAGTTCTCAAAGTGCGAGTTCTGGTTAGCCAAGGTGGCGTTTTTGGGCCACGTGATTAGTGGTGATGGGGTGGCAATGGATCCAGCGAAAGTGGAGGCCATCAGAGATTGGTCGGTGTTGAGGACCGTGGCGGAAGTCCGAAGTTTTCTTGGACTAGCCGGGTATTATAGGAGATTCGTGGAGAATTTCTCGAAGATAGCTCTACCCCTCACCTCACTCACTCGCAAAGACCATAAGTTTGTGTGAACCCAAGAGTGCAGTCAAGCATTTGAGGCCCTGAAGGAGAGGCTTATGATGGCTCCAATCCTGAGTTTACTGCAAGGGACCGATGGATTTCAGATTTTCAGTGACGCATCGGGATGCGGTTTGGGTTGCGTGTTGGTGCAACATGGCAAGGTGATAGCTTTTGGGTCTAGACAGCTGAAACCTCATGAGAGGAATTACCCCGTCCATGACTTGGAGTTGGCGGCGGTAATCTTCGCGTTGAAAATATGGCGACACTATGTGTATGGCGCAAGGGTGGAGATCTTCACGGACCATAAAAGCCTGAAGTATCTCTTGGATCAGAAGGACTTGAACATGCGGCAACGCAGATGGGTTGAGTTTCTTGGAGACTACGAAGTGGCAATTCAGTATACGCCGGGTAAAGCCAATGTGGTGGCGGACGCGTTGAGTAGAAAGTACTCGGGGCAAGGAAATTGGATCGAAGCTCATGATGAGCGGTTGGTACGGGAATGGGAGTCCCTTGGATTGGAATGTGTTGCGAGAGGCGAGTCTAGCGTGGCTCGGTTGAACTGGATTGAAGTGCAAAACGACTTGTCCGATCGTATTCGGGAAGCGACTCGATTGGATGTGGAGTTTCAACCTTTTGTGTTGGAGGCACAAAAGGGCGAGAGCAGCTCCTGGGAGATGATTGGGGGAATCTTGAGAAAGGATGGAAGGGTTTGTGTACCGCAGTTTGGCAATCTCCGTGAAGAGTTGATGTTTGAGGCTCACTTCTCAAAGTACTCCATTCACCCGGGCAGTACAAAGATGTACTTGGATATGAAGAAATCCTTTTGGTGGCCGAGGTTGAAGCGAGAAGTAGCTTTGTATGTGAATCGTTGCCAAACGTGTACCTTGGTGAAGGCCGAATGTCAGAAACCGGGCGGGTTCCTGAAGCCCCTTCCAATTCCTGAGTGGAAATTTGAGGACATCTCCATGTACTTTGTGCATGGTTTGCCGAAATCGCAGCATGGTAATGATGCTATTTGGGTGATCGTGGATCGTCTAACCAAGGTGGCTCACTTCATCCCAAATCGGAAAGAGGACAGCGTGGAGAAGCTGGTGGAGTTGTATGTTCGCAACATTGTGCGGCTGCACGGAATTCCTAAGAGCATAGTCAGTGATCGCGATGGACGGTTTACGTCCAAGGACTGGAGATTGGTTCAGAAGAGCTTGGGCACGAAGCTAAAGTTCAGTACGGCGTTCCATCCTCAAACTGATGGGCAAACGGAGAGAACAAACCGTACTATGGAGGATATGTTGAGAATGTGCGTTCTTGATTTTGGCAAGAGGTGGGAGGATCACCTCTTCATGGTAGAATTTGCGTACAATAACAGTTTTCAAGCTAGTATAAAGATGGCACCATACGAAGTTTTGTATGGGAGGCGGTGTCGAACGCCGATGTCTTGGGCAGAGGCGGGAGACACCAAATTTTTGGGAAAGGATGTGGTAGTTGACGCTTGTGAGTTGGTACGTACCATCCAAGAGCGTATGAAGGTGGCGCAAGACAGGCAAGCAAAATATTTTAATGCTCGTCACCGGAAGTTGGAATTTGCAGTTGGTGATTGGGTTTATCTGAAGGTTAAGTCGTTCAAAGGCGTCTCACGGATTCGCCAACTCAAGAAGTTGAATCCAAGGTTTTGGGGGCCTTTTGAAATTGTTGAGCGGGTAGGAGAAGCAGCCTATCGGTTGGCTTTGTCCGCAGATTTGAGTGGATTACATGACGTCTTCCACGTCTCCGTTTGAGGAAAGCCTTGGTGGAGGCTAGCGTGGTAATTGAGCCGGCATCGGTGCCGATTGAGGAAGACTTGAGGACGCGAGTCCTTCCAATTGCTATAGAGGATTCGGAGACTCGGCAGTTGCGGAATAAGGAAGTTAAACTTGTGAAAGTTCGATGGGACAACTGCGGTCGTGAGGAGTTCTCTTGGGAGTGAGAACAGGCCATGCTAGAAGACTATCCAGAACTCTTTTTGTCAGGTACAACTTAAGTTTTGTACCTCTTTTGTTTTGAAATTTCGGGACGAAATTCTGTTAAGTGGGGGAGAGTTATAACACCCCAGTTTTGCAAGAGAGTCAGTGTGCGGTTCTAGAAAATTTTGGGTTTCTGGCAGGAGGCACACGGCCTGCGACACGGGCGTGTCGCAGGGCGTGTCGAGGCCGTGTCGACACTCGACCCAAGTGTCGACACTTTCTCTCGACAAAGTGTCGAGAGTGGGGCACACGGCCTGCGACACGGGCGTGTCGCAGGGCGTGTCGATGCCGTGTCGACACTCGACCCAAGTGTCGACGCTTTCTCTCGACAAAGTGTCGAGAGTGGGGCACACGGCCTGCGACACGGGCGTGTCGCAGGGCGTGTCGAGGCCGTGTCGACACTCGGCCCAAGTGTCGACACTTTCGCTCGACAAAGTGTCGGGAGTGGGGCACACGGCCTGCGACACGGGCGTGTTGCAGGGCGTGTCGAGGCCGTGTCGACACTCGGTCCAAGTGTCGACACTTTCGCTCGACGAGTGTCGAGACTGGGGTACACGGCCTATGACACGGGCGTGTCGCAGGGCGTGTCCCGCGTGGTCGACGATCTTCGCTCGACGTTTTCCGCGGTGTCGACACAAAGCCTGTCGACGGGTGTCGAGACTTGGCACATGGCTTGGGACACGGGCGTGTCCCAGGCCGTGTCACCTCTCGGGTTGGTTTCGGGGCCGTGTCGTTGGAGGCACACGGCAGGCCACACGGCCGTGTCACTGGGGACACGGGCGTGTCGGATTGAACACGGGAGTGTCGGATGCCCGTGTGCGGTTCCAGGCGCGTCGAATTGAGACGGCGAATGAGGCACACGGCCCTGGACACGGGCGTGTGCCAGGCCGTGTTCGGCCCAGTTTTTCTATTTTCCAGGCGAATCGTGGCCACTCTTTTCTGGTTTTGGGATCTAACGGTTCAGGCCAACTCTTGGGATGTTAAGTCCGATTTTAGGGTTGCAGACCCTAATTATTTTCCAAGTCTTCTCTTTCTAAGTTCTTGAGAGAAACTAGAGCAAGGAGGAAGAAGAAGAAGGCCTTGGGCTGTAGGAAGGGTTTCGGTGCTCCAAATCGTGAGCCGAGTCCGGATCCGTGAAGCTTAGATCATTGCGAAGATTTCCATCCGGCCATTTTTGCCATGGCAAGGAAGAGGAGTCGGAAGGTAACGACATCTCTCCTCTCGGTCTTTAGGATGCACGTTTTTAGCATCGCTTTCTTCTAGATTTTGGGCACCAACCACTCGAATGAGAGGTGTTTTGGTTGCCAAGGTTCAAGAGGAACCTCCGGGTCGATTGAGTCCGTCCCCGGCATATTTTGCATTAGAGATCCGCTTCGCTAGTGGATTAGGCATGGTGGGTGAAGCCGTAGTCGCGACCGTTAGTCCGACTCGGTGATGTTGCATACGAACTTAGGGATTCGTAGAGATTCCGTTGCGGCAAGACGTCGTTTGTGATGTGGGGGTGTTCCCCTTTTGTTTGAAAGAGTACGTGTAGTCGGAACCGGACAAGGTTAGCTCCTCGTGGCGGCAGATGGTTTCCTTGAGGGACAAGGTTAGCTCCGTATGAGTTGGAGATGGTTTCCTTGGTGGACAAGGTTAGCTCCGCACGAGTTGGAGATGGTTTCCTTGGTGCGCGGGAACGCTGCAGTACAACTGAGGGATTATGGTGATTTTAGTCTTGGATTGTGATGTGCCAAGGCGTGGCTATGTCTCCGTGGTCGGCTGGCTATCCTGTGACATGTGCGTCATGTGTGGAGAGTGTCCCGGCGAGACTAGTCCCCTTCTGTGAGACTGACGAGAATGCCAAGCTTGGGGCAAGCCCGGGCAATGAGGCCATGAGCGGGTGGGGTCCAGCAGGGCTTCTTAGAATCGGTCAGTCTGTGTTTGTTGGAATCCTGACATGAGACGTAAGAGCTTGCAGGCAAGCCCGGGGCTAAGCCCACGAGCGGGTGGGGCCTTGACAAGAATTCCATGTGGCGGCATGTGCGCCGTTTGAGGGAGTTGTGTCTCTCTCATTGTTTGCGGCTTTATGCCAATGGGGAAATGTGAGTACCCAAATGATGTGATGTTGTGCTAGTTGCATACGCAGTAGGGTGCCTTGGGCGAAGCCCGAGTGTTGCATACATGTTGCATAGTAGGCCATTTTATTACATGCTCAACCAGTAGAGAACGTGTTTGATGATTGAGACATCCAAGCATGTTTTAATGCTTTTCTATTTATAGATGATATTATTGCATACGAAGTGCTGACTTGCAGGTTGGAGGGTTCCCCGGGGTCCGTTAGGGGCGGCCGGGAGGAGATGTGTTGTTACACAGTTTGAGGTCAGCCTTTGCTGACCCACGTTACTCATAATTTTTACAGGGCAAGGATCGCATGCAGAAGCTAGTACGCCAGCCAGAAAGGCCTAAGCCCTATGAAGTGTTTTTCCCTCTTTTGTAGCACTGCAGTTATGATGATGTTTGTTTAGACTATTTTGTCCGGCTTGCATGCCGAGGTAGACTAGGAGTGCTGAGCACATTCATGTTTGATGTACTATTTGTATTATGACTCTTTTGGACATTTGATGTTAGGCCTTAAGGCCATTTGTTTACTCTTTAGTGGTGGATAACTTCTCGTCCTGTTTTGTTTCCGCTGTGTTGTGCAAGTGTTTTGAGTTTGGGTAGTTATATCAACTTATAATACTAAAGCTGTGGCGTCCGTATGTTGTGGGGCCCCGGCCGGACCCATATTATACGTTCATTACAGGGGAGGTGTTACATGGCACCCACCACAAGCCTGGCAACTTAAGCACACAGCTTTACATACATTGGCCCCCAGATCTCTTAAAGACGGGCCTCATAACACTAGCTCACAGGGAGCTATCGCCGGCGACATTCACTATCGTCCGGTGATATCAACGGGTCACAAAACCGTGATCTTTCCTGGGTATTTTCCAGGAAATACTTCCAGTACTTTGATGCAGCCTCATGCACACCCCTTGACTCCGGATTTCACACGTACATTACACGCATATACACGAAGTCTTCTCTAGCACGCAAACACAAAACATCACCAATCCAGACCAACCTGTCTAGACAGGCTTCTCACAGCATGCTTATTCTGTACTCTACATTTCCGGATCTATATGCAGAAATGTATGGGGATCAAACCGATCTACCTATTGGAATCCACCTTTTTTAACCTTTTGGTGAGGGGATCCATGTAAGTATGTATATTGAGGACTTCAATTGTCCGGGAGAAACTTGTTACCCTTGAAGTTCTCTTCGGAGCCATGATACAGCTTTTCTACGCGGATGGAAACAAGCGCCTCACTTTCCCCTTCGCGAATCTAGCTTCAGATCTTGATTCCAGTCACAAGATCTACTGCAGCAACTTCAGCAAGCCCTAGCTCCAGCGGAGAGTTCTCTGCTCCAGAACTGGAACACGAGGAAGAGAGAGAGAGAGAAAAGGAAATAATTATTTCCTCATTCCAATCCCTCTACATAAGTGGTCTCTGGTTTCACCCTAGCCACACAATAAAATCATCAAAACATAGCAACGACTCGGGTTTAAGCTGAAAAGTCACCCACCGCTTACTGGCCGCTCACCAGCGATCTAACACGAGTCACCACTCGGCCATATCTTCATTTTTCGACAAATCGTCGAACAGGGCTGATTTCGTCGAACGAACTTCGTCGATCGGGAGTGAGTTTGTCGAATGAGTTTTAGTTCATCGAACGAGATTGATTTCACATAACAGGCCATAATCGTCGAACTCTGCTCGACGGTCGACATTTTCGTGGAGTGACGGTCGACATTTTCGTCGAGCTCCACTCCACGATTTTCGTCGAGCTCTGCTCCACGATTTTTGTTAAGCTCAGGTCGACTTTTATCTTGTTCTCTCCAACTCCTTTTTAGGGTATTACATGGGGAAGGGAGAGAAAAAAAAGGGATAGAATGATTGCGTGAAATTAATGTTTTTACGACAAAACGTAATTTTTTTATAAAATAAAAATTGTAATATTGATTTATATTTTTTACGGTAAATTTGAGTACTCATATGTATATATTGGGGGCATTGTCCGTCTTGATGTGGGTGCATCCCGCTTTGATGCGGGCCCAGCCCGCAACGACGCATCGAGCACGGGAGAAGCCCGTTCGGAGGCGGGCGAAGCCTGCCTGGATGCGGCCAAAGGTCACTCGAGAGCATCGAGCATGGGCATAGCCCGTGCGAATATGCTAGTATGTATGTATATATATATATATATATATATATATATATATATATATATATATATATATATATATATATATATATATATATATATATATATATATACGAGCATCTTCGCACGGGCTACGCCCGTGCTCGATGGTCTCGGGCGGCCTTCGGCCGCATCCAGGCGGGCTTCGCCCGCCTCTCCGCACAGTCTTCGCCTGTGCTCGAGGTGTTTGCGGGCTACGCCCGCAACATATGCGTATGAGTACTCAAAATGACCGTAAAAAAATATACATTAATATTATCATTTTTATTTTATAAAAAATGTACATTTTAACATACAAAAAATAGTTTTTTCTCTCTCCAATTTCTATATCTAATTCCCTACCATTCTTTCAATGACACTCTCTCTCCTACCTCTCTCCATATGTTTCTCTCTCAAGTCCCACCGCCACACTCTATGCAATATTATAATATATATATTATATAACACTCATTTCCTCTCTTTTTTCTCTCTCTATAATATACTAAGCATTCCCTCTCTCCCCTCCTGTCTCTTTTATTTCTCTCTCATCCGTAATTCTTCCTAGCTTTAGGACACCTATGAATTTTTTGAACGATGATGACAAAAGGAGCAAAATCCAATGGTCAGAATTATCTCAATGAATTTTTAATTCATCAATTTGATATATCTTTTATATATATATATATATATAGATTATATATATCTATATATATATATATAATATTATTTGTCTAATTCTGACATGTAAGGTG